>JAKOOJ010000021.1:12214729-12627229 GCA_022577455.1 Arizona elegans | reverse complement strand
AGTAATTGTGATGGTTTAAATGAGAAGTGAAAGCAATGCCAATTTTGCATATATCCAGATGGAAACTGCATAAATACAAGATGAATCCCCAGGAGTATTATATTATCAAAGCTAATCTGCTCTGCAAAGAGATGCTATTAAACATTTTAGACATTTGACTGGATCATTCCTTTCTGTAAAACCTTCTTCGCCTTGGGTATGGTCTTTAATTATAGCGTAATGTCCTTTGGCATGTCCTTAGAACCTCATCCTATCTCAGTTCTATCTCTGCTTCTCATTACACTGTAGCTATATTTTGACCTCACAGTATAGGGGACAACTCTGGCTTCTTCTCAGAAGAAATGACATCTGACCCTGTTTTGTTTCATTGGCCTTGGAAAACAGGTGAGGGTCTGTTACAGTCACATATGAAGAATTTATCCATAATGAACATTATCATTCCCTTATGAATAGGAGATATTTTTATATACCTATTTGAAAGTGAGAGAAATTGTAAGGCTTGCCTTTCTTAAAATGTTCTTAAAGGCATAAAAATTCTGTGAAGGAAGATCAAATCCTTATAGGTAGCACCATGCCAACATACAGGGGAAGATGCCTAAGGATCTACTATAGAAGGGAAATGTTCTTGAACCAATCTATATCTTTAATAAAGAGGAGAAAAAAATTAACTGTTCTTGATTTACCTGTTCTATTACTTTTTGAAACTATGGAGAATTCCATTGGCTGGATGGCAATGTTTCACTCCCGTTACCTTCCAATGTATTCTGTGCTTCTCAGCTGCCTCTTCTGGGTTGATTTTAAGTTTGAAATGTTAATAAATTTATTATTTCTTCTGGCTTCTCGTAATATCCCTTCTAATCCTTTCTTCCCTCCCTCCCTCCCTCCCTTCATTCCCTCCCTCCCTCCTTCCTCCCCTTCCTTCTTTCCTTCCTTCCCACCTTCCTGCCTTCCAACTCAACTTTCTAATCTTATATTTCTTTCTGTCATTTCTCCTTTTCCTTTTACCTGCTTCTATAATGCTTTTTCCTCCTCTTCTTTTATCCACATAGAGTAGTAAATACAGTGTGGATGCATGAATTTTCATTACTGGAAACCGAATCTCAGCAGGAGAATATACTATTTCCATTTGTCTTCCCCAGTATGTGCCCTCTCTATTTTATTTTCCACATCCACCCTAAGTACCCACAGTGTGAATATTTTTCTGATGATTGAATCTATTTTATTTTTTTTAACTAATTAAATTTATATTGCTGCCCAGCTCACTCTCAATGACTCTGGGCAGCTTACAAGAAGAAAAACAGAACATAAAAATAATAAATAACCTTCCCTTCACCCATCTACGATATATTAGCATGAATGAGAAGATGGAGAAAAAGATTCTTGTGAAAAGAAAGTAGGGAGACTTTCAACCACTAATATGACAAAACTGAGTTTTGAAAGAAAACATTTGTCCTAAATGTATGGTTACAGTGAGAATCTTTTCCTGTCTTTTAATATTCACAATTCATAATTGTGCAATTTGAGAAATACAACTTGGTATGTGAGAAATGGCGAGATAACAAAAGATTCCCTAACTCCAAATGTTGAATGAGTGATAACACTTCACATGGAAGAAGACACGTGTGTACTGTGAGATGGAAACATAGGGAGGAAAAGGAACATGTATTGTGATGCCATTTTGCATCTGAAGAAGAAAAATCCTGCTGAAAACCACAGCAGTCCAGCTGGAACCTAATAATTCAAAATTGTTCAACCATGTTAAGTCAGGGTGAATAATCTCTGTCTGTCTCATGTTTTTCTTTTGCCTATTTATCCCACTCCTCTCTGCCTGGCTGATTTTGTTTCACAGGCTAGACAAACAATTGACTGGTCCTCTGGCATCCTGTTTCAATATATTTCAGTCATTGAAGGAGGAGTTTTTGCACGAGTTCTCCTAGGACTCCTTTCACTGTGTCTCTTGCACAATAATACACAGCCGTGTCTTCAGCTTTGAGGTCGTTCATTTGCAGATGGAGGTTGGGACTGTCCTTGAAGGCAATAAAGTGCCCTTGGATTGTGGGTGAATAATAGTTGCTACTAGATGAATAATAGTGAACAAGCCATTCCAGTCCTTGGCCAGATTTCTGTCTGACCCAATCCATCCAGTAGCTGTTAACATCAAATCCGGTGACAGCACAAGTCAGTTTATGAGCTTCTCCTGGTTTCTTCAGCACTGGATCTGACTGGGTCAGGACTACCTGGGAGAAGCCTCCTAAAGAAAGAAAAACAGAATTGGGTGAGAGTTAGGACATGACAGCCCTTGTTTTAAGAATTGAAACTTCACTTCAATGAAGGAATAAAAGTTTTAGAATAAAATGGCAAAATGAACCCACGGGAAGAAAAGGCAGCTAATGCGAGGAGAACTGGAAGGAAGGATGGCATAGTGGAAGAAAAGCTATTTCTCTGAGGGCTTCTGTGAGGTGAATCTGTCTGTCTGTTTGTGGTGGGGAGCTTTGCGGGTTTAAATGAGAGGTGAAAGTGATGTCAAGTTTGCATAAATCTCGTTAGAAACTGTATAAATAGGAGATGGTTATCAAGAGTCTTGAACTTTGTACACTGTTCTGTTCTGCAAATGGGAGCATTGCACTATTTTAACATCTGTTCAGATCCTTTTCTTGTATAAATTGTACTTTGTGTTTCATTGCTTTTTTTAATTGTAGCATAATACCCTAAAAATGAAACCCTTAAAAAAGCATAATACCCGAAAAACATGAGACAGAGAGAGATTATTCACCCTGACTTAACATGGTTGAACAATTTTGAATTATTAGGCTCCAGCTGGACTGCTGTGGTTTTCAGCAGGATTTTTCTTCTTCAGATGCAAAATGGCATCACAATACACGTTCCTTTTCCTCCCTATGCTTCCATCTCACAGTACACATTCCATCTAAAGTATTATCACTCATTCAACATTTGGAGTTAGGGAATCTTTTGTTTGTCATCATTTCCCACATACCAAGTTCTATTTCTCAAAATTATGATGCACAATTATGAATTATACCCAAATATAAATATGATTATGTAGTCATAAAATCTTGATTTCTTTATTATAAAACATAAAGAATTCTCACTTCAACCATTCATTTAAGGGCTGGCTTGATCCCATCCTTGCAGTTTTAATTTGTAATTGGTTTTAATTGGGTTGTTTTAAATTAATGGCCAAAATTATTTAATGTTTTTTAAATTGCTTTTAAATTTTATATGTTGCGTTTTACTGTGTCTGTTCACCGCCCTGAGTCCTGTTGGAGAAGGGCGGTACACAAATTAAAATAAATAAATAAATAAATAAAATTTAGGACAAACGTTTTCTTTCAATGCTCAGTTTTGTCTGATTAGTGGTTGAACATCTCCCTACTTTCTTTTCACAATGATCTCTTTTCCCCTGTATGTCCTCATTCCTGCCCAAATACCATAGATGGGTGGAGGGAAGGTTATTGATGTTTTATTGGTTTTATATTGGTTTTTTAGCTTTGTAAGCTTCCTAGAATCACTGAGAGTGAGTTGGGTGGCCATATAAATTTAATGAAATAAATACAAATAAAATAGATTTGATCATTTGCGAAATATTCTGCATGTTATGGTAGCTGAAGGTGGATGGGGAAAATAGGATAGAGTAGGCACATACTGGGGAAGACAAATGCAAATAATATATTCTTCTCAAGAGATAAATTTGCCAGTATTGACAATTCATGGATCCACACTGTATCTATTATTCTATATTAATGGAAGAGGAGGAGGAAAATGAATAGAAGAAGGAAGGGAGGGAGGGAGAAAGGACGGAGGGAGGGTGGGAGGGAGAGGATGGAAGGAAGGAAGGAAGCGCTAGAGGGAGGGAGGATTAGAAGAGAAAATAAGAGAAGCCAGAAAAAGTAATAAACCTATTAACATTTTTAACTTAAAATCAATCCAGAAGAGGCAGCTAAGGAGCACAGAATAATTTGGATGGCAATGGGAGTGAAACCTGCAAACAGCTAACAGAGGATACTACAGTCTCCTGAGTCTCCGGAGAAAGGTGGCATATAAATTGAACTACTACTACTACTACTACTACTACTACTACTACTACTACTAATAATAATAATAATAATAATAGTAATATTTTTTTGGAAAAGGAATACAACAGGTAAATCAAGACAGTTAAAAATTGATCTTATTAATTAAAGATATAGACTGGTTCAAGAAAATTACTCTTTTAGTTCCTTCGGCATCTTCCTGTGAATGATGGCAGTGTCCTGTAATGGTCCTAGCTCTAAGGACTTGATCTTCCTTCTCAGAATAGTTCTGTCTTTAAAAACATTTTAAGGAAGGTCAGATTTACAATTTCACTCTAATATAAGGATATAAAAATATCTCATGTCCATAAATGGATGATAATGTTGGTTATGGCTAGATTCATCACGGTCCTGGTAGCTCAGCAGACTAAAAGCATTGTGATCAACACCAGCTGTCTGCAATTACTGTAAGTTCGAATCTCACCAGGCTCAAGGTTGACTCAGCCTTCCATCCTTTCTAAGGTAGGTTAAGTGAGGACCCAGTTTGTGGGGGCAATAAGCTGACTTTGTATAAAATATACAAAAGTATGAAGGCTATTGCTTAACGCATTGTAAGCCGCCCTGAATCTCCAGAGAAGGGCGGCATATAAATCAAATTAAAAAAAAAAAAGTTGTTATCAGATCCTGACTTGCTTTCTCGGGACTCTGAAACGAAAAAGGGTCCCATTTCTTGTGGAATGGAGACCACCAGAGAAATTCAGAGATCTACCCTATATTATCAGGTTGACATTCAGCTACAATGTAATGAAAAGGTGGATCATTGAAGAGGGAGAGCATTAGGTTCTAAGGACATTCCAAAGCAGGTTACTCTAATCAACACCGTCAAACTATTTATTAAATCTGCATTACTATTGCTATTAATCTTCTCATCATTCCTATCACCCATCTCCTCCCACTTATGACTTTATGACTGTAACTTGTTGCTTGTATCTTTACGATATTGATTGTTTCATAATATGATTTGATTCCTTATTTGTATCCTATGACTATCATTAGGTATCTTATGAATCTTGATGAATGTATCTTGTCTTTTTACACCAAAGACAAATTCCTTGTGTGTCCAATCACACTTCACCAATGAAGAATTCTATTGTATTCTATTGTATTGTACTATACTGTACTGTACTGTACTGTGTTGTATTGTATTGTATTGTGTTGTGTTGTGTTGTATTCTATTCTATTCTATTCTATTCTATTCTATTCTATTCTATTCTATTCTATTCTATTCTATTCTATTCTATTCTTCTTCTTCTTTTTTTTTTTTTTTTGATTTGATTTATATGCCACCCTTTTCCGAAGACTCAGGGCGGCTTACAATGCGTTAAGCAATAGCCTTCATACTTTTGTATATTTATACAAAGTCAGCTTATTGCCCCCACAATTTGGGTCCTCATTTTACCTACCTTAGAAAAGATGGAAGGCTGAGTCAACCTTGAGCCTGGTGAGATTTGAATTTGCAGTAATTGCAGGCAGCTGATGTTAATAACAGTGCTTTAGTCTGCTGCGCTAACAGAGCAGCTATTCTATTCTATTCTATTCTATTCTATTCTATTCTATTCTATTCTATTCCATTCCATTCCATTCTATTCTATTCTATTCTAATTAAACAGGAAATGGAACAGGACGAACAATGTACAGAAAGAAATGATCCAGTCAGATGAATTAAAATGGTTGGTAGTTTTTCTTTGAAGAGCAGGTTACCTTTGATATTGTAATACTCCTGGGGATTCATCTTGTATTTATGCAGTTTCCAACTGGATATATGCAAAATTGGCATTGCTTTCACTTCTCATTTAAACCATCACAACTTCAAATCTCACAAAAACTGACGGTCAGGACTACCTGGGAGAAGCCTCCTAAAGAAAGAAAACCAGAATTGGATGAGAGTTAGGACATCACAGCCCTTGTTTTAAGAATTGAAACTTCACTTCAATGAAGGAATAAAATGAAAGAATAAAATGGCAAAATGAACCCACGGGAAGAAAAGGCAGCCAATGCGAGGAGAACTGGAAGGAAGGATGGCATAGTGGAAGAAAAGCTATTTCTCTGAGGGCTTCTGTGAGGTGAATCCCTCTGTTTGTGGTGGGGAGTTTTGAGGGTTTAAATGAGAAGTGAAAGTGATGTCCAGTTTGCATAAATCATGTTGGAGACTGTATAAATACGAGATGAATATTAGGGTGTCTTGCACAATATAAACAAATCTCTTCTGCAATTGGAAGCATTGCACTATTTTAACATCTCCATCCAGATTATTTTCCTGTGTAAATTGTACTTGCTTGATTTCTTATTTAATTGTAAATGTATTTTAGAATGTGTTCCCTTAAGATTCAAGATATGCATGCTTGGGCTTACAGTATGTTCTCTATCTTAAACTATCTAGCTTCTTTTTACATAGTCACCAAGATTTCTAATCCTGAGCACATACCTGAAAAACCACCAATTTATTTCATGGTTTTACTGAATCACTGAACACAGAAATCTACAACTGACTTTAACTCTTCAATGATTGCATAGACACAACCCTGAAGGTTATCAGGCAATACTAAGGAAGCAGTTTACCATTCCCTTCACCTTAGAAATGTTTAAGCCTGGCAATGGAGAGTACAACTCTGGAATTCTCATGGTCTCCATCCAAGAAAGAAGTCTTTGGAGACAAGATTGATGGAAAGGCACATAAAGAAATAGTTATCATTAAAGTTTACCATAGATTGGGGAAGGAAGGAGCGAATACAAAGACATCCATCTATTTTATTTTTTCTTAATTAATTAAATTTATATTGCTGCCCAGCTCACTCTCAGTGATGCTGGGGAGCTTACAAGGATAAAAACAGAATAAAAAACAATAAAAAAGCAATAACCTTCCCTTCACCCATCTACGATACATTAACATGAATGAGAAGATGGAGAAAAAGATTGTTGTGAAAAGAAAGTAGGGACAAAACTGAGTATTGAAAGAAAACATTTATCCTAAATGCATGGTTACAGCGAGAATTCTATCCTGTTTTATAATATTCACAATTCATAATTGTGCATACAATTTGAGAAGTACAACTTGGTATGCGAGAAATGGTGAGATACAAAAGATTCCATAACTCCAAATGTTTCATGAGTGATAACACGTCACATGGAAGAAGACACGTGTGTACTGTGAGCTGGAAGCATGAGGAGGAAAAGGAACATGTATTGTGATGCCTTTTTGCATCTGAAGAAGAAAAATCCTGCTGAAAACAACAGCAGTTTAAGTAGAGCCTAATAATTCAAAGTTGTTCAACCATGTTAAGTCAGGGTGAATAATATCTGTCTGTCTCATGTTTTCTTTTTGCCTATTTATCTCACTCCTCTCTGCCTGGCTGATTTTGTTTCATAGGCTTCAGAAATCATTGGTTGGTTCTCTGTTTCAATATATTTTAGTCATTCAAGGAAGAGTTTTTGCATGAGTTCTCCTAGGACTCCTTTCACTGTGTCTCTTGCACAATAATATACAGCCGTGTCTTCAGCTTTGAGGTTGTTCATTTGCAGATAGAGGTTGGAACTGTCCTTGGAGGCAGTAAAGCGCCCTTGGATTGTGGGTGAATAATATTTGTTACTAGAATCGTAATAGTAAACAAGCCATTCCAGTCCTTGGCCAGGTTTCTGTCTGATCCAACCCATCCAGTAGCTGTTAACATTAAATCCAGTGACAGCACAAGTCAGTTTATGAGCTTCTCCTGGTTTCTTCAGCACTGGATCTGACTGGGTCAGGACTACCTGGGAGAAGCCTCCTAAACAAAGAAAAACAACAGAATTGGATGAAAGTTAGGACATCACAGCCATTGTTTTAAGAATTGAAACTTCACTTCAACGAAGGAATAAAAGTTTTAGAATAAAATGGCAAAATGAACCCACGGGAAGAAAAGGCAGCCAATGCGAAGAGAACTGGAAGGAAGGATGGCATAGTGGAAGAAAAGCTATTTCTCTGAGGGCTTCTGTGAGGTGAATCTCTCTGTTTGTGGTGGGGAGCTTTGAGGGTTTAAATGAGAAGTGAAAGTGATGTCCAGTTTGCATAAATTATGTTGGAGACTGTATAAATACGAGATGAATATTAGGTTGTCTTGCACAATATAAACAAATCTCTTCTGCAATTGGAAGCATTGCACTATTTTAACATCTCCGTCCAGATTATTTTCCTGTGTAAATTGTACTTGGTGCTTCATTTCTTATTTAATTGTAAATGTATTTTAGGATGTGTTCCCTTAGGATCCAAGATATGCATGTTTGGATTTATGTTCTCTATGTTAAACTAATTAGCTTGTTTTTACATAGTCACCAAGATTTCTAATCCTGAGCACATACCTGAAAAACCACCAATTCATTTCATGGCTTTATTGAATCACTGCACACAGAAATCTGCAGCTGATTTTAACTCTTCAATGATTGCATAGACACAATCCTGTGGGTTTTTAGGCAATACTAAGGAAGCAGCTTACCATTCCCTTCACCTTAGATGTTTTTCAGCTAGGCAATGTGGAGTACAACTCTGGAATTCTCATGGTCTCCATCCAAGATTGAAGTCATTGGGAAACAAGATTGGGGCTCCATTTCTTATTTAATTGTCGTGTAATGTGTTTTAGTACATGTCCTTAGGATCCAAGATACGGATGTTTGGGTTTATGTTCTCTGTCTTAAATTAGGTAGCTTCTTTTTACATAGTCACCAATATGTCACCAAGTGACCAATATGTCACTTGGTGACATAGTCACCAAGATTTCTAATCCTGAATTTAGAAAGACCGCTAATTCATTTTGAGGTCTTCCTGCACACAGAAATCTCCATGAGACTTTAATTGCATAGACACAATCCTGCAGGTTTTTAGGCAGTACTAAGGAAGTGGCTTGTCAATCTCTTCCACTGAAACGTTTTTCAAGCTAGGCAATGTAGAGTACAACTCTGGAATTTTCACGGGGTCCATCCAAGATTGAAGTCAGTGGGAGACAAGACTGATGGGTAGGTGCCCAATGAAATAGTTATAATTAAACTTCTCCATAGATTGGGGAAGGAGGGAGGAGACTTCCAAAACTGATTAAATCAGATGAAAGCACAGATATAAGCCTGACAGCAGAAATGAATACAATTTAAGATTAGACAATTTAACTGAAGTACTAATATTAAAAGAGGGTTAAAAGATATTGTGAATTTAAAATATTAAGGATTAAAAATGGTGGAGACTTTGAGATATACTCCCATGATGGATTGAATATTGTTAAGAATTGGTGTTATCTGTAATCCTATACATTTGGAATATTGATGTTATGGTGGAATAATGAGTGATTTTTAAAACATTGAATGACAATATTTACTAAAGGATAATAAACACAAGGTGCAAAGAAATGTTATTTATGCTTAAATGAATTAAAGGGATATGAAATGAGACTACTACTCTTTGATTATAATTCTATATATTATTTGTATTATTATTGTCAATGTTGTATGAAAAAGACTTGACCCAATCAATGTACTTTCCACAATACATGTATATTGGGGAAAATAACATAAAACCTTAATTAGAAAAAACGTTTTCCGTAGATTGGGGAAGGAGGGAGGAGAATTCAAAGACAGGTTAAACGAGATGAACGCACAGATGGAAGACATGAACAAAATTTGAAATGACATCTTGCATTAGGAAGGAAAAACCACAGCAGGCTAATCGGAGATCAATAAGGAAATACTGTTGATTCACATTAAATGTGCACTCTAATATTTATTCTTGATAGTTTTGTTTTGATTAGCTATTCCATTAAGTCTTGGTGATTCACTTCCAAGTGTGAAGCAATCTTTTAGTGGTTCTCTGGTGACCCCTTCAGGCACACTTTATTAATACAGTAAAGAGATTTTGCATGAGATCTCATAGGACTCCTTTCATTGTGTTTCCCCAGCACAGAAATAGATGGCTGTGTCCTCTATTTTAAGGCTGTTCATTTGCAGATAGAAGTTGGAACTGTCTTTGTAGCTACTAAACGTTCCTTGGACTGTGGGAGAATAAGAGTTGCTACTAGACGTGTGATGGTAAACTATCCACTCCAGTCTTTGACTGGGTTTCTGTCTGACCCAATCCATCCCGTAGGTGTGAATGTTGAATCCAGTGACAGCGCAAGTCAGTTTATGTGCTTCTCCTGTTTTCTTCAGCGCCGGATCTGACTGGGTCAGAACTTTCTGAGAAACCACCTAAACAGAGAAGAAACAACAGAATTGGGGGTGGGTTATGACATCACAGCCATGGCTGAGGAAGGAAGCTTCATTGGAGTGTCACAAAGAATGACATGGAAAAAGAAACACACCAGAAGAGAAGATAACCAGTGTCAGGAAAACTGAAGAGAAGGACACCATAGTGGAAGAACGGCTGGATATTTGAAGGCTTCTGTGAAGTGAGCCTGTCGGTTTATGTGAGATGAGTAATTGTGATGGTTTAAATGAGAAGTGAAAGCGATGCCAATTTTGCATATATCCAGTTGGAAACTGCATAAATACAAGATGAATCCCCAGGAGTATTACAATATCAAAGGTAACCTGCTCTTCAAAGAAAAACTACCAACCATTTTAATTCATCTGACTGGTTCATTTCTTTCTGTACATTGTTCTTTCTGTTCCATTTCCTGTTTAATTAGAATAGAATAGAATAGAATAGAATAGAATAGAATAGAATAGAATAGAATAGAATAGAATAGAATAGAATAGCTGCTCTGTTAGCGCAGCAGACTAAAGCACTGTTATTAACATCAGCTGCCTGCAATTACTGCAAATTCAAATCTCACCAGGCTCAAGGTTGACTCAGCCTTCCATCCTTTCTAAGGTAGGTAAAATGAGGACCCAAATTGTGGGGGCACTAAGCTGACTTTGTATAAATATACAAAAGTATGAAGGCTATTGCTTAACGCATTGTAAGCCGCCCTGAGTCTTCGGAAAAGGGTGGCATATAAATCAAAAAAAAGAAGAAGAAGAAGAAGAAGAAGAAGAAGAAGAAGAATAGAATAGAATAGAATAGAATAGAATAGAATAGAATAGAATAGAATAGAATAGAATAGAATAGAACAGAACACAACACAACACAACACAACACAACACAATACAATACAATACAACACAGTACAGTACAGTACAGTATAGTACAATACAATAGAATACAATAGAATTCTTCATTGGTGAAGTGTGATTGGACACACAAGGAATTTGTCTTTGGTGTAAAAAGACAAGATACATTCATCAAGATTCATAAGATTCTTAATGATAGTCATAGGATAGAAATAAGGAATCAAATCATATTATGAAACAATCAATATCGTAAAGATACAAGCAACAAGTTACAGTCATAAAGTCATAAGTGGGAGGAGATGGGTGATAGGAATGATGAGAAGATTAATAGCAATAGTAATGCAGATTTAATAAATAGTTTGACGGTGTTGATTAGAGTAACCTGCTTTGGAATGTCCTTAGAACCTAATGCTCTCCCTCTTCAACGATCCACCTTTTCATTACATTGTAGCTGAATGTCAACCTGATAATGTAGGGTAGATCTCTGAATTTCTCTGGTGGTCTCCATTCCACAAGAAATGGGACCCTTTTTTCGTTTCAGAGTCCCGAGAAAGCAAGCCAGGATCTGATAACAACTTTTTTTTTTTTAATTTGATTTATATGCCGCCCTTCTCTGGAGATTCAGGGCGGCTTACAATGCGTTAAGCAATAGCCTTCATACTTTTGTATATTTTATACAAAGTCAGCTTATTGCCCCCACAAACTGGGTCCTCACTTAACCTGCCTTAGAAAGGGTGGAAGGCTGAGTCAACCTTGAGCCTGGTGAGATTCGAACTTGCAGACAGCTGGTGTTGATCACAATGCCTTTAGTCTGCTGAGCTACCAGGCCCGTGATGAATCTAGCCATAACCAACATTATCATCCATTTATGGACATGAGATATTTTTATATCCTTATATTAGAGTGAAATTGTAAATCTGACCTTCCTTAAAATGTTTTTAAAGACAGAAATATTCTGAGAAGGAAGATCAAGTCCTTAGAGCTAGGACCATTACAGGACACTGCCATCATTCACAGGAAGATGCCGAAGGAACTAAAAGAGTAATTTTCTTGAACCAGTCTATATCTTTAATTAATAAGATCAATTTTTAACTGTCTTGATTTACCTGTTGTATTCCTTTTCCAAAAAAATATTATTATTATTATTATTATTATTATTATTATTATTATTATTATTATTATTATTAGTTCAATTTATATGTCACCTTTCTCCGGAGACTCAGGAGACTGTAGTATTCTCTGTTAGCTGTTTGCAGGTTTCACTCCCATTGCCATCCAAATTATTCTGTGCTCCTTAGCTGCCTCTTCTGGATTGATTTTAAGTAAAAAATGTTAATAGGTTTATTACTTTTTCTGGCTTCTCTTATTTTCTCTTCTAATCCTCCCTCCCTCCAGCGTTTCCTTCCTTCCTTCCATCCATCCTCTCCCTCCCACCCTCCCTCTGTCCTTTCTCCCTCCCTCCCTTCCTTCTTCTATTCATTTTCCTCCTCCTCTTCCATTAATATAGAATAGTAGATACAGTGTGGATCCATGAATTGTCAATACTGGCAACTTTATCTCTTGAGAAGAATATACTATTTGCATTTGTCTTCCCCAGTATGTGCCTACTCTATCCTATTTTCCCCATCCACCTTCAGCTACCATAACATGCAGAATATTTCGCAAATGATCAAATCTATTTTATTTGTATTTATTTCATTAAATTTATATGGCCACCCAACTCACTCTCAGTGATTCTAGGCAGCTTACAAAGCTAAAAAACCAATATAAAACCAATAAAACATCAATAACCTTCCCTCCACCCATCTATGGTATTTGGGCAGGAATGAGGACATAGAGGGGAAAAGAGATCATTGTGAAAAGAAAGTAGGGAGATGTTCAACCACTAATCAGACAAAACTGAGCATTAAAAGAAAACATTTATCCTAAATTTTATTTATTTATTTATTTGTTTTAATTTGTATACCGCCCTTCTCCAACAGGACTCAGGGTGGTGAACAGCCACAGTAAAACGCAACATATAAAATTTAAAAGCAATTTAAAAAACATTAAATAATTTTGGCCATTAATTTAAAACAACCCAATTAAAACCAATTACAAATTAAAACTGCAAGGATGGGATCAAGCCAGCCCTTAAATGAATGGTTGAAGTGAGAATTCTTTATGTTTTATAATAAAGAAATCAAGATTTTATGACTACATAATCATATTTATATTTGGGTATAATTCATAATTGTGCATCACAATTTTGAGAAATAGAACTTGGTATGTGGGAAATGATGACAAACAAAAGATTCTGTAACTCCAAATGTTGAATAAGTGATAATACTTTAGATGGAATGTGTACTGTTAAATGGAAGCATAGGGAAGAAAAGGAACATGTATTGTGATGCCATTTTGCATCTGAAGAAGAAACATCCTGCTGAAAACCACAGCAGTCCAGCTGGAACCTAATAATTCAAAATTGTTCAACCATGTTAAGTCAGGGTGAATAATCTCTGTCTATCTCGTGTTTTTCTTTTGCCTATTTATCCCACTCCTCTCTGCCTGGCTGATTTTGTTTCATAGGTTAGACAAACGATTGACTGGTCTTCTGGCATCCTGTTTCAATATATTTCAGTCATTCAAGGAAGAGTTTTTGCACGAGTTCTCCTAGGACTCCTTTCACTGTGTCTCTTGCACAATAATACACAGCCGTGTCTTCAGCTTTGAGGTCGTTCATTTGCAGATAGAGGTTGGGACTGTCCTTGAAGGCAATAAAGTGCCCTTGGATTGTGGGTGAATAATAGTTGCTACTAGACGATGCATAGAAAACAAGCCATTCTAGTCCTTGGCCAGGTTTCTGTCTGATCCAACCCATCCAGTAGCTGTTAACATCAAATCCGGTGACAGCACAAGTCAGTTTATGAGCTTCTCCTGGTTTCTTCAGCACTGGATCTGACTGGGTCAGGACTACCTGGGAGAAGCCTCCTAAAGAAAGAAAAACAGAATTGGGTGAGAGTTAGGACATCACAGCCCTTGTTTTAAGAATTGAAACTTCACTTCAATGAAGGAATAAAATGAAAGAATAAAATGGCAAAATGAACCCACGGGAAGAAAAGGCAGCCAATGTGAGGAGAACTGGAAGGAAGGATGGCATAGTGGAAGAACTGCTATTTCTCTGAGGGCTTCTGTGAGGTGAATCTGTCGGTCTGTTTGTGGTGGGGAGCTTTGAGGGTTTAAATGAGAAGTGAAAGTGCTGTCGAGTTTGCATAAATCATGTTGGAGACTGTATAAATACGAGATGAATATCACGGTGTCTTGCACTATATAGACGAATCTCTTCTGCAAATGGAAGTCATTGCACTATTTTAACATCTCTGTCCAGATTATTTTCCTGTATACTTGTGCTTCATTTTTATTTAATTGTAAATGTATTTTAGGATGTGTTCCCTTAAGATTCAAGATATCCATGTTTGGACTTATCTTTTTTATCTTAAACTAGCTAACTTCTTTTTACATAGTCATCAAGATTTCAGGTATGAACACATACCTGAAAAAACCCCAATTCATTTCATAGTTTTATTGAATCACTGCACACAGAAATCTACAGCTGACTTTAACTCTTCAATGATTGCATAGACACAATCCTGTGGGTTTTTAGGCAATACTAAGGAAGCGGCTTAACATTCCCTTCCCCTTAGATGTTTTTCAGCTAGGCAATGTGAGTATGACTCTTGAATTCTCATGGTCTCCATCCAAGATTGAAGTCATTGGGACACAAGAATGATGGGAAGGCACACAATGAAATGGTTCTAATCAAACTTCTCCATAGATTGGGGAAGGAAGGAGGAGAATTCAAAGACATATGAAATCAGATGAAAGCACAGATGTAATCCTGACAGCAGAAATGAATACAATTTGAAATAAGTTTTAGGTTAGTAGATGGTAATTTAAGACCAGACAATTTAACTGAAGTACTAATATTAAAAGAGGGTTAAAAGATATTGTGAATTTAAAATATTAAGGATTAGAAATGGTGGAGATTTTGAGATATATTTCTATGATGGATTGAATATTGTTAAGAATTGGTGTTATTTTTAATCCTATACATTTGGAATATAAATGTTAAGGTGGAATAATGAGTGATTTTTAAAACATTGAATGACAATATTTACTAAGGGATAATAAACACAGAGTGCGAAGAAATGTTATTGATGCTTAAATGAATTAAAGGGATATGGAATGAGACTACTACTGTTTGATTATAATTCTATATATTATTTGTATTACTATTGTTAATGTTGTATAAAAAAGACCTGACCCAATCAATGTACTGTCCACAAAACATGTATATTGGGAAAAATTAAAAAAACGTAATTAAAAAAAAGTTTTCCATAGATTGGGGAAGGAGGGAGGAGAATTCAAAGACAGGTTAAATGAGATGGAAGCACAGATGGAAGACATGAACAAAATTTGAAATGACATCTTGCATTAGGAAGGAAAAACCACAGCAGGCTAATCGGAGGTCAATAAGGAAATACTATTGATTCACATTAAATGTGCACTCTAATATTTATTCTTGATAGTTTTCTTTTGATTAACTATTCCATTAACTCTTGGTGATTCACTTCCAAGTGTGAAGCAATCTTTTAGTGGTTCTCTGTGACCCCTTTAGGCACACTTTATTAATACAGCGAAGAGATTTTGCATGAGATCTCATAGGATTCCTTTCATTGTGCTTCCCCAGCACAGAAATAGATGGCTGTGTCCTCTATTTTAAGGCTGTTCATTTGCAGATAGAAGTTGGAACCGTCTTTGTAGCTAGTAAACCTTCCTTGGACTGTGGGAGGATAAGAGTTGCTACTAGACGTGTGATGGTAAACTATCCACTCCGGGTTTCTGTCTGACCCAATCCATCCCGTAGGTGTCAATGTTGAATCCAGTGACAGCGCAAGTCAGTTTATGAGCTTCTCCTGTTTTCTTCAGCGCCGGATCTGACTGGGTCAGAACTTTCTGAGAAACCACCTAAACAGAGAAGAAACAACAGAATTGGGGGAAGGTTATGACATCACAGCCATGGCTGAGGAAGGAAGCTTCATTGGAGTGTCACAAAGAATGACATGGAAAAAGAAACACACCAGAAGAGAAGATAACCAGTGTCAGGAGAACTGAAGAGAAGGACATCATAGTGGAAGAATGGCTGGATCTTTGAGGGCTTCTGTGAAGTGAGCCCGTCAGTTTTTGTGAGATTTGAAGTTGTGATGGTTTAAATGAGAAGTGAAAGCAATGCCAATATTGCATATATCCAGTTGGAAACTGCATAAATACAAGATGAATCCCCAGGAGTCTTTCTCCGGAGACTCAGGAGACTGTAGTATTCTCTGTTAGCTGTTTGCAGGTTTCACTCCCATTGCCATCCAAATTATTCTGTGCTTCTTAACTGCCTCTTCTGGATTGATTTAAGTTTAACTTTAATTTTAAGTTTAAAATGTTAATAAGTTTATTACTTTTTCTGGCTTCTCTTATTTTCTCTTCTAATCCTCCCTCCCTCCAGCGCTTCCTTCCTTCCATCCATCCTCTCCCTCCCACCCTCCCTCTGTCCTTTCTCCCTCCCTCCCTTCCTTCTTCTATTCATTTTCCTCCTCTTCTTCCATTAATATAGAATAATAGATACAGTGTGGATCCATGAATTGTCAATACTGGCAAATTTATCTCTTGAGAAGAATATACTATTTGCATTTGTCTTCCCCAGTATGTGCCTACTCTATCCTATTTTCCCCATCCACCTTCAGCTACCATAACATGCAGAATATTTCGCAAATGATCAAATCTATTTTATTTGTATTTATTTCATTAAATTTATATGGCCACCCAACTCACTCTCAGTGATTCTAGGCAGCTTACAAAGCTAAAAAACCAATATAAAACCAATAAAACATCAATAACCTTCCCTCCACCCATCTATGGTATTTGGGCAGGAATGAGGACAAAGAGGGGAAGAACAGATCATTGTGAAAAGAAATGAGAGATGTTCAACCACTAGTAGGACAAAACTGAGCATTGAAAGAAAACATTTGTCCTAAATGAATGGTTACAGTGAGAATTCTTTCATGTTTTATAATAAAGAAATCAAGATTTTATGACTATGTATCGTATGTATATTTGGGTATAATTCATAATTGTGCATCACAATTTTGAGAAATACAACTTGGTATGTGAGAAATGGTGAGATACAAAAGATTCCCTAACTCCAAATGTTGAATGAGTGATAACACTTCACATGGAAGAAGACACGTGTGTACTGTGAGATGGAAGCATGAAGAAAAAAAGGAACATGAATTTTAATGTGGTTTGCATCTGAAGAAGAAAAATCCTGCTGAAAACCACAGCAGTCCAGCTGGAACCTAATAATTCAAAATTGTTCAACCATGTTAAGTCAGGGTGAATAATCTCTGTCTATCTCGTGTTTTTCTTTTGCCTATTTATCCCACTCCTCTCTGCCTGGCTGATTTTGTTTCACAGGCTAGACAAACAATTGACTGGTCCTCTGGCATCCTGTTTCAATATATTTCAGTCATTGAAGGAAGAGTTTTTGCATGAGTTCTCCTAGGACTCCTTTCACTGTGTCTCTTGCACAATAATACACAGCCGTGTCTTCAGCTTTGAGGTTGTTCATTTGCAGATAGAGGTTGGAACTGTCCTTGGAGGCAGTAAAGCGCCCTTGGATTGTGGGTGAATAATAGTTGCTACTAGATGATAAATAGTAAACAAGCCATTCCAGTCCTTGGCCAGGTTTCTGTCTGACCCAACCCATCCAGTAGCTGTTGACATTAAATCCAGTGACAGCACAAGTCAGTTTATGAGATTCTCCTGGTTTCTTCAGCACTGGATCTGACTGGGTCAGGACTACCTGGGAGAAGCCTCCTAAAGAAAGAAAAACAGAATTGGGTGAGAGTTAGGACATCACAGCCCTTGTTTTAAGAATTGAAACTTCACTTCAATGAAGGAATAAAATGAAAGAATAAAATGGCAAAATGAACCCACGGGAAGAAAAGGCAGCCAATGCGAGGAGAACTGGAAGGAAGGATGGCATAGTGGAAGAAAAGCTATTTCTCTGAGGGCTTCTGTGAGGTGAATCTGTCTGTCTGTTTGTGGTGGGGAGCTTTGAGGGTTTAAATGAGAAGTGAAAATGATGTCCAGTTTGCATAAATTATGTTGGAGACTGTATAAATACGAGATGAATATTAGCTTGTCTTGCACAATATAAACAAATCTCTTCTGCAACTGGAAGCATTGCACTATTTTAACATCTCCGTCCAGATTATTTTCCTGTGTAAATTGTACTTGGTGCTTCATTTCTTATTTAATTGTAAATGTATTTTAGGATGTGTTCCCTTAGGATCCAAGATATGCATGTTTGGACTTATGTTCTCTATGTTAAACTAATTAGTTTGTTTTTACATAGTCACCAAGATTTCTAATCCTGAGCACATACCTGAAAAACCACCAATTTATTTCATGGTTTTATTGAATCACTGAACACAGAAATCTACAGCTGACCTTAACTCTTCAATGATTGCATAGACACAACCCTGAAGGTTATCAGGCAATACTAAGGAAGTGGATTACCATTCCCTTCGCCTTAGAGATTTTTAAGCCTGGCAATGTGGAGTACAACTCTGGAATTCTCATGGTCTCCATCCAAGAAAGAAGTCATTGGGAGACAAGATTGGGGCTCCATTTCTTATTTAATTGTAGTGTAATGTATTTTAGAACGTGTTCCTTAGGATCCAAGATATGGATGCTTGGGCTTATGTTCTCTATCTTAAATTCGGTAGCTTCTTTTTACATAGTCACCAAGATTTATAATCCTGAATTTAGAAAGACCACTAATTCATTTTGAGGTCTTACTGCACACAGAAATCTCCATGAGACTTTAATTGCATAGACACAATCCTGCAGGTTTTTAGGCAGTACTAAGGAAGTGGCTTGGCAATCTCTTCCACTGAAACGTTTTTCAAGATAGGCAATGTAGAGTACAACTCTGGAATTTTTACGGTGTCCATCCAAGATTGAAGTCAGTGGGAGACAAGACTGATGGGTAGGTGCCCAATGAAATAGTTATAATTAAACTTCTCCATAGATTGGGGAAGGAGGGAGGAGACTTCCAAAACTGATTAAATCAGATGAAAGCACAGATATAAGCCTGACAGCAGAAATGAATACAATTTGAAATAAGTTTTAGGTTAGTAGATGGTAATTTAAGATTAGACAATTTAACTGAAGTACTAATATTAAAAGAGGGTTAAAAGATATTGTGAATTTAAAATATTAAGGATTAGAAATGGTGGAGACTTTGAGATATACTCCCATGATGGATTGAATATTGTTAATAATTGGTGTTATCTGTAATCCTATACATTTGGAATATTGATGTTATGGTGGAATAATGAGTGATTTTTAAAACATTGAATGACAATATTTACTAAAGGATAATAAACACAAGGTGCAAAGAAATGTTATTTATGCTTAAATGAATTAAAGGGATATGAAATGAGACTACTACTGTTTGATTATAATTCTATATATTATTTGTATTATTATTGTTAATGTTGTATAAAAAAGACTTGACCCAATCAATGTACTGTCTACAAAACATGTATATTGGGAAAAATAAAATAAAAACTTAATTAGAAAAATAGTTTTCCATAGATTGGGGAAGGAGGGAGGAGAATTCAAAGACAGGTTAAATGAGATGGAAGCACAGATGGAAGACATGAACAAAATTTGAAATGACATCTTGCATTAGGAAGGAAAAACCACAGCAGGCTAATCGGAGGTCAATAAGGAAACACTGTTGATTCACATTAAATGTGCACTATAATATTTATTCTTTTTTTTTATTGAAAAAGTTTTACAAATACAAATTTTTCCCCCTTCCCCCCCTTTCCCTCCCTAGCCCTCCCTTACCCTACCCACCCCGCCATGGCTTCCCCAGGATGAAATCCAAATCCAAATCACATTATATAATACTTTACCGCCCATCTATTCTACCCCCTGTGTGTTATACATTTCTTCCTGACATTCTAGTATACTATCCCCTGTAAACTATACATTTCTAGACAACATTCATCTAAGAATTATCTGGTACTTCCTAGTTTAGTATTTATTCTACACATAATCTATCCATATCCTCCTCTCCCTTACATAAATCTCTTATGTTCGGTCTTTTATATATGCTGATAACTTCACCATTTCTGCGAGACTGGCCACCTTCAGAGTCCATTCTGCAATAATATCCCTTTTCCAATATAACCTAACCTATCACCATATACCATATCAGTTTTGTTTCACCCACTTTCCTGCAGGTCCACCATATATAATTATTTATAAAATCTAAACAATCACATCAGATCCTTCTTCCAACAGTGTATTTAATGTCTTTAGTTGGAATTGAGTGAATTGGAACTTTCTATTATAGATTTTAAGAAAGATGGATTATGTGTATGTTGAAGGGAATAATCAGGAGGCAAGAGGACTATGGAACAAGGGCATTTGCAGTTGATCTGGTTGTCATCCTAACATGGTCGATGGAATTAATAATCTAGATGAAAGACTTTGCAGAAGATATCATATGGAATATAAATATAAAGTCACTCGGGGGGGTTATACATAAAAGTACTTTTCAATGATGGGGGCAGATGGCAAATATAATATTTATTCTTGAAAGTTTTCTTTTGATTAGCTATTCCATTAAATCTTGGTGATTCAATTCCGAGTGTGAAGCAATCATTTAGTGGTTGTCTGGTGACCCCTTCAGGCACACTTTATTAATACAGTGAAGAAATTTTTCATGAGATCTCATAGGATTCCTTTCATTGTGCTTCCCCAGCACAGAAATAGATGGCTGTGTCCTCTGCTTTAAGTTCATTTGCAGATAGAAGTTGGAACTGTCTTTGTAGCTAGTAAACCTTCCTTGGACTGTGGGAGAATAAGAGTTGCTACTAGACGTGTGATGGTAAACTATCCACTCCAGTCTTTGACCGGGTTTCTGTCTGACCCAATCCATCCCGTAGGTGTCAATGTTGAATCCAGTGACAGCGCAAGTCAGTTTATGAGCTTCTCCTGGTTTCTTCAGCGCCGGATCTGACTGGGTCAGAACTTTCTGAGAAACCACCTAAACAGAGAAGAAACAACAGAATTGGGGGATGGTTAGCACATCACAGCCATGGCTGAGGAAGGAAGCTTCACTGGAGTGCCACAAAGAATGAAATGGAGAAAGAAACGCACCAGAACAGAAGATAACCAGTGTGAGGAAAACTGAAGAGAAGGACACCATAGTGGAAGAACAGCTGGATATTTGAAGGCTTCTGTGAAGTGAGCCTGTCTGTTTATGTGAGATGAGAAGTGGTGATGGTTTAAATGAGAAGTGAAAGCTTTGCCGATTTTGCATAAGCCCAGATGGGAATTGTACAAATACAAGATGAATCCCCAGGAGTATTAAAATATCTAAGCTAATCTGCTTTGCAAAGAGAAGTTTATACATCTGATTGGATCATTCCTTTTTTTTTTCCAAATTTTTTTGGGGTTTCCATTTGCTCTTAAACTATAATGTAATGTCCTTTGGAATGTACAGTAATTAGAATATAATGTTCTTTATATTCAACTATCCACTTTTTCATTACATGAACGTCAGCCTGATAATATAGGAAACAGCTCTGGATTTCTCTGGGGGTTTCCATCCCAAAAGAAATGACTCTTCCCTCTTTTATTTCATAGCCCTGAGAAAGCCAGCCAGATCTGATAACAACTTTCAGGCACACGTGATGAATCTAGTCATAACCCACCTTATCATCCATTTATGGACACGAGATACTTTCCTATCCTTATTTCAAAGTGTGTGGAATTGTTGAGCTTTGTTAAGCTCTTTTCATATAGTGTGTTATATACAACACTAGCTGGATACCCGTGTTTCGCTACGAAACTATGTGATCGGGTTTGATAAATGGACACTTACAGCTTGAAAATTAATGAGTATTTATGATTGGCCTCTCCTCTCCCCTTCTCTCCCTCAGCCTTGCCACACAGAAACATCTCCTATCCTATCCCCTTCTCTCCCTCAGCCTTGCCCCACAGAATCCTCCCCCATCCTATCCCCTTCTCTCCCTCAGCCTTGCCCCACAGAATCCTCCCCTATCCTATCCCCTTCTCTCCCTCAGCCTTACCCCACAGAATCCTCCCCTATCCTATCCCCTTCTCTCATTCAGGCTTGCCCCACAGAATCCTCCCCTATCCTATCCCCTTCTCTCCCTCAGCCTTGCCCCACAGAATCCTCCCCTATCCTATCCCCTTCTCTCCCTCAGCCTTACCCCACAGAATCCTCCCCTATCCTATCCCCTTCTCTCCCTCAGCCTTACCCCACAGAATCCTCCCCTATCCTATCCCCTTCTCTCCCTCAGCCTTGCCCCACAGAATCCTCCCCTATCCTATCCCCTTCTCTCATTCAGGCTTGCCCCATAGAAGCCTCCCCTATCCTATCCCCTTCTCTCCCTCAGCCTTACCCCACAGAATCCTCCCCTATCCTATCCCCTTCTCTCATTCAGGCTTGCCCCATAGAAGCCTCCCCTATCCTATCCCCTTCTCTCCCTCAGTCTTGCCCCACAGAATCCTCCCCTATCCTATCCCCTTCTCTCCCTCAGGCTTTCTAGCCCCTTCCCTCCATGAGGCTTGCCCTACATAAGCCTGTCCTATGCTATCCCATTCTCTCCAGAGTTTTTTCAAGTTGGGAGGGGGAGTAGAATGTCTAACTAATTAGCATCAGAGCATATATTATAATAATATAAGAATTACTAATGCTCTGATGGTCATTTCAAAAAATCCTTTCTTAGTGAGCACCTAGAAGCCAAGAGGAACATACAGTACGTGCCAAATTTCAAGTTTGTAGGCTTTACGGTTCTGGAGATTTCTTGATTACGGCATGAGTGGTTTTCGCTTTTATATATATAGATATAGATATACAATGTGGATGTATGAACTTTCTTACTGGGAATCTCCCACGAGGAATAGATTGTTTCCATTTGTCTTCTTCAAATTCTGCCCACACTGTTCTGTTTTCTCCTATCCAGCCTCAGTTGCGATTGGATGCAGACCATTTTCCTGTTGTCCCCATCTATGGTATTTCAGCATGAATGAAAAGATAGAAAAACACTCATCATTATGAAGAGAAAATCAGGGAGAGGAACAACCACTAAGATGCCAAAATTGAGGATTCCGTAAAGCAACAGTTACAATGAGAATGGTTTCAGGTTTTATAAAGAACTAGCTGGACTCCCATGCTTCGCTATGAAACTATGTGATTGGGTGTGATAAATTGACACTTAAAGCCTGAAACGTAATGTAGAATGTGTAACACCATAGCATCAGAGCATGTTAATATAAAGCAACTGGCAGTTGGAACAGAGAGGGAGGGGGAGTGGAATGTCCCAGCCCACAGGCCGGATGAGTCACGCACTGGCCACGCCCATGCCTGGTTTAGTGAAGCGGTAGCAACAGAGTGTGTTAATATAAGGCAACTGAAAGATGAAACAGAATTATTTTCAGGTGGGGAGAGGAATAGAATGTCTAGCATCAGAGAATATGGATATAATACTGTATATGAAATACTAATGATCTGATGGTCATTTTGGAAAATCCTTTCTTAGCAAGTACCTAGAAGCCAAGAGGAACATATGTGCCAAATTTCAGGTTTGTAGGCTTTACAGTTCTGGAGATTTTGTGATGATTGAGTGATATTTGGCTTTTATATATATATATAGATTCTAGATCTTATGTCCACAGAAGCCACAGCAGTCCAGCCAGAGCTTAATAAGCAAAAGTTGTTGAACCATATTAAGTGCGGGTGAATAATCTTTTACTGTTTCGTGGATTTGGTTTGTCTTTTTAATCCCACACCTCTCTGCCTCACTGATTTTATTTCATATGCTGGGTGGGTGTGGCCTAGTCGGCCTCCTGCTCCCAGGTGGCGTTTTTGCCCTCCCGGGCTCCCGAGGGTTTTCTTGAGGTTCCAGGATGGCAAAAATGCCCTCCCCAGGCTCCGGAGGCCCTCTGGAGGCCAGAAATGGCCTTTTTCCAGCCTTCCCAAACATATGGTAGGCCTGTTTTTTGCCCTCCCCGAGCCTCCACTCTGCACTTACGTGCATCCAAAATGGGCTGCATGGGGACTCCTGGGAGGGATCGCATGGGGTGGAGTGGGAAGGACCAGCCAGGAGTGGGATTTGAGGTTCTCTGAACTGCACAGAATCTTAGCTAGAGGTTCTCCCAAATCCCTGCAAACCCCCAGCAGCCCACCCCTGAATAAAATCCAGAGATGGAATGACTTGCCTTCTGAAGTTGTGAGTGCTCCATCACTGGTTTTTAAGGAGAGGTTTAGACAACCATTTGTCTGAATTGGTATAACAGGGGGTTGGCGTAGCAGTGGGCCTCAGCAGGGGATTGGACTAGAAGACGTCCAAGATCCCTTCCAACTCTATTATTCTGTTATTCTGCTTCAAGATGAAATCCTGAAGAAGAAAAGGAATACATTTTGAATGTATACTGTACCATTTTCTACTGGAAAATGAAATGTCTTGAAAGATCTTCCTTCTACTGGAAAAGGAAGGCCCTTCAAAAAATCACAGTTGGAGGTCACTAACCGAAAACCATAATAACTAATTATTAATAACTTTTTGTGGTCTACTGTCTTTTTATTTTTAACCTCTCTTTGGTGAGGTTTTTTCCAAATGCCAGATAATTCATTTAGCGATTCTCTAGTGCCGTCTCTTGAGAACATTTATCAAAATACTGAAGATTGTTTGTATACAGTTGAATAAAGTTTCTTTCAATGTGTCTCCTGCACAATAATAAACTGGTGTGTCTTTGGCTTTTTATCTATTTGCAGGCAGAAATTGAAACTGTCCTTGGAGGTGATAAATTATTCTTGGATTGCTGGAGAGTAAGAGTTGTTGGAAGAGCCATAATGAACAAGCCAGTCCAGTCCTTTTGTGGATTTCTACCTAATCCAGAGGTCTGCAACTTTAAACACTCAAAGAGCCATTTGGATCCATTTCCCACAGAAAAGAAAACACCAGGAGCCACAAAACCCTTCCTGTGCCTGACTATTTCTTGAGTGGCCACAAAACTAGCATATGTAGTTGAATTAAATGTTCTGTTTTCTTTTGAAACTTTTCTTTTCTTGGATTTATTCACGATTGGCCTACTGGGGGTTGAAAAGCTCAATAAATTGTGTGCTGGCAGGTATTGCACATTGGTGGTTGTGATGTATATTTTGAGTGACAGGGAGCAGCAGCAGAGGGGTGAAAGAGCCACATGCGGCTCCAGAGTCGCAGGTTGCTGACCCCTGGCCTAATTCAATCTATCTGGTAGCTGTTGACAATGAATCCAGCAACACCAAAGTCAGTTTATGGCCTCTTTCTGATTTCTTCTCCACCTGAATTGGACTAGATCAGAACTGGTCTGCAGAGCTGCTTTCTCTTCATTCAGACTGGGTACTTGTAGATAAATATACGGAAGAAATCAGGCTTTGAAGAAATGACTTACATATAACCAGCATTAAATTCATAGGTTTTGTCATTTTCATTAAAATGTCATGGAGCTTTCAACTTAAAAATTAAAATGTAAGTCAGGTACCTATGGAAGAAACATTGTCTAATGAATAACAGAATAATAGAGTTGGAAGGTACGTTGGAGGTCATCTAGTTCAAACTCATGATCAAATAGGAATTGGAAATGTCTAGTTTAGTGAAAAGAAGGACTAGGGGTGACATGATGTTACTACTACTTTAGCTTCAACTGCAATAATACACGGGCAAATAATAGATACAAACTCAAGGTAAACCGCTCCAATGTATCCGAGATTGCAATCCGAGATTGTAAAAAAATGCTTTCAAAAAGCTCTGACGATCCAAGCTGAGTTGCCTGATCGTCCGAGGCATTTAAAAGAAAAAAAGCCTCTGCCGATCAGGCAACTCAGCTGGGATCATCAGAGTCTTTTGAAAGCATTTTTTCTACAACCTCTGAGGAGGTTGTAGAAAAAATGCTTTTAAAAGCCTTTGACAATCCCAGCTGAGCCGCGCGATCATCAGAGGCTTTTTTTTTACTTTTAAAAACATTTTTTCGGCCGAAGAGGTTGTAGAAAAAATGCTTTTAAAAGTTTAAAAAAGTCTCTGATGGTTGTGCGGCTCAGCTGGGCATGTGGGGAGGAGGGGCAGGATTTTTTGCTATCAATTCTCCGAACCACCCGCCTCCATCGCTACCAGATCGGGCAATCCAGTCCGAACTGGGAGCATTTCATTCCTGGACTGGAGGCTAAAACATAAGAAGAACGGTTGCAGGAACTGGGTATGTCTAGTTTAACAAAAAGAAGGACTAAGGGAGACATGATAGCAATGTTCCAATATCTCAGGGGTTGCTACAAAGAAGAGGGGATCAACCCATTTTCCAAAGCACCTGAGTGCAGGACAAGAAGCAGTGGGTGGAAACTAATCAAGGAGAGAAGTAACTTAGAACTAAGGAGAAATTTCCTGACAGTTAGAACAATTAATCAATGGAACAGCTTGCCTCCAGAAGTTGTGAATGCTCCAACACTGGAAGTTTTAAAGAAGATGTTGGATAACCATTTGTCTGAAGTGGTGTAGGGTTTCTTGCCTAAGCAGGGGGTTGGACTAGAAGACCTCCAAGGCCCCTTTCCTTCCAACTATTCTATTCTATTCTATTCTATTCTATTCTATTCTATTCTATTCTATTCTATTCTATTCATTATTTTGACAAAAGTTGGGAAGTTAAAGCAGTCCTGTCAGTGGAATTCCAAGATACATTTTGATAGGGAGGGGAAATGGGGGGATTTTAAAGCTTACTTACTTTTGCATAGTAAAATAACAAAAGCGTATTTAAGGTATGTATCTTTGCAAAAGCTAATGAAACCCATCCCTCCTCATTCAATCTCTTGGTTGGGACAAAGCTGAATAAGGTTGTAACTTCCAGGAAATATCATGGACCAATATAGGTGCAAAGACTTCCTAACCCGGAATGAGGATCCTAGAGGCTTTGTCCTGTTCTATCTATTCAGTGTCCTCTCTGCTTTTTCAGAAGACAGAGGAAGGACAGGACAGGTAGGAATTTTCCAGGCTAAACCATTTCCTATTTCCCTTGCCTGCAAAACAAATATAAAATAAAAGTGCTATTGGTAATGGAGTTCAGTAACTCTTTAATAATTGGAGCATCTTTTAGCTACTTGAAAATTAACTCATATGTCTCTAACTTTACCAGACTTCTGGTTTCTCCCTATTAAAACTCTGTGAAAATTGATTTAATAAAATTTACCCCATTTCTAAATTCAGTAACCTTTAGATTGTTCTGTTCAAGTACATCTATATCATCTCTCTCTCTCTCCCCCCTCTCTCTCTCCCTCTCTCTCTTTGTCTCTCTCTCTCTCTCTGCCTGTCTTTGTCTCTCTCCCTCTCCCCCTTCTCTCTGTCTCTGTCTCTCTGTCTCTCTCTCTTCCTGTCTCTGTCTCTCTTTGTATCTCTCCCTCTCCGTCTCCCCCCTCTCTCTGTGTTTCTGTCTCTCTCTCTTTCTCTCTCTGTGTGTGTGTCTCTATCAGTGGTGGGTTGTCCCCAGTTCACACCGGTTCTATAGAACTGGTAGTAAAACTGGAGGGAGGCCCCACCTACTGAACCCAACATCATCAAAACTCTTCTGCACATGCACAGAAGAGTGCGTGTGCACATGAGTGAAGCAAGTGCGTGCATGTGACCCCACTGCGAACCGGTAGTAAAGGTAAGTAGAACCCACCCCTGGTCTCTATGTCTCTGTCTCTGTCTCTCTGTCTCTGTCTCTGTCTCTCTCTGTCTCTCTTTCTGATGTGTGTGTCTATCTCTCTGTCTCTCTTTGTCTGTGACTCTCTCCCCTCCCCCTGTCCCATCTGCTTGGCATTACACTGTCTGAAAACAATTTCATCTATTTTTGTACAGAGTCCAAATAGATCTTGTCTTGGTGTGTATTGTCGGACACAGAAATATACAGAAGAATCTGCAGCTGTGACAGAATTCAGCTGGAGGGATAACTCATTCCTGGACTGATCTGCAGAAACGGTGGCACGGCCTTTTACTGAATTGGCTATCCAGGTGCCTCCATTGGTGGGAGTTATGGCTGCAAGCCATTCCAGACTTTTCCCTGTTGGTTCCCTGACCCAATTCCAAGCATAATATGCAGTAGTAATGGAGAAATCTGTGACTTTACAAACTAGGTTGAGTTGACTTCCAGGTCTCACCACTGCTGGCCCAGTTTCTATGATCTGAATGTCTGAGAAGACCCCTTGGGGGGAAAAAGAAGAAAGGATTGCAATGAACAAACAACATCACTGACCAAATATAGGTCTCTTAATTTTCCAATTAATTTTCTTACATCTTGGGAGGGCTGCGAGACAAAATACAAAGAGCCATGATGTCAAAAAGGCCATTTAGGTTGTCCCAGTGAGCTCTTTGAAAGGAAACAACTATCTCAAAGTGGATGGGTTTATTTTGAAGCAAAGCATCAGCATTGCAGCTCATCAAATTTGCATGAATTCCTCCTGCATTGAGCGGTGAAAAATAAATTCAGCCTTAAAACCCAGCTTCATTACAAGGTTGGCTCATGGACCTCTTTCTCCAAACCAGAAGGCATTTGCAAAGTTTTTTGGGCTTTGCAAATTTCTTTTTAAAAAAAAAAAACACTTTATTAAACTTTTATTACATTAAAAACATAAAAAAATTATATCACTCAACAACAGCTATTTGTGGTGTTTTTCTTGTAATTTGTGCGTTATTTACAAAAATTAACTTGTGCGTATTTACATTCTTATTTTATCTATTACTTATGCTTAATAACTATCTATCTTTAATCTATCTCAGTTCTATCCAGTTATATCACTGTTCCCACACATTATAAATTATCGATGCCTCTTTATCTTTTAAACTCAGCATTAATTTATCCATTTCTGTGCAATGCATGACCTTTTGTATGACAAGTTTCTCTGCGGGTGTGCATGGCTGTTTCTAACATTGAGCGAAGGCAATCCTGGCAGCGGTTAATATGTGTAGTACTAAATATTTTGTGTTCTTCATATATATTTTTTTGAAGGGCTTTGCAAATTTCTATAGAAAATTTATTCCTACTCCTGTGCAGATTGCTAACAATGAGCTTGTTTAAGGTATGTAACATTGGAAAAGCTGACACACCCTTCTCCCACCATCAACCCTTAAAGCATTTCTTGGGAACTAAATTGAACAAGGTTGTAACCTCCAGGAGATACGATGGGCCATTTTAGACCAGGTACAAAGACCTCCTAAACCCTCTGGAACAAGGACCCTAGAGGTTTTCTGCTGTTCCCACTGCTGTTCCTTGGGCTCCAAGCTCTTCTGGAGGAGAAGAAGGATAGGATAGATTTGTTGGGGTATAAGAAGGATGGGAAGTACAGCAACATCAGACTTTAGATTAACAGAGTTGGAAGGGACCTTGCAGGTTATCTAGTCTAGCACTCACCAACCAGTGGTCCATGGACACTGGTGGTCCACAAGAAAATTTTGGTGGTCTGCAGTGCACCCTGGAGGAGGAGCTGCTCCAGGATGACCAATGGGCCAGTCCTGTGATTAGAGCTCTGAAATATGGAACCAGCCAGGCAGCTCATGGTGGGGATGGAAATCTCCGCTGTAGAGGGTGGTATGTGTAATGTGCAACTTTGCAGGTGGTACAATGTGTAAGGAGTAGTACAGCCCTCGCCGGCCGGAATGAGGTAATGGTGCTGTTGTGGCAGCGGGGGGGGGGGGGGCGGTGGCACAGGTGGGTCGAAGCAATGGGTGTCGGCAACTCACAGCTCTTTCATCTCCCTGATGTGGCTCCTTTCAGCTGAACCCAGCAGTGGATGGCCCCTGACCCTCTGGAACAAGGACCCTAGAGACTTTCTGCTGTTCCCACTGATGCCATTCCCTGGCCTCCAAGCTCTTCTGGAGAAGAGGAAGGGCAGGACAGATTCATTGGGGTATAAGGAAGTACAGCAGCATCAGATTTTAGATTAACAGAGTTGGAAAGGACTTTCTAGGTCATCTAGTCCAGCCCCCTGCCCAAGCAGGAGACCCTACACCATTTCTGATAGATGGCAGTCCAAATTTTTCCTGAAAGCCTCCGGTGATGAAACCCCCACAACTTCCGAAGGCAAGCTGTTGAGTGTTCTCACTGTCAGAAAATTTCTCCTTATTTCTAGGTTGAATCTCTCCTTGGTCAGTTTCCATCCATTATTGCTTGTCTGGTCTTCAGGTGCTTTGGAAAATAGCTTGACCCCCTCCTTTCTGTGGCAGCCGTTTAAATATTGGAAGACTACTATCATGTCTCCCGTGGCCCTTCTCTTCACTAGACTAGCCATGCCCAGTTCCTGCAACCGTTCTTCATATGTTTATGACTTGTTTGATTCTTATATTTTAGGTGACTTTTTTTGTTTTGTTTTTACATTTCTAAAAGGTAGCTAGAATTCACACTGCCTGCCTTTAGTTTATGCTTTACTGTATCTAGAAGACCTTCTCCAAGTAGAACTTGATTTGGGAAACATAGGAGAGGAAATTCCATAGAAATTGAAACATTTAATGAACAAGATGACTTCTCAGGAAGAAAAAATAATCCCTGGAATCCTTCTGAAATGAATCCCTGAAGAGGAAAGGGAAGCCATTTTGAGATGTCATCTGGCCCTAGAAGAAGAAGAAGGAGAACCTGAAGGAAACCACAGCAAACTAGTTAGAAACCAATAAGTCAAAAATGTTCAACCACACTAAATATGGAGTAATAATACCTTTGAGGGTGTATTTGTTTTGCCTTTTCATTACATCCCTTCCTTGCCTCAGTGATTTTGTTCCAGATGCTTAGACAACTCATTTTGTGCTTCTCTGGTGTCCCCTCTTGAGACATTTCAGTAGTTAAAGGAAAGGTTTTTGCACAAGGTCTGTTTCACTGTGTGCCTCTGGTACAATAATAGATAGCCGTATCCTCAACTTTAAGGTTGTTCATTTGTAGATAAAAGTTGGAACTGTCCTTGGAGGCAGTAAACCATTCTTGGATTGTTGATGAATAATAGTTGCTACTAGATGAGTAATAGTAAACAAGCAAGTCCAGTCCTTGGCCAGGTTTCTTTCTAATCCAATACATACTGTAGCTGTTAAGATCAAATCCAGTGACAGCGCAAGTCAGTTTATGGGATTCTCCTGGTTTCTTCACCATTGGACCTGACTGGGTCAGAACTACCTGGGAGAGGCCACCTAATGAAAAAACACCAACCACAGTTGGTTAGGAAGTAAGAGTAGTAGTTAATATGTGAAATTTCCTTGAGTGCTGTAAAAAGCTTAGTATGGACCGAATTACAGACCTTTGGAGAAGGCAGCCAGCACGATGAGAATTAAGTAGTGGGATGTCATTGTGAAGAAGTTTGGAGGGATGAGATTTGCACCTTGAGTTGAGTCTGAAGAAGGCTTGGTGGCACAGCAGACTAAAGCACTGTTAAGTAACACCAGCTGCCTGCAATTACTACAAGTTCAAATCTCACCAGGCTCAAGGTTGACTCAGCCTTCCATCCTTTCAAGGTAGGTAAAATGAGGACCCGGTTTGTGGGGGCAATAAGCTGACTTTGTATAAAAAAGAACACCGCTTGGGGGGGGGGCTGCGAAAGCCCTACTAAGCAGGTATATACAAAAGTATGAAGGCTAATGCTTAACGCATTGTAAGCCACCCTGAGTCTCCGGAAAAGGGCTGCATATAAATCGAACCAATAAATAAATAAAATAAAGAAAAGCAAATGAGAATTTAAATAGGAAGTGAAAGACTTGTTGGCTTTGCATAAATCCTGCTGGGACCTGTATAAATATGAAATGATGTCTAGAAGTGTACTGAAATTTAGTAGAGAATATTTTCCACAAAGATGATGGGGTGTATCTGGATGAAAGCAGTCCTTGACTAATGAATTTCGACCCGAATTTTGGTTATAAGTTATTGTTGTCATAAGTAGAGGCAACAGTATGACTGGATACAAATGTTCAACCATTATTTTCAGTGATTGATAAGAGAAACTTTGGGTTATTTAAGCAAACCATTGTTTTGCATGGGTATTTTTTTTCCCCAGACACTTGCAAAAAAATTATTTATTTATTTATTTTATTTGTAAAACATGTACTAGATAACAGGTATAAGTATAAACATGGACATGAACACAGGAAATAAGTACAAATAAATGGGGACAGTAGGACAGGGACAGAAGACACGATGGTACGCTTATGCATGGGCCCCTTTATGGCCCTCTTAGGAATGGGGTGAGGTCCACGTAGACAGTTTAAGGTTAAAGCTATGGGGGGGTTTGAGGATGTAACAATGGAGTCAGGTAGTGCATTCCAGGAGTTGACTCTGTTGCTGAAGTCGTATTTTATGTCATCGAGTTTGGAGTGGTTTACCTTGAGTTTGTATCTATTGTTTGCCTGTGTATTATTGCGATTGAAGCTGAAGTAGTAATTGACAGGTAAGATGTTGTAGCAGACAATTTTGTGTACTAGACTGCAGGCAGCGTAGTTCTAGGTTTTCCAATCCCAAAATTTTGAGCCTGGTGATATAAGGTATTCTGTTGTGAGCAGAGAAGTACTCTTTTCGTGAAGTACCTCTGGACTCGCTCAATTGTTTAATGTCCGATTCCAGGCAGACAAGCTGTATTCGAGAATTGGTCTGGCAAAGGTTTTATAAGCCATAGTTTGCAGTACAATGTTGCTGCAGTACAATGTTAAAATGTCAGATATTGGCAAAAAAAATATTGCAAACAGTCATGTGACTGCAATATGTTGGAACTGGTTATAAATGCAATAACAACAGCTGTAGCACTTAGACTTATATACTGCTTTACAGTGCTTTAACAGCTCTCTCTAAGCAGTTTTCAGCATATTGCCTCTAACAATCTGAGTCCTCAATTTACTGATCTCGGAAGAATGGAAGGTTGAGTCAACCTTGAGCCTGATGAGAATCCAACTTCTAGCCTGCAATACTGCATTCTAACTAATGTGCCACCACAGCTCAGATTTCATGTGCCTGAAATGTGGTTATGGGACCTCAGAGAAAGAGGGGTAGTAACATCATATTTTAGTTTAGTTTACTTTATTGTCATTGCACCTCGTCCAATGAAATTAAATGCCATCTTTAGTGTACATTATAACTGTAAAAATAAAAACACAAACACACATCCTTCACATTCTATATAATGGAATTGAAAACCCGATATTGCATTAATATTAATAAATAAATAAATAAATAAATAAACAAATTAATTAATTAATTAATTAATTAATTAATTAATATGTATCTCTCTCTCTCTCTCTCTCTCATCAGCTAGCCATACCCTTACTCGGATTCAAACTTGGGCTGCTTAGTCTTAAAGCTGCCAAGTTTGAAGACCAACATCTCTGATCAGAGATGTTTAACAACATTAAGTATGGAGTAATGATATATTTTTTGGGTATATTTGTTTTGCCTTTTCATTTCCATCTCTTCTCTGCCTGAGAGATTCTGTTCCAGATGCTAGCAACTCATTTAAATGGGAAGTCACAACAATGCTGCTTTCTCATAAACTAATCTCTTTTCACAAAAGAGATTACTTTTACATTGTTCTGTCAGGTCTCTGTTTCTCTCCCCCCCCTCTCTCTTTCTCTCTCTTTCTCTGTCTGTCTCTGTCTGTCTGTCTGTCTGTCTGTCTGTCTGTCTGTCTGTTTCTCTCTCTCTCTCTCTCTCTCTCTCTCTCTCTCTCTCTGTCTCTCTGTCTCTCTGTCTCTCTGTCTCTCTCTCTCTGTTTTTCTCTCTCTGTGTGTGTGTTTCTCTCTGTGTGTCTCTCTGTGTGTCTCTCTCTCTCTCTCTCTCTCGCTCTCGCTCTCTCTCTGTCTGTTTCTCTCTCTGTCTGCCTCTCTGCCTCTCCCCCCTCCTTCCCTCCATCCCCATTGTTTTTTACAGACCACAAATAGATGGTATCCCACTGTGTACTCTCGGAAACAGAAATACACAGATGAGTCTTCAGCTACAATAGAACTCACTTGGAAAGAGAACTCATTCCTGGATTGATCTGCAGAAATGGTGACACGGCTTTTTACAGAATTAGCATACCATTTGCCTCCATTGTTGACATTTATGGCTGAAAGCCATTTGAGACCTTTCCCAGGAGGTTGCCTGACCCAATGCCAAGCGTACGATGAAGAAGTAGCAATGGAGAAGCTTGTGACTTTACAAACTAGGTTGACTTGACTTCCAGGTTTCACCATTCCTGGTCCAGATTCTATGAGTTGAATGTCTGGGAAGACCCCTGGGGAGAAAAAAAAAGGATTGCAGTAAACAAACAACATCACTGACCAAATACAGGTCTCTTAATTTTCCAATAAATTTTCTTACATCTTGGGAGGGCTGCAAGACAAAATGCAAAGAACCATGATGTCATGACGGTGATTTAGGTTGTTCCAATGAATTCTTTGAAAGGAATTCTACAAGCTGAATGTTTGAAAAGACCCCTTAGATGGAAAAAAAAGAGAAAAGGTTTCATTCACCAAACAACATTACTGACCAAATAATGGTCTAATAATTTTCTATCAAACATTCTTATGTATTGGGAGAGCTGTAAAACAAAATGCAAAGAACCACAATGCCATGATGGCCACCTAGGATGTCCCAGTGAGGTCTTTGAACTTCAAAGGAAATGAGGATCTCATCCTGGATGGTCTTATATTGAAGTGAAATATCATAAAGTTTTGCATGAGCTCCTCCTCTATTGCAAAGACTGAAAAATAAATTCAGTCTTAAAACCTGGCTTTGTTACAAAGTTAGCTCCTGGATTTCCTTTTGTTCAGAGTCTGATAGCAACTTTCATGTACATGTGACAAATCTAGCCATAACCCACATTATCCTCCACTTAGAATAACAGACTTTGAAGGGATCTTGGAAGTCTTCTATCTAACACCCTGCTTAGATAGGAAACCCTACACCTCTTCAGACAAATGGTTATCCAACATCTTCAAAAAACAAAACTTCCAGTGTTGAAGCATTCACAACTTCTGGAGGCAAGTTGTTCCACTTATTAATTAATTGTTCTAACTGCCAGGAAATTTCTCCTTAGTTCTAAGCTGCTTCTCTCCTTGATTCGTTTCCACCCATTGCTTCTTGTCCTAAACTCAGGTGCTTTGGAGAATGGCTTGACTCCCTCTTAGAATAGAATAACAGAGTTGGAAGGGACCTTGGAAGTCTTCCATCTAACCCCCTGCTTAGACAGGAAACCCTACACAACTTCAGACAAATGATTACCCAACATCTTAAAAACTTCCAGTGTTGAAGCATTCACAATTTCTGGAGGCAAGTTGTTCCACTGATTAATTGTTCTAACTGCCAGGAAATTTCTCCTTAGTTCTAAGTTGCTTCTCTCCTTGATTCGTTTCCACCCATTGCTTCTTGTCCTAAACTCAGGTGCTTTGGAGAATGGCTTGACTCCCTCTTAGAATAAAATAACAGAGTTGGAAGGGACCTTGGAGGTCTTCTAGTCCAACCCCCTGCTTAGGCAGGAAACCCTACACCACTTCAGACAAATGGTTATCTAGTCTCTTCTTAAAAACTTCCAGTGTTGGAGCATCCACAACTTCTGGAGGCAAGTTGTTCCACTGAATAATTGTTCTAACTGCCAGGAAATTTCTCCTTAGTTCTAAGTTGCTTCTCTCCTTGATTAATTTCCACCCATTGCTTCTTGTTCTACACTGAGGTGCTTTGGAGAATAGCTTGACTCCCTCTTCTTTGTGGCAACCCCTGAGATATTGGAACACTGCTATCATGTCTCCCCTAGTCCTTCTTTTCATTAAACTAGACATACCCAGTTCCTGCAACCGTTCTTCATATGTTTTAGCTTCCAGTCCCCTAATAATCTTTGTTGCTCTAATAATTGATAAGCTGTGATGGAGAGAAATTGGAACTACAGCTGTTATCTGACGTCCGTAATAAAATTTTCCAAACCGTTCCTTCAGACATATCAGCATGAATCAGTATTATCTTTTTTAAAAAATTGTTTGGAATAGGAAATAAAAATATAAGGGAGAAAAATACCAATACTTTTTTTTTTTAACTTTCAAGGGAGATTATAGAAAATAATCCCAAATAAATGAAATTATGACTAGGATAAATCAGTATTTCCTATCTGATTTGATCATTTCCTGTATAGGTTCATTTGCAACAGTACACATTCTTGTACTGCAGTGAGTCTTGGACCCTTTACGCACGGCAGGAGAGAAAGTTGAACACCTTTCATATGCGCTGTCTCCGATGAATTCTTGGCATCACCTGGCAGGACAAAGTTCCAAATAGCGCAGTCTTGGAACGTGCTGGAATTTCTAGCATGTATATACTATTGAAACAGCGACGTCTACACTGGCTGGGGCATGTCGTGAGAATGGCTGATGGTCGGATTCCGAAAGATCTCCTGAATGGAGAATTAGTGCAGGGAAAGCGCCTCAGAGGGAGATCACAGCTGCGATATAAGGATATCTGCAAGAGGGACCTAAAGCCCTGGGAATGGACATTAACAACTGGGAAACCTTGACTTCTGATTGTTCAGCTTGGAGGCTAAAGACGCAGCATGGCCTTCTCCAATTCAAAGAGACACTTGTTTGGCAGGCTGAGGCAAAGAGGCAGTCCCGGAACCAGCGAAATCTGGGGGCTGGGCAGAGAACAGAATATATCTGCCCTCAGTGTGGAAGGGATTGCCACTGTCGAATTGGCCTTTTTAGTCACACCAGATGCTGTTTTAGGACCTCTTTCCAGAGCATGATACCATAGTCTCTTGAGACTGAAGGATGCCAATGATCATTTGCAACAGAAGGCGATTTCTAGATGATTTTAGTCTTGAAAGACAAATGGAATTACAGCCGATAGAATATTGGACAGAGGTCTATAAAGAAATATCAGGACTTTATGCTGGACTAGAAGGGAAAGATCATCCTACATTATTTTATGTCTGTTCTTCTTCCATCTCGCTGCCAGGAAAGCATCCAAATTAGTCAAACCCAAAAGAGGATTTTATGGAACTAATCATAAAACAAAATGACTCGGGAGTGGTTTTTCAACCTAGTTACTCAAGGGAAGATAATCCAGTTCCCAGAGTTTCGTTACTTAATGTATAAACACTTCAGGATGAAAAAAATAAGAATGTGATTGTGAGAAATAAAGAAATTAGGGTTATTCCTGTAAAATCGTATAACCTGAGTTACGCCATTTTAAAAACATGTCAAGGCTTTTATTTTACCTTGTATAACCTGATTATATAATTTAGCTGACATTTAAGAACATGAGAACAGAATTATATGTTTCCTGTGTTCTTGAGAAAGTGTTTATTTAACAGGATGTATGCTTCAGCTCAACTTGACCTCGTTAAGAAGGGGAAGTACGTGAATGCTGATCTTACATGTATAAGCAATATTTTAAGTAGGGTATTTTTATATTGGAATTGTGGGGACTTTCCATAATGGGAATATCATGTGTTTGTCTATTATATAAGGTGTGAAATTGTACTCAAGGGACATGCTTGTATCCTGTAAGATGTAACTTGAAATTGTATAAAAGACGGCGAGAACGAATGGTAATTTGCTCTCTCACTTTGAGGGAGACCTTTGCAAAGAATAAACTCTGTTCCAGGATTATTTTGGTCTTTGTCTCTTTAAAACGATAATGGGATCTACCCGTCGACCATAATTGGCGCCCGAACAGGGACTGAAAACATTCTGTCTGGAAGGGAACTCCCTGATACGTGTGCACAAACACTGCTTTCAGTGAGATGGGGTTATTTCCTTTCCAGTCGGAATTGCTTTTCTATGAACCTTGAGGCAGAGACCTGAATGCCTGGACAGAGAGGAACGTTCCTGAAGACTTCGGTGCACCAGGAGTGAGTATATGTTTTCTCTTTGGTGGTTTGGATTGGTGTATGTTTGTGTGTGTATGGCCTGTATGATTTGTGTGTATAATTAGTGTAATACAGGTTGGGGAAAGTATGGGGCCTTTACTAGGGAAAGGTGCTGCTGAGACTGAAATATCCTCCATCCCCCATATCTCCATTAGGGACATTGTTAATACAGTGGTCAGAGGATTGGTTGAAAGCTTGTACAAAGGTATTAGATAAGGTGACTATGATTAATTATTGTAAGGAGGTTTGTGTTGATACAGCCTAAATATAGGTGGAATAGGTTTGGTGAGTCAGACCCATATTGGATCAATGTTTTGAAGAATGTTTTGGTGGAAAAAGAAGTTGAAAGTTCAATTGTTATATGTTGAACCTCAGTTCCATGTTTAGTAGTTTAACCCCTCTTCCCCGAGAATTTCTAGAGTTTTGTATGGGAAGGAAGAAGAAGTTGTGGGTGAAATGGATGTTGCTGCTGGGAGCAGAGAGGAAGAGACTTTAGCAGGGCAGTAATATAGATAGAGGAGGAGTTGGGTGAATGGTTAGTAATTGTGAAACAGAATCCATCCACTTCTCCTCATGTTATATGTTCACTAACTAAAGGAATGTTTCCTTTAAGAGGAATGCCGAGTGGTATTGCGGCTTTTGTGAATGTGACATCTTCTGATCTGGAAGATTATAAAAGAAACATGCCGTCTCTCTAGGCGGATCTGATCAAGTTGTCTGAGTCATTGGATTTATTCCTGAGACCCAATCTGTATACTTTTGCAGAGTTACAGCATATATTGGGTTATTTGTTCTCCCCTGAGGAGAGGTCACAAATTCGAAAGGCAGCTATGGCTATTTTTTTGGGGGGATAAAACCCAAGTGGGGGCTGTTCAGCCTGTTGCTGCAGATGTTAAGTCTCCATTAGTTGATCCTGGTTGGAATAATAATAATTTAGCTGATCGGGAGCAAATGGAGGGAGTTAAGACAGCTGTACCTCAAGGAAGAAACAAAAGTTTTTGGAGGTGGAACAGTTGTGAGAAGAAACACCGTCTGTGTTTCTGGAAAATATTAAGGACAATTTGAATAAGCACACTGGTCTTTCTCCTGAAACGCTGGCTTATGAGTCCTTAATGAAAATGAAATTTGTGGCGAAATCATGGCCAGACATACAGAAGCTACTACTGATATTGCTGCTCTGTTGAAAGAAGCTCAAAAGGTCTATGTGAATAGGGATGAGTCCAAGACTAGAAGAGAAGAAAGAAAGAAAAGTCAAATGATGGTGTCTGTGTTGAAATAGACAGGAGAGGGAAAGGAGTTAGGTAGAAGAGGAAAAGGTTTTGTGAAACTTTGGTTGCAATGTGGCGACAGTGTCCTGGAATTGGGAGAGGATTACTCCAGTGGAAAAAGTCTAGTGTTGGTGGATTTGAAGGTAAAAAGTGCTTTGTGTGTGTAAAGGAGAGGCATTTTGCTAGGATTTGTCCTGAGAAGAGGATGATTAGTGGGTCCAGAAGAGGAAGATTATGTGTGTCTAATAGATACGGGTGTGACTAGAACCTCTATTTGTAAATTGCCTAGAGGAGTGCATCCCACAGGTGTAACTATTAAGATAAAGGGTGTCAAGGGTATACCTTTTGATGTGCCATTGTTGAAGAATGTGCAATTGAGCTGTGGAAAGTGTATTATATGTTTGGATGTGATATTTGTTCCAGAAGTAGGTCTTAATCTGCTTGGGAGAGATGCATTGTCTCTTCTGGGATGTGAGCTTGGTATACAGATAGTTCTTGTTCTTGGATGAGGCAGAAAACTCTGTAGGAATGTGGTAAGGAAGGGTTATTGTTCTTCCTACCTGAGGTTGAATGTGAATATTTTGTTTTTGATTAATGTGATGTGATGGTGATATGTGTGTGCCGGCTAATTAAGTGACCTTCTTGGTTTAAGCCTGGAGCTGTGGAGGACAGGTGTGGTTAGGGCCCGAAATCAAGTTTTTGATTAAAAACCGCATCCTGAAGTTTTCCACTGCTTGAGGAATGGGCTACAAGATGTCAAGGATGAAAATGAAATGGGTATCTGAAGGGATGGAATCTTTCCAGGTTTTATTCCAGATTTGCAAATGTTGTTAAATGATATGTGTGTGTGATGAGAGTTGTTTAGGCAATAGAGCTCATTGTCTTGTAAAATAAAAATAATACTGAGAATGATAATAAAGTTCCCTGAAGTATTTATGCTGACTAATTGGCAGGGAAAAGGCATGTGTGTGTTGGAATACACTAAAAGGTCTGATTGCAGAATAAATATGAGTGTGTGTGGTAAGCTCTTAAATGGGGGTGGTAAGGTGATCCTGATATTTGTGAATGCCTGTGCGTTGAACCCCTGAGAAATTTCCTTTGTATATTGAAATAGTGAGTGGCAAGAGTTTGTTGTTGTAGTTGTTATGTTGTAATAGCAAGTGTTTGAATGAGCAAGTGAGAGATGAGAGAGATCCTATGGAGAAGTAGGATTAGGAAGAGGTATTTGCGATATAAATTGGAGACAGGAGTAGTATTTTTCTTCTCTATATTTCCCCCGTCTTTTTGTTCTGAACAAGAGAAGTAGAAAAGGGGGGAGAGAAGGTGTGGTTTATTTTCCCTTTTACACATTTTTTTTTTCCTTTGCTGAGTTTGTCTGAGAGAAAGGAGGGGCGAATGGGTGATTTGATCCTGCATTGTTTCTGACTGCATTGGCAGCTATGTAGATGTATTTCCTGTCCTGCTTTAGAGAAGTGACATAGAAAGTTTGAAACAATTATTTTTGGGAGTAGAGACCCGGAGTACCTCTATTAGGTGATTTTCTTTTGCTTATTGAAGTTTCTATTACCCTCTTTTGTGTTTTTATGTCTGTGTATTTTGAATGATTTTGAATGCTGAGAAAGAGATTTCTAGATACTGGATAGTCTGGGGAATAGTTGACTATGTTATTTTAACTTAGTGTTGTCCAGATAAAGGATGTTCCCTTGAGGGAAGAATTAATGGTAGAAGGTAAAGATGGATTTTTGGTCTGGTTAGCTACTTGTGAATTTAGATTAAGTTTGCATTTCTTTGAAATGGAAATAGTTGTGGAAATAGTTTAGCTAATTTGATAAAGGTGTGGTGTGATTCCTCTGAAGTGGGGAGAGTTGAGTGTTTATTGAAACTTTATTGATTTATTGATAGTTAATTTTAAACTAAGTTGTTTGGAAGAAAGGTTGAGGAGTTGAAGAAAGTAATAATATAGTGTTGCTCCAGTGTTATGTTTGCCTGGTTTAAGGAAAAGATTTCCACTTGTCTGTAGTAATGGAAGATGGTATAGCCAAAGGAGTGTTGGTTCGTATGTGGACTGGGAATTAAAAGGTGGTATACAAATGCTAGGTTTTTAAAATTGTCTCAAGAGAGTTTGGTTCTCTTGACCAATAGGAGAGAGAGATGGGACAATGTGGATGAATAAATGAATTGAGAATGGGATGAGACTGGATGGTTATGCAGTTGTGAATGGAGACACTATTGAGATATTGGAAGTTTGGATGGTCAGTGCAGATATGTGAGGTTTTTGCTTTATTGTAAGCATTGCACATATTAATTAATGAGGTAGGGAATATTTATGCTGATTTGAACTATGCTGATGGTATTTTACATACTTTTGGGATAATCTGGATTGAAAGGGGGTTGATATTTAGTAAAAGGAATTGCGATAGGTGGAACTTATCACAGCTGTTTTAAAGGCAGCTGAGGATCCTTCTAAACTTGATATTATATAAATAGTGGATGAAGGGGTGTGTAAGTGAATGGGAAATGGATGCCTAAAGATGGAGTGCAAATTTTTACTAAAATTGTGATGTGGAATGTGATTGAATGAGTGCATGAGGGAACCATTGGGGAACGCCAGCACTTATTGATTTTATTAAATGTATATGCATATATGTGTCTAGGGGTGTGTATACAATAGTTATATGTATGGTACGGAAATAAATACATTGTGTATGAAAAAAAAATATGTAGAGATTTGACCATTTGGCTTTTCAATGAATCTAAGTAGATTACATTGAAATGCTGGTGGTGTGACTATTGATATATGTAATAATAGTGGATTATTTTACTGGATAGGTTGAAGCCTTTCTTTGTGTAAAGATAGGTGTTCAGAAGATTGTTAAATCATATTGGAGCGAATAATACCCAAATATGAATTGGTTGATCTTATTGATAGTGATAGGGGTATACATTTCATTGTCCAAGGTGATGAAGCTTATGGAACAATTAGAAATTGATTGGCAATTACATTTATTGTTTATACTAAGTTCTATAGGGCGTTGTGGATGTGCTAAATCTATGATATAAAAATTAATGTTAGAGCTTCAACTACCTTGAATGAGGTGTTTGCCTTTAGCTCTATTAAGAATAGGAACTAGTCCTAGGAAAGATCTGGGGATATTTACATATGAAATGATGTTTGGATTGCCATATGTGGGGAAAGTTGGAATGCTTAAGATAGAATTGAAGGATGTTTTTTTGAAAATATATACAGGGACTGTCCCAGTGTTTTTCTCATTTAAGGTAAAAAGGACAGAATCCACCTCTTGATTTCCAAGCACATGAATAAAAAAGTGGAGACTGGGTCCGATAAAAGCCATTACTGAGAAGAAGTTGCAGCAGGTGTGGACCGTTCTAAGTTCTGTTAACTACAGGGTCGGCTGTAAGGACTAAGGAACAAGGTTGGGTATGCTATTCCAGAGTCGAGAGACTGGTGGCTTTGCATTATGGAAGGACAGTTGCTACGGAACCTGCAAACCCTCTTAAACTGACTTTTTGATGACAAACCTTAGACGATTGGGGACTAATGGATGGAAGAAGAGTTTTCTGAAGAATTTTGTATTTGGCTAGGAGTGGTAATAATTCTTGTTGTGTTTTTGATTGTATTGAGGAAAGATATTATTGATTGGTGTAAATCTATGTTTTGGTATCCAGTGGATGTAAGTTCTCCTTGATTGATTGATGAATTGGAGGTAAGATAATAATATTTTATCTCTTTGAATAATATGTTGGGGGAGCTAGTTCACTAGGAATAATGGGTTTTTGTGGTAATGTTTGTTATTCTACAAGTGCAGATAGGAATGGGGATTTTAGCTGTGTTGCCTAGTTACCCTATAACATGGTAGCAGCTACGTTTCCATACTGAATTCGAGCACCGTTATTCTTTTATAGAAACACCACTAACCCTAATAGACACTACTGAGGAAGCCGAGATATGTATTAAGTCATCTTTTGAAGATGGTGTGTGCCAAGTGCAAACGTACATATGGGATAGTTCCTCAATACATTGGCCTTACAAATAGAATGGAATTTTTATATAAGCAATGCACTGAGCTATTTGGTAATTATATACCTTCATACAAGAAGTTTTGGATTTTGGAGGAAGGGTTACATTTTCTATGTCTAAGGATACAAGTTCCTTACAGGTTAATGTTTTTATGTGGTAACATGGCATTGTCCAAATTACCTATTGTATGGAGAAGAGTTTCTATACTGTTACAGGATATTCATAGTTTACAGAAATAAAAGATAGTAAAGAGGAGAAGGGGGGATTGTGAGAAATAAAGAAATTAGGGTTATTCCTGTAAAATCGTATAACCTGAGTTACGCCATTTTAAAAACATGTCAAGGCTTTTATTTTACCTTGTATAACCTGATTATATAATTTAGCTGACATTTAAGAACATGAGAACGGAATTATATGTTTCCTGTGTTCTTGAGAAAGTGTTTATTTAACAGGATGTATGCTTCAGCTCAACTTGACCTCGTTAAGAAGGGGAAGTACGTGAATGCTGATCTTACATGTATAAGCAATATTTTAAGTAGGGTATTTTTATATTGGAATTGTGGGGACTTTCCATAATGGGAATATCATGTGTTTGTCTATTATATAAGGTTTGAAATTGTACTCAAGGGACATGCTTGTATCCTGTAAGATGTAACTTGAAATTGTATAAAAGACGGCGAGAACGAATGGTAATTTGCTCTCTCACTTTGAGGGAGACCTTTGCAAAGAATAAACTCTGTTCCAGGATTATTTTGGTCTTTGTCTCTTTAAAACAATAATGGGATTTACCTGTCGACCACAGTGATATTGTTTGGTAACATTAAAGTAACGTGTAGCCCACTTTTCATGATTTTTTTTAAAAAATTTGATTTATATGGCGCTCTTTTCCGGGGACTCAGGGCGGCTTACAATGCACTAAGCAATAGTCTTCATACTTTTGTATATTTATACAAAGTCATCTTATTGCCCCCACAAACTGGGTCCTCAATTTACCTCCCTTAGAAAGGATGGAAGGCTGAGTCAACCTTGAGCCTGGTGAGATTCGAACCTGCAGTAATTGCAGGCAACTGGTGTTAATAACAGGGTGCTTTAGACCACTGTACTACCAAGGCTCTGTATGATGCTAAATTAGAAAAGAAAGCTAGGAGTATGTTTTTTTTAACATTTGAGATAGTTTTGGCATCTAGCTAAACCAATATCCATTAGACATCCCACATGTGGCTCAGTGGCTAAGACACTGAGCTTGTCGATCAGAAAGGTTGACAGTTCAGCAGTTCTAATCTCTAGTATAGGTATCCTCCGTGAGCAGGGGGTTGGACTAGATGATCTCCCATGTCCCTTGCAACTCTGTTACTGTTAAATGTAATCTCATTTTCCAATATAAAAACCCTTAGGATAGTTCTCTGATAAAACCCTTTTCATAGGCTTTTAATACAAGGTTAAAAAAATGCATGTGAGGTCATGTATGTTGTTTTTTGTTTGTTTGTTGTTGTTTTTTGTTTCTGGTGTTAAAAGATAAGTGGAAAATAGGATACAGAAGAAAGATAGGAAAGGAAGAGCAATAAAAACAAGCAAAGAAAGACAAAAGAGCTTAACGCATTGTAAGCTGCCCTGAGTCTCCGGAGAAGGGTGGCATATAAATCAAATTAAAAAAAAATTCATAAAGGAAGAATCTTGATTCCTTGGGGCAGGGGTCGGCAATCTTAAACACTCAAAGAGCCACAAAGGTCCTAACCGGAAGCCCCCGTTCAATTCTGGAGCCGACCGGAAGTCCGGTTCCCCCATCATAGTCTCCTCCTAGCACGGCATCCTTTTCCTCTACCTGTCCTAACTGAAAGCCCTATCAATTGTGGAGTCAACCAGCAACAGGGAGCTGCAGCAGAGGGATGAAAGAGCCACATGCAGCTCCAGAGCCACAGGTTGCTGACCCCTGCCTTAGGATATATAAACAATGGAAAGTATAAGCTGAATAAGACCCACAAAATTCTTCTATTTTAGTTGAGGTGTTTTTTGTTTGTTTGTTTGTTTTTAGATTCCTAAAAGAGAGCTAGAATTCATGGTGCCTGCCTGTAGGTGATACTTTACTGAAATTAGCAGATCTTCTCAAAATGAAAATATATTTGGGAAAAACAGCAGGAGAGGAAATTCCACGTTATGAAACATTTTAAAAAAGACATTGATTGAAAAAATATGGAAGAAATTCTCCCCTTATACAACCCCATTTAATTCATTTAATTGAATTTTAATCTAGAATTCTAGGTTTCAGGGAATCATTATTGCACTTCCACTCTTTTTCAACCACACTGTCAGTGCGATTATCCAGTTTCATACCCGCTGCCAGGAGACTGCAAAAATGAGTTTCAAATGCTGCATGCAAATCTGGAATCACAAATGGAAAACCTCTTCTGAAAAGTATGGGAATGTCTTCTTCATTTTCCATTCCTCTTACTCTCTCTGCCACTCTGGTTGCTTTGTTGTTTGTGTGGATGAGAATTGGTCGTTTCTGGCAGATACCCTCCAGGGACAGAGGTTGAATATTGTGGTTTTTGCTCTTGGCTTCTTATCCTGTATCTTGGCACTTTTAGATAAATGTATTGAAGAAAACAGGTTGTAAAGAAATGACTTACACATGCTTAATATTAAACTCATGTTTTGTCATTTTCATTAAAACTCCTAGTTTTTAATTTAACCTAAGAAATAAAACTCATTCCATATGGACAAACCTTGTCCAATGCTTACAGAAAATATAAAATATAATAAAATACATAATTTAAATTCCCAAGAGTGCATATTGGCTTAGGCCCTGGGCATCCTGATAATTTCCTCCTCCAATATTAAAGAGTTGTTAGCTTCTCAGCTTTTTCAAGATCAAACAAGAATAATCATGAGGTCCAAAATCATTATACTCCTAGTCTAAATCTTGAAGTGGATATTAAGTAATTAAACAACTCACTCATTTAATTCTCAGAACCAAAAATGTGTGGAGGACACTCTGGCTTTCATGTTTATTTCTAAAAGTGTCTATGAAGTTAAGGCCATTCAGATCTGCTGGGGACCATTGTTCCATTAAGTTGGAGTTCTGACACAAATTTTAGAGTCCGGATCCCATCCTGGAGCAGGCCTGCACTGCCAGTTCTGGTGGGCATTAAAGGACAATCAGAGAGATTGAAGTAAGGCAATTCACCTGATCCTATGACTTTATAGATAATAACTAGCACTTTGAATAATTTTTGTGCAACAATTACAGTAGTATTCAAGCAGTAGATGGCAGTGTTTGCAAGTTGGAATCTATGGTATATAATCTATGTTCTTTTGTTCTAAGTAAAGTTTCCAGTTTTCTCTTACAAGTTAAAACAGATGAGCAGTAAAGCACATGGTGACTGTACACTTTGTTTTATCTGTGGTTTCTAACAGAAGCTAGTGCAACGAATACAACAGAAGTTTTATAAGATCAAAATGTGCATCCGCCTAAATTCTCAAACAATGCACATTAAAAATCACTTTCAAGAGCAATCCCGGTGAAGAGCCACTACCAGAACAACCATCAAAAGTGCCTGAGTTTCGGGGAGAATAGTCACCTGAGAAAACTTCTTAAAAGACCCTCCCCCATTCTCACAGAGTATGTAAAAAGTGGGAGTGGACAGGGCATTCAGAGTTGAAATACTCTATTGCTGTATCATTCTCCTGAATGTAATATTGCTCTATGGCTTCAGTTTCCTTTCCTGGACTAGCTTGCAGGTTTGCCAATTGAATGCTGAATAAGGGATGAGTCACTTGATTCAAACCTTAGCATAGTTTGCATAAAAGAGGAAGCAATGTAAACATCAATGGACAGGTCACTTTGACACACATTGTTACTAAGGGAAAGGGAGCTGAGGCAGTTTTTGCAGATTCGCAATAACCAAGTAATATTTGGAAGCAATTCAGACAACTACCCCCTTGATTCCCTGGGGTATAAGAAAGATGGGAAGTACAGCTAAATCCGACTTGCAACAATCTATGATTTTAGCTGATTTGCCTGCCTTTAGTTTATATCTTGCTGAATCTAGCAGATCTCCTCAAAATAGAACTTGACTTGAGAAAATAGCAAGAAAGGAGATTCCATACAATTCAAAATATTTAATGAAGAATATGGCTTCTCATGGAATGAATCCCTGAAAAGGGAAAGGAGCACATTTTGAAATGTCATCTGGTCCTGGAAGAAGAAGAAACCACAGCAAAATAATTGGCTGAACGATGTTCAACCACACTAAGTGTGGAGCAATAATATCTTTGGGGGTATTTTTGTCTTGCCTTTTCACCTTCATCTCTTCTCTGCCTGAGTGATTTTGTTCCAGAGGCAGGGCTGTCTTAACGTATGGGCCTGATGGGCACTTGCCCCTGGGCCCCATGAGCATAGGGGCCCCATACTAATCTGTGTATGTTAACCCTTCAATGTGCCTTGTGTCATATAAATAAAGCAACTGTATGGCTTATTTAGTATCCTGGTGTTTTTCCAGCCTCGTGTATTGTTCAAATGTTTATCATGTTGATTAGTTGTTGCTGCACAGCATGTTTTTAATGTTTCAACACCGATTATGTTGGAAGTGCCAATAAAATAAATAAATATATGTTTATTTTTATCGACCATTTACATTTTTATTCTTTTTTTCCCCCCCATAAAACTCTTTTATTAAATTCAGAGAAGTAGCAGTATACATTACACTGAATCCATATTCTTGGGAGTAGTTGTCATAGGGGCCCCAGTACACTGCTTTGCCTGGAGGCCCATAATGCTGTTAAGACAGCCCTGGGCTAGAGAACTCATTTTGTAGTTCTCTGCTGTCCACCACGGAAACATTTCAGTAGTGAAAGGAAAAGCTTTTGCTTGAGATCTCTTAAGATCTATTTCACTGTGTCTCTTGCGCGCTAATAGACAGCCGTGTCTTCAGCTTGTAGTTTTTAGGTTGTTTAAGCTATTTCACTGTGTGTCTTGCACAGTAATAGACAGCTGTGTCTTCAGCTTGTAGCTTTTAGGTTGTTTAGGATATTTCAGTATGTCTCTTGAACAGTAATAGACAGCCGTGTATTCAGCTTTTAGCTTGTCCATTTGAAGATAGAAGTTGAAATTGTTCTTAGAGGCATTAAGATAGCCTCCCACCGACCAGTACGCTCCCATAGAGAGGGGCTCCTCCGGGTGCCGTTGGCCAAACAATGTCAACCGGCCGTCCCCAGGGGGAGAGACTTCTCTGTGGGGGCACCTACTATCTGGAACGAGCTCCCCCCAGAGATACGGAGGATCCCGGATTTGCGTACCTTCCGTTGCGCGCTTAAGACGTTCCTATTTCATCAAGCTGGCCTGACCTAAATTTTTCTCTTTTAAATGGGAATTTTAAATTTTAAATTATTGGGGTTTTAAAATGGTTCAGCCAAATTTGTTTAATTGGTTTTATCTCTATTTTAAATTTTGTGTCTATATGTTTTATTTTATGGCTGTTCACCACCCTGAGTCCTTCGGGAGTAGGGCGGTATATAAATTTAATTAATTAATTAATTAAATAAATAAATAAATAAAAATATCCTTGAATTGTTGGCAAATAAGAGTTGTCGCTAGATGAGTAATAGTAAACAAGCAATTCCAGTCCTTGGCCAGGTTTCTTTCTGACCCAATACATATTCCTGTGGTTAATGTTGAATCCAGCGACAGCACAAATGAGTTTATGGGATACTCCTGGTTTCTTCAGCACTGAGTCTGACTGGGTCAGAGATACCTGCAAGAGGCCACCTAATGAAAAAACACCAAGCATAATTGGATAGCGGTTAGAAAATAAGAGCCATAGAACTTGACATAGAAAATAGCAGGAGAGCAAATTCCATAGAATTAAAAACATTTAATGAAAAATGTGGCTTCTCATGGAAAAAAAATCCCACAAATCTTTCTGAAATTAATCCCTGAAGAAGAAAGATATTTTGAGATGTCATCGGGCCCTGGAAAAAGAAGAACTTGCAGGAAACCAAAATAGCTAGAAACCATATGTTAATAATGTTCAACCACACTAAATATAGTGTAATAATATATTTGTTTTGTCTTTTCAGTTCCATCCCTTCTCTGCCTGAGTGATTTTGTTTCAGATGCTTAGACAACTCATTTGGCGGTTCTTGGGTGTCCCCTCTGGAGACATTTCAGTAGGGAAAGGAAAAGTTTTTGCATGAGATCCCTTAAGATCTATCTCACTGTGTCTCTTGCACAGTAATAGACAGCTGTGTCCTCAGCTTTTAGGTTGTTCATTTGCAGATAGAAGTTGGAACTGTCCTTGGAGGCAGTAAAACGTCCTTGGATTGTTGGAGAATAATAGTTGCTACCAGATGTGTAGTAATAAACAAGCCATTCCAGTCCTTGGCCAGGTCTCTGTCTGATCCATCCCATATAGTAGCTGTTAACGTTGAATCCAGTGGCAGTGCAAGTCAGTTTATGGGATTCTCCTGGTTTCTTCAGCACTGCATCTGACTGGGTCAGAGCTACTTGGGAGAGGCCACCTAATGAAAAACAAAGAGCAAAATTGGATAATGGTTAGAAAGTAAGAGCCATAGTTAATATATGAGATTTCTTGGAATGCTAGAAAAAACTTAACATGGACCAAATTACAAACCTTTGGATAAGGTAGCCAGCATGATGAAAATTAAAAAATTGGGTGTCATTCTGAAGAAGTTTGGAGGGATGAGATTTGCACCTTGATTTGAGCCTGAAGAAGCAGATTTGAGAGTTTAAATAGGAAGTGAAAGTCTTGCTAGCTTTGCATAAATTCTGCTGGGACCTATATAAATATTAGATGAAGTCCAGAATTGTACTGAAATTTAGTTGAGAATAATGATAGAGTGTGTCTAGATGCAAGCAGTCCTCGACTTGTGGATTAGAATTTTGCTTGCTAGTCAGTGCTGCCATAAATGGAGGCAACCACATGATTGGACACAAAAGTTCAACCCTTCTTTTCAGTGATTTTTTTCTTTGGAAGAAAAAGAACCTGCAGGAAACCAAAGCAGACTAGTTAGAAACCAATAAGTGAATGATGTTGAAACCACACTAAATATGGAGTAATAATATATTTGAGGGTTTATTGGTTTGCCATGTTCATTTCATCCTGTCTCTGCCTCAGTAATTTTGTCCCAGAATATAGAGAACTCATTTTGTGATTCTCTGAAGACATTTCAGTGTCAAATGGAAAAGTATTTGCATAGGAGCCCTACACTGTTTCAGACAAATGGATGCCCAATCTCTTCTTAAAAAATTCCAGTGTTGGAGCAATCACAATCAGACCTGCAAGATTCTGGTATATTATACTCTCTCTGCCAGTCTGATTGCTTTGTTGTTTGTGTGGATGAGAATTGGTCCTTTCTGGCAGATACCCTCCAGGGACAAACCCTGAATGTTGTGGTTTTTGTTCTTGGCTTCTCCTGTCAAGGGACCCCTGGAATAATCGTACAAGGAGGAAATCAGATGGTATCACCGTGTATCTTGCACAATAATACAAGGCAGAGTCTTCAGGCTTCAAATTGTTCATCTGGAGATAAGCTGAAGTCTGGGAATTGTCCCTGGAGACTGTGAATCTTCCCTCCACTTTGGAGTTATACCACTGATTAATTCCTCCTGGTTTGCAAACACTTGCCATCCACTCCAGTCCTTTTCCTGGAGACTGTCAGATCCAGTCCATTGCATGGTTAGTAAAGTTGAATCCAGATGCTTTACAGGTTAGGCGGATGGAACCTTCTGGGATTACAACACCCCCTCCAGTCTCCACCAACTTCACTTCTGCATGGCAGCCTGAAAATCAAATATCAACAGGGAATGAGGAGGAAACCTGAACAGGAACATTTATTAACTCATACTTTTTGGTTATGAGAGCAGATCTACCTGAAAGAGGAATAAGGAACAGGAAGAAAGTCCAAAGAAACATATCTCCAGTTATGTTGCCTTCTCTTGAGGCTGATTGCTTGATTTGGCTCCACAAATATAAATTTGTAAGAACTGCTTTTAAGGAAATGAAGCGGTTGAATTCATTTGCATCATCTCCATATTATAAGGATGTAGTCCTTTCTTGGGACTGCAAAATCATGTGAACATTTTCAGCTTAAGGTCAACAGAATTAACTCCTTTTCCTTTAACTTGGCACTTTTACATAAATGAACTGGAGAAAACAAGTTTTAAAGAAATGACTTACAAATGCCTAATATTAAAGTCATGTTTGGTCACTTTCAATAAATCTCCTTGAAGTTTTTAATTTAATCTAAGAAATAAAATTTAACTCAGTCCATATGGACAAACCTTTTCCAGTGTCTGTAAATAACCAGAAAAATAAATTTAAATTGACAAGAGTGTATATTGGTTAGGCCCTAGGAATCCTGATAATTCCCTCAAAGAGATGTTAGCTTTAACTCAAGAGCAGATTAGAAATTTTTTGCGAGTTGACACTCAGCCTTTTCAAGATACAACACTTCTATTCATAAGGTCCAAAATCCTTTTACTCCTAGTCTAAAACTTGAAGTGGATATTAAGTAATTAAGCAACAGACAGTTTTAACTCTCAGAACCAAAAACGTGTGTGGACACTTTTGCCTTTCATGTTTATTTCTTAAAGTATGAATGAAATTAGGGCCATTCAAATCTCCTGGGGAGTGTTATTCCATTACGTTGGAGTTCTGAAACAAATTTTAGAATCCGGATCCCATCCTGGAGCAAGCCTGCACTGCCAGTTCTGGTGGGCATTAAAGGACAATCAGAGAGAATGAAGTAAGGCAAATAACCTGATCCCATGGCTTTATAGGTAATAACTAGCACCTTGAAGTATTTTTGTGCAACAATTAGAGTAATATTCAGGCAGTAGATGCAGTGTTTATAAGTTTGGGTCTACGGTATATACTCTATGTTCTTTTGTTTCCCACTACAGTTAAAACAGTTAAGCAGTAAACACATGGTGACTGTACAGTTTGTTTTATCTGTGGTTTTATAAACATAATTTTTAACATAAGCTAGTGTAATTAATGCATTAGAAGTTTTACCATGGTCAACTGCTAAATTCTCAAACAATTCAGATTAAAATTCCCCTTCAAGAGTAGCCCCTGTGAAGAGCCACTACCAGAACAGCAATCAGAAGAACCTGATTCTGGGAGAACAGTCATATTCTACAGCACCTCTCGCCTTGACTACTGCAACGCTCTCTACATGGGGCTCCCCTTGAAGAGCACCCGGAGGCTCCAACTGGTCCAGAATGCAGCAGCGCGGGTAGTGATGGGAGCAACATGGTGCTCCCATGTAACACCGCTCCTGCGCGAGCTGCACTGGCTCCCAGTGGTCTTCCGGGTGCGCTTCAAGGTGTTGGTTATCACCTTTAAAGCGCTCCATGGCATAGGGCCTAGCTATCTCCGAGACCGCCTGCTGCTACCAACGACCTCCTATCGACCCGTGCTCTACCACAGAGAGGGCCTCCTCAGGGTGCCATCAGCCAATCAATGTAGGCTGGTGACCCCCAGGGGGAGGGCCTTCTCTGTGGGGGCTCCCACCCTCTGGAATCAGTTGCCCCCAGAGATAAGAAGAATCCATGACCTCAATGCCTTCCGTCGTTCCCTGAAAACCCATCTTTTTCAGCAAGCCGGGTTGGCTTAAGAAGAAATTTTTAAATTCTTTTAATTAGTCTGTAATTCTTAACTTTCGGGCCAAAATTTATATATATATTTTAAATGTTTTAATATTTGTATTCTATGTTTTTTATCTTGGCTGTACACCGCACTGAGTCCTCAGGGAGAAGGGCGGTATATAAATTGGAAATTAAATTAAATTAAATTAAATATGATAAAAACTCTTACAAGACCCTCTCTCATTCTCAAAAATTTCAAGGAGGGGGAGGAAGTGCACTCAGAGTTGAAACAGCTGAATCAGACTTCCAACGTTGGGTAATTTTAGCTTTTTTTTAACATTCCAAACGAAAGGGCATAATTCACACTGCTTGCCTTTCACTGATACTTTGTTGTATCTAGCAGATCTTCTCAAAGTAGAACTTGATTTGGGAAAAACAGCAGGAAAGGAAATTCCATAGAATTCAAAATATTTAATGAAGAATATGGCTTCTCATGGAAGAAATAGCTGGAATCTTTTTGAAATGAATCCCTGAAGAGAAAAGGGAGGACATTTTGAGATGTCTTTTGACCCTTGAAGAAAAAGAAGAAGAAGAACCTGCAGGAAACCACAACAAATTAGCTGATAAACCTATTAGTGAATGATGTTCAACCACACTAAGTGTAGCGTAATAATATATTTTGGGGTAGATTTGTTTTGTCTTTTCAGTTACATCTTTTGCCTGCCTGAGTGATTTTGTTCCAGATGCTTAGACAACTCATTTGGTGGTTCTCGGGTGTCCCCTCTTGAGATGTTTCAGAAGTGAAAGGAAAGGTTTTTTGCATGAGATCCCTTAAGATCTATCTCACTGTGTCTCTTGCACAGTAATAGACAGCAGTGTCCTCAGCTTTTAGGTTGTTCATTTGCAGATAGAAGTTGGAACTATCTTTGGAGGCAATAAATCGTCCTTGGATTGTCGGTGAATAATAGTTGCTACTAGCTGTGTAATAGTAAACAAGCCATTCCAGTCCTTGGCCAGGTTTCTGTCTGACCCAATGCATCCAGTAGCTATTAACATTGAATCCAGTGGCAGCACAAGTCAGTTTATGGGATTCTCCGGGTTTCTTCAGCACTGGATCTGACTGGGTCAGAGCTACCTGGGAGAGGCCACCTAATCAAAAACACAGAGCAAAATTGGATAATGGTTAGAAAGTAAGAGCCTTAGTTAATATATCAAATTTCTTTGGGTGCTAGAAAAAAAAACTTAACATGGACCAAATTACAGACCTTTGGAGAAGGCAGCCAGCATGATGAGAATTAAGAAGTTGGGTGTCATTCTGAAGAAGTTTGGAGGGATGAGATTTGCACCTTGAGTTCAGCTTGAAGAAGGAGATTGAGAGTTTAAATAGGAAGTGAAAGTCTTGTTGGCTTTGCATCAATCCTGCCGGGACTTGTATAAATGTGAGATGAACTCTAGAAGTGCACCAAAATTTAGTAGATAATACTTTTGACAAGGATAATGGAGTCTATCTGGATGAAAGCAGTCCTCAATTTATGGACCAGAATTTTGGTTGTAAGTCAGTTTTGTCACAAGTAGAAGAAACCACATAACTGGACACAAATTTTCACACCATTATTTTCAGTGATTGATCAGAGAATCTTTTTTTTTAATTTTTAAAAAAACTTTATTTGTATTTAAAAAAGACATTTAAAACAAATATAAGAGAAACAAACAAGTTTCTCTTAATCAAAAACACAGATTACATATACATATATAGTACATATACAGTACTCAACTTCATCTATTGACTATTGACTACTTTCTATTATTATATATACATACGCACAGTGACTTTTTCCTTTTTGTATCTCTCTGACAGTGCAGTTGTTTATTTATATTGATTTCTTCTGAATTTCATCTTTCACCATTTCCCCTCCTCTGATTTATCCACTGGTACCAGCTATTCCATATTTTGAAGTATTTTGAGTCTTCCTTATCCTGTAACTCTAAAGTTAGTTTGGCCATCTCTGCGCATATATAGATTTTTTTGTATTAATTCCTGATCAGTTGGCAAGCGATCTGTTTTCCAAAGTTGTGCTAATGCTATTCTAGCCGCCGTTATAATGTGGAGTATTAAGTATTTTATATCCTTTCTAATATTCTTGTTAATCATGCCTAATAAAAAGACTTCGGGTTTTAATTCAATTTCGTAATTTGTTATTTCTAATATCCATGTTTTTATTTTGTTCCAATATCTCTTAATTTCTGGGCAAAGCCACCAGGCATGGTAAAAAGTTCCCTGTGTTTTTTTTTTTTTACATTTCCAACAGACCGGATTTACATTCGGATACATTTTTGCTAACCTTGATCAGAGAATCTTTTCGTGGTTAAGCAAATCCATTGTTCTGAAGGGACAGTTTTTTCCCCCCAGACACTTGCAAAAAATGTCAGAGATTGGCAAAAAAATATTTCAAATGGTCATGTGACTGCCATACACTGTGACTTGTTTATTTTATTTTATTTTATTTGCAAAAAAAAAAAAAATGGAGCGTATCTTGGTGCTGGTGATTTTGACAGAATTACACATAAGCTGTTACTCTGGGAAAGGCAAGTTATGAATGGCAAATGTATCTTCAATATTTGTGATGCATCCCTATACAGATTGCATCTACTATATACCCAACATTAGCCTTTCTAGGTGAAAAAAAATTAAATAAATGTCCCTCCTGTCCAAAATATGATCATGTCTAGGCATTAACAGAAAGTTGATGAGAATGAATAATAATAATAATAATAATAATAATAATAATAATAATAATAATAATAATAATAATAACTTTATTGTCATTGTAAGTGTATACACAGTATACCCATACAATGAAATTCAGTTAACACCCAAAGACCAGGTCCAACACACATAACAATCCCCAAACACACTCCCACCCATCACAATTCCCCACCCCTAAACCACCCAACCATCCACATAACAGACCAAGTAATGCTGTCCAACAGCTCACTGATGGTGGCCCTTTAGTTCATTGTTGAGTGCAATTATAGCTCTGGGATAAAAACTATTCAGAAAATGTGTGGTCTGAGTTTTAATTGTTCTGTATCTTCTGCCAGAAGGCAATAGTCCAAAAAGATTGTAAGCAGGATGGGAAGAGTCTCTGAGAATGTTATGCAACTTCCTCAGACAGCGAGATTCGAAGATGTCATCCAGGACTGGTTGCTGGAGCCCGATGATATTCTGGTCAGTTTTAATGATTCTTTGTAGCGCTACAGAAGTCAAGCAGGTAAACTGATCTAATGGCATGTAGAGATGTATAGCTGATAACCAGCACTTAGAAGCGGGAGCCTGTGCACCTCACAGATTAGAAGTTTTCTAATGGCCACATTGCCTATCCCTCCACATTCTGCAGCAATGCAGATTAGGAATTATCTTCAAGAGCAGTCCCAGGCAGTGTACTTTACAGTAATCAAACTGCAGAGGGCCAAGGAAATTGTCTAGAGGGACAGTTTAAGAATCAGAGGAAAGAAACCTGAGTCTGGGTCAGAACTGTCATTTGAGAAAACATCGCAGACAAAAATCTCCTTCATTCTCACAAAGATAAAAGGAGAGGCATATGCACTGAGACTTGAAAGATGCTATTACTACATCTTTCTAACTAGTATTTGTTCTACATGGCTTTCTTTCTTTCTTTCTTTCTTTCTTGCTTGCTTGCTTGCTTTCTTTCTTTCTTTCTTTCTTTATCAAGCATGTATTAGATAACAGATATAAGTATAAACATAATTATGAATAGATGAAATGGATACAAATGAAAAGGGACGATAGGACAGGGATGGTAGGCACATTGGTGTGCTTATGCACGCCCCTTACAGACCTCTTAGGAATGGGGTGAGGCCAACAGTAGACATAACCTTAAAGTTTTGGGAGTTTGGGGATGAAACTGCAAAGACAGGTAGTGCATTCCAGGCATTGACCACTCTGTTGCTGAAGTCGTATTTTCTGCAATCGAGTTTGGAGCGGTTTACCTTGAGTTTGTGTGCTCGTCTATTGTTGTGATTGAAACTGAAGTAGTCATTGACAGGTAGGACATTGTAGCAGATAATTTTATGTACTAAACTTACGTCAGACTGAAGGCGGCGTAGTTCTAAGTTATCTAAGCCCAGAATTTCAAGTCTGGAGGCATAAGGTTTTGTTTGTTTGGGTTTTTTTTTTTTTTTTGCTTTAATTTATATGCCGCCCTTCTCTGGAGAGTCAGGGAGGCTTACAATGCATTAAGCAATAACCTTCATACTTTTGTATATTTATACAAAGTCATCTTATTGCCCCCACAATCTGGGTCCTCATTTCACCTGCCTTTGAAAGGATGGAAAGCTGAGTCAACCTTGAGCCTGGTGAGATTTGAACTTGCAGTAATTGCAAGCGGCAGATGTTAATAACAGTGTTTTACTCCACTGTACTACAGAGTCTTCTATTCTACTGTGGGTAAAGGAATGGAATAGAGGAATGATAGGGCTTTGGTTTCCTAATCTGGTCTAGCTTGCACATCTAACAATAGGAAGCTGATGGAATTACTTAGAAATGAGAAGTTTCCAAAGAAGAAATAATGCAAATTGTCAATAGAAAAGGGACCTTGTTAGAATTACACAAAAAGCATTACAATGGAAAAGGGAGCTGAGACTCATTTGGAGGCCCAAAATTGCCAGATGATATTGGTCAACAATTCAAACAATTACCCACTAATTCAGGGGTTTAAGAATGATGGGAAATACAGCAGTATCCTACTTCCAAGATTTTCTTATTTTAGCTGACTTTTTTTTTCTATTTCTAAAAGAGAGCAATAGCTCTCACTGCCTGCCTTTAATTTATACTTTGCAGATCTACTCAAAATAGAACTTGAGTTGGGGGGAAAAAAAACAGCAGGAGAGGAAATTCCATACCATTCAAAACATTTAATGAAAAATGTGGCTTCTCATGGAAAAAAAATCCCAAGAATCTTTTTGAAATGGATCCCTGATGAGAAAAGGGAGGACATTTTGAGATGTCACCTGGCCCTGGAAGAAGAAAAACATGCAGGAAACCACAACCAAACTAGCTGGAAACTAATAAATGATGTTCAACCAAACTAAACATAGAATAATAATTTATTTTGGGATATATTTGTTTTCTCTTTTCATTTCCATCTCTTCTCTGCCTGAGTGATTTTGTTCCAGGTACTTAGACAACTCATTTTGTGGTTCTCAGGTGTCCCCTCTCAAAACACTTTTCAGGAAAGGTTTTTACATGAGATCCCTTAAGATCTCTTTCATTGTTCCTGTTGTACAATAATACACAGCTGTGTCCTCAGCTTTTAGGTTGTTCATTTTCAGATAGAAGTTGGAACTGTCCAATGTAAACATAATCAAGGTACAGTCTTCCATATATGGTGGTTGTGCCCAGAAGCCAGGAAGTATTGGATTAGAATTAAAAAAACAGTTGGAAGAAATCACAAGTCAACGTATTGAGCTATAACCAGAATTACTTCTATTAGGGATAACAAGAGGAAACTACAGTAAGGAAATTCAATATATGATAGTACATATAACAATGGCAGCCAGAATTGCCTATGCACAAAACTGGAAACAGGACCTCTCTGAGAGAATGGTGATCAAAATGGTATTAGACCAGGGGTGAAATCCAGCAGGTTCGGACAGGTTCTGGGAAACCGGTAGTAGAAATTTTTAGTAGTTCAGAGAACTACTCTGGCAAATACCACCTCTAGCTGGCCCCAAAGTGGGGTCGGAATGGAGATTTTGCAATATCCTTCCCCCAGGAATAGGGAGGAAATGTGGATTTTGCAGTATCCTTCCCCTGGAGTGGGGTGGGAATGGAGATTCTGCAGTATCCTTCCCCTGCCATGCCCACCAAAAGCCACGCCCACAGAACTGTTAGTAAAAAAATATTAGATTTCACCACTGTATTAGACAGCACTGAAATGGACAGGCTAACATTGGAATTAAAAGAAAGAGGGGAAACGGAATATTATTCAGTCTGGGATATGTGGTACAAATGGCTTGAGAATAGAAGTGAAGATTATAAGTAAAAGGTAACTTAAGAGGAACGCTAAAATTAAAGGCAATATATACTTAAAGGATGAATAAAAAATGTAACGTATGTTATGTATCTATGAGTTTCATCAATATGGGAATGCTATAAAAATTGTAAATGTGCTATAAAATGATGGAATATCTTCAAAAACATCATTCATTTAAAAAAAAAAAGAAGTTGGACCTGTCCTTGGAGGGAGTAAACCATTTGTTGGTGAATAAGTATTGATACTAGATGAGGAGTAGTAAACAAGCCATTCCAGTTCTTGGTCAGGTCTCTGTCTGATCCAATACATAGAGTAGCTGTTAACGTTGAATCATGTGACAGCACAAGTTACTTTATGGGATTCTCCTGTTTTTTTCACCACTGGGTCTGTCTTGACAGGGGACACTCGAGAAGCACATAATGGGTTGTCTCCAAGGACAGAGGCTGAATGGTTGCGCTTTCTACTCTTGACTTCTCCTCTCAAGGGACCCCTGGAGTAATTGTACAAGGAGGAAAGCAGATGATATCACTGTGTTCCCTTGCACAATAATACACGGCAGAGTCTTCAAGCTTCAAATTGTTCATCTGGAGGTAAGCTGAAGTCTGGGAATTTTCCCTCGCGATGATGAATCTCCCCTCCAATTTTGAGTTAGTCCACCGTTTAGTTCCTTGTGGTTGGCTAACACTTGCCACCCACTCCAGTCTTTTTCCTCGAGACTTTCGGATCCAGTCCATTGCATAGTTAGTAAAATTGAATCCAGATGCTTTACAGGTTAGGCGGATGGAACTTCCAGGGACCACAACACGTCCTCCAGTCTGCACCAACTGAACCTCTGCATGGCAGTCTGAAAGTCAAATATGAACATTGAATAAGGGAGAAACCTGAACAGGAACTGTTATTAACTCCTACTTTTGCTTGTGAGAGCAGAACTACCTAAAAGATGAATAAGGAACAGGAGGAAAGTCCAAAGAAGCATATTGCCAGTTATGATGGCTTCTCTTGAGGCTAATTGGTGATTGGTTCTGCAGATGTAAGTTTGCAAGAACTTCTTTTAAGGAGATGAAGCCGTTGAATTCATTTGCATCATCTCCATATTATAAGGATATGGTCCTTGTTTGGGGACTGCAAAATCATGTGAACATTTTCAGCTTAAGGTCAACACAACTAACTCCTTTTCCTGTAACTAAGCACTTTTAGACAAATGTACTGGAGAAAACAGGTATTGAACAAATTACTTTCAGATGCCTAATATTAAATTCATATATTTTGTCATTTCATTAAAACTCCATGATGTTTTTTAATTTAATCTAAGAAATAAAATTTAACTCAGTCCATATTGACAAACCTTGCAGAAAACCTGAAAATTTAATTTAAATTCACAAGAGTGCATACTGGGTTAGGCCCTAGGAATCCTGATAATTCCCTCACCCAAAATTAAAGATTTGTTAGCTTCTCAACCTTTTCAAGATCAAACACTTCTATTCATTAGGTCCCAAACCATTTTATTCCTAGTCTAAAACTTGAAGTAGGTATTAAGTAATTAAGCAACAGAGCCATTTAACTGTCAGAACCAAAAATGTGTGGGGACACTCTGGCTTTCATCTTTATTTCTAAAAGTGCCAATGAAGTTAGGGCCATTCAGATCTCCTGGGGATGTTGTTCCACTAAGTTTGAGTTGTGACATAAATTTTAGAATCTGGATCCCATCCTGGAGCAGGCCTGCACTTCCAGTTCTGGTGGGCATTAAGGGACAAGGGAAATAAGTAAGACAATTAACCTGATCCTATGGCTTTATAGGTAATAACTAGCACTTTGAAGTATTTTTGTGCAACAGCTGAAGTAATATTCAGGCAGTAGATGGAAGTGTTTACAAGTTTGGATCTATGGTATATACCCTATGTTCTTTTGTTCTAAGTAAAGTTTCCTGTTACAGTTAAAACAGTTGAGCAGTAAAGCACATGGTGACTGTACACTTTGTTTTATCTGCGGTGCTATAAACAGAATTTCTAATAGATGTTAGTGCAATTAACTCATTAGAAGTTTTATAATGGCCAAACTGCATATCCCTATAAATTCTCAAACAGTTCAGATTAGAAATCACCTTCAAGAGTAGCCCCTGTGAAAAGCCACTACCAGAACAACAATCAGAAGAACCTGACTCTGGGGGAGAAGAGTCACATGATAAAACCTCTTACAAGACCCTCCCTCATTCTCATAAAGGCAAAGGAGGGAGGGGGAATTTGAAAGTCTCTATTACTGTATTTTTCTAATGAAAATAATATAGATGATATATGAGTTGGGTCTCCTTGTCTGGACTAGCTTGGAGCTTTGACAATGACTGGATGCTGAATAAGGTATCAGTTACTTGATTCAATTTCCATTGAAGAAGAAGCAATGGAAAGATCAATGCACAGGTTGCATTTTTTTTTGCTTTTTTTTTTTTTTTTTGCTTTTATTTTATTTTATTTGGATTGACAAAATTGCACAGTCAGGGTTACAAAGGAAAAGGGAGATGAAGCAGTTTTGCAGATTTGCAATCACCAGATAATATTTGGAAGCAATTCAGACAGCTACTGATTCACTGGAGTATAAGAAGGATGGGAAATACAGATGAATCAGACTTCCAACATTTGGTAATTTTAGCTGACTTTTTTTTTAAGCATTCCAAACAAGAGGTACTCTCGCTGCTTGCCTTCAAGTTATACTTTGTTGTACCTAGCAGATCTTCTCAAAATAGAACTTGATTTGGGAAAGATAGCAAGAAAGGAAATTCCATACAATTCAAAACATTTTAATGAAGAATATGGCTTCTCGTGGAAGAAATCACAGGAATCTTTCTGAAATGAATCCCTGAAGAGAAAAGGGAAGACATTTTGAGATGTCATCTGGCTGAAACCACAGCAAACCAGCTGGAAACCTATAAGTGAATAAGTCAACCACACTAAATATAGTGTAATAATATATTTTGGGGTATATTTGTTTTGTCTTTTCAGTTACATTCCTTCTCTGCCTGAGTGATTTTGTTCCAGATGATTAGACAACTTATTTGGTGGTTCTCGGGTGTCTCCTCCTGAGACATTTCAGTAGTGAAAGGAAAAGTTTTTGCAAGAGATCCCTTAAATTCTATTTCACTGTGTCTCCTGCACAGTAATAGACAGCTGTGTCCTCAGCTTTTAGGTTGTTCATTTGCAGATAGAAGTTGGAACTGTCTTTGGAGGCAGTAAAATGTCCTTCGATGGTTGATGAATAAGAATTGTAACTAGATGAGTAGTAGTAAACAAGCCATTCCAGTCATTGGCCAGGTTTCTGTCTGATCCAATACATATAGTAGCTGTTAACATTGAATCCACTGACAACGCAAATCAGTTTGTGAGATTATCCTGGTTTCTTCAGCACTGCATCTGACTGGGTCAGAGTTACCTGAGAGAGACCACCTAATGAGAAAACAACAAGCAGAATTGGATAATGGTTAGAAAGTAAGAGTCATTGTAAACATCTGAAATTCCCCTTGAGTGCTAGAAAAAGCTTACTATGGACCAAATTATAGACCTTTGGAAAAGGCAGACAGCAAGATGAGAATTAAGAAGTGGGTTGTCATTCTGAAGAAGTTTGGAGGGATGAGATTTGTACCTTGAGTTCAGCTTGAAGAAGGAGATTGAGAGTTTAAATTGGAAGTGAAACTCTTGTCGGCTCTGTTTAAATCCTATTGGGACCTGTATAAATATTAGATGAAATTTAGAAGACTACTGATATTAAGTAGTGAATATTTTTCATAAGGATGATGGAATGTATCTAAATGCAAGCAGTCCTCCACTGATGACCAGAAATATGGACCACAATTTTGGTTATAAATTATTATTGTGAGAAGTAGAGTCAGCTCACATGACTGGACACAAATTGTCAAGCATTATTTTCAGTGATTGATAAGAGAATCTTTGGGTTATTAAGCAAATTCATTGATCCTAATGGACAGTTTTTTCCCAAATACTTCAAAAAAAAAAAATGTTAGAGATTGACAAAAAAAAAAATCAAATGGTCATGGGATTGATCCTTTTATTTGCAAAGAAGGTGGAGTGGATGCTGATGATTTTGACAGAATTACACAAAAGTGATTACAAAGGGAAAGGGAGCTGAAATTTATTTTAAGGACGATAATTGCTCCTCAAATGTTCAGAAACAATTGAGGCAATTTATTGGGTTACAAGAAGGATGGGAACTAGTTCCAAGATTTTGCTATTATAGATGATTTTTTAAAATTTGTTTTAATATTTCTAAAACAGATCTAGAATTCACACTGCCTGCCTTTATGTTATACTTTGGTGTGCCTAACAGAGCTTCTTAAAATAGAACTTGATTGGGGGAGGGGGGGAACCAGCAGGAGAAGAAATTCCATACAATTCAAAACACTTAATGAAAAATATGACTTCTCATGGAGCTAAACCCAGGAATCTTTCCAAAATGAATCCCTGAAGAGGAAAGGGAAGCCATTTTGAGACGTCCTCTGGCCCTGGAAGAAGAAGATCCTTCATGAAACCACAGCAGACTAGTTAGAAACCAATAAGTGAATGGTGTTGAAACCACACTAAATATGGAGTAATAATACAATTTGAGAGTTTATTGGTTTGGCATTTTCATTTCATCCCTACTCTGCCTCAGCGGTTTTGTCCCAGAATATACAGAACTCATTTTGTGATTCTCTTGAGGCATTTCAGTGGCAAAGGAAAAGTTTTTGCATGGGATCCCCAGGAGATGGCTGCTGGGGATTTGCAGGGTTTCACTAGAACCTCTAGCCAAGATTCTGTGCAGTTTGGAGAATCCCCAAATCCCACTCCTGGCTGGCCCTGCCCACCCCACCATGCCCCTCTCAGGGGTCCCCACACGGCCCGCTTTGGATTCAGATAAGTGCAGGGTGCATGCGGAGGCTTGGGGTGGGTGAAAAACAGGCCTACCGGAAGTTTAGGAAGGCTGGAAACGGGCCCGTTTTCAGCCTCCAGAGGGCCTCCGGAGCCTGGGGAGGCTGTTTTCACCCTACTAAAGGCTCAAGGAAGGCCTCTGGAGCCCGGGGAAGGTAAACAGCCCCCCCACCATGGTGCAGGAGGCCGACCAGGCCATGCCCACCATGGCCACACCCACCCAGCAACCGGGCAGAGAACCCCTTACTAAAATTTTTGAAGCCCACCCCTGGGGATCCCTATACCATTTCAGACAAATGGCTGTCCAATCTCTTCTTAAAAATTTCCAGTGTTGGAGCATTTACAATTAGACCTGCAAGATTCTGGTATATTAGCTGACTTTTTTTGGGGTGGAGTGCAGATTCCTAAAAGAGTGCTAAAATTCACGGTGCTTGCCAAAACCGTAGAAATGGTGATAGACTTTAGGAGAAACCCTTCCATATTCCACCTCTCACAATACTAGACAACACAGTATCAACAGTAGAGACCTTCAAATTTCTAGGTTCTACCATATTGCAAGATCTAAAATGGACAGCTAACATCAAAAACATCATCAAAAAAGCACAACAAAGAATGTTCTTTCTGCGCCAACTCAGGAAGCTCAAACAAGGAGCTGCTGATTCAGTTCTACAGAGGAATTATTGAGTCTGTCATCTACACCTCTATAACTGTCTGGTTTGGCTCTGCAACCCAACAAGACAGAGACAGACTTCAGAGGATCATTAGAAAACACAATGGCTACCGACCTGCCTCTCATTGAGGACCTGTGTACTGCACGAGTCAAAAAGAGGGCTGTGAAAATATTTACAGACTCCTCAAATCCTGGACATAAACTGTTTCAACTCCTACCCTCAAAACGATGCTATAGAGCACTGCACACCGGAACAACTAGACACAAGAACAGTTTTTTCCTGAATGCCATCACTCTACTAAACAAATAATTCCCTCAACACTGTCAAACTATTTACTAAGTCTGCACTACTATTAATCTTCTCATTATTCCTACTACCCATCTCCTTCCACTTATAACTGTATGACTGTAATTTTGTTGCTTGTATCCTCATGATTTATATTGATATTGTTTCCTGATTGCTTATTTGTACCCTATGACTATCATTAAGTGTTGTACCTTATGATTCTTGATGAACGTATCTTTTCTTTTATGTACACTGAGAGCCTATGCACCAAAGACAAATTCCTTGTGTGTCCAATCACACTTGGCCAATAAAAAATTCTATTCTATTCTATTCTAAAGCTGATACACTATTGTAATTAGCAGGTCTTCTCAAAATAAAAAAAAAATTGAGAAAAGCAGCAGGGGAGAAAATTCCATTTCATGAAACATTTAACAAAACATTGAATGAAAAATGTGTAGGAGACAAAGTTCACACAGGCTTCTGGGAGATTGCAAAAATGAGACTCGAATTTTGCATGCAAATTTGGGGGCACAGTACTCCTGAAAAGTGTGGGAATGCCTTGCACATTTTCCATTTGTCTTTATTCTCTCTGCCAATTGGTTGCTTTGTTGTTTGTGTGGATGAGAGTTGGTCCTTGCTGCCAGATACCCTCCAGGGATAGAGGCTGAATGTTGTGGTTTTTGTTCTTGCCTTCTCCTCTCAAGGGACCCCCTGGAGTAATTGTACAAGGAGGAAAGCAGATGGTATCACCGTGTATCTTGCACAATAATACAAAGCAGAGTCTTCAGGCTTCAAATTGTTCATCTGGAGATAAACTGAAGTCTGGGGATTGTCCCTGGAGATGGTGAATCTTCCTTCCACTTTGGAGTTATACCACTGACTAGTTCCCTGTGGTTGGCTAACTTCTGCCACCCACTCCAGTCCTTTTCCTGGAGATTGTCGGATCCAATTCATTCCATAATTACTGAAGGTGAATCCAGATGCTTTACAGGTTAGGCGAAGGGAACCTTCAGGGACAACGAAACCTCCTCCAGTCTGCACCAACTTCACCTCTGCATGGCAGCCTGAAAATCAAACATCAAGAGCGAATGAGGAGGAAACCTGAACAGGAACAGTTATTAAGTCCTACTTTTGGTTATGAGAGCAGATCTACCTGAAAGATGAATAAGGAACAGGAGGAAAGTCCAAAGAAGCATATCTCCAGTTATGTTGTCTTCTCTTGAGGCTGATTGGTTGATTTGGCACCGCAGATGTAAGTTTGCAAGAACTTCTTTTAAGGAGATGAAGCCATTGAATTAATTTGCATCATCTCCATATTATAAAGACTCCTAGTCTAAATCTTGAAGTGTATATTAAGTAATTAAGCAACACACTCATTTAACTCTCAGAACCAAAAATGTATGGGGACACTTTTGGCTTTCATGTTTATTTCTAAAAGTGTCTATGAAGTTAAGGCCATTCAGATCTGCTGGGGACGATTGTTCCATTAAGTTGGAGTTCTGACACAAATTTTAGAGTCCGGATCCCATCCTGGAGCAAGCCTGCACTGCCAGTTCTGGTGGGCATTAAGGGACAATCAGAGGGAATGAAGTAAGGCAATTCACTTGATCCTATGACTTTATAGGTAATAACCAGCACTTTGAAGTATTTTTGTGCAACAATTACAGTAGTATTCAGGCAGTAGATGGCAGTGTTTGCAAGTTGGGATCTATGGTATATAATCTATGTTCTTTTGTTCTAAGTAAAGTTTCCTGTTTTCTCTTACAGTTAAAACGGTTGAGCAGTAAAGCACATGGTGACTGTACACTTTGTTTTATCTGTGGTTCTATAAACAGAATTTCTAATAGACGTTAGTGAAATTAACACATTAAAAGTTTTATAATGGCCAAACTGCATATCCTTCTAAATTCTCAAACAACGCAGATTAGAAATCACCTTCAATAGCAGCCCCTGTGAAGAGCCACTACCAGAACAACAATCAGAGGAACCTGAGTCTGGGGAAAACAGTCACATGATAAAACCTCTTACAATACCCACCCTCATTCTCACAAAGAACGTAAAAGGTGACAGTGGGCAGGGCATTCAGAGTTGAAAGTCTCTATTACTGTATATTTCTTCTGAATGTAATATTGCTCTATATGGGTTGGGTTTCCTTTTCTGGACTAGCTTGGAGGTTTGACAATTGAATGCTGAACAAGGAATGAGCCACTTGATTCAGACATTAGCATAGTTTGCATAAAAGAGGAAGCAATGCAAACATCAATGGACAGGTCATTTTGACACACAATCGTTGTTACTAAGGAAAAGGTAGCTGAGGCAGTTTTGCAGATTTGCAATCACCAAATAATATTTGGAAGCAATTCAGGCAACTATCCCCTTGATTCACTGGGGTATAAGAAAAATGGAAAGTACAGCTGAATCCGACTTGCAACATTTTATTATTTTAGCTGATTTTTTCCCCCCATGATGCCTGTCTTAAATTTATACTTCATTGTATCTAGCAGATCTTCTCAAAACAGAACTTGATTTGGGAAAAACATCTGGGAAGGAAATTCCATTCAATTCAATATACAGTATTTAATGAAGAATTTGGCTTCTCCTGGAAGAAATCCCAGGAATATTTCTGCATTGAATCCCTGAAGAGGGAAAGGAGCACATTTTGAGATGTCATTTGGCCCTGGAAGAAGAAGAAGGACCTGCAGGAAACCACAGCAAAATGGTTAGAAACCATTGAGTGAAAGTTGTTCAACCACACTAAGTGTGGAGCAATAATATCTTTGGTGGTATTTTTGTTTTGCTTTTTCATTTCCATCTCTTCTCTGCCTGAGTGACTCTGTTGCAGAAGCTAGACAACTCATTTTGTGGTTCTCTGCTGTCTCCAACAGGGACATTTCAGTAGTGAAAGGAAAGGTTTTTTGCATGAGATCCCTTAAGATCTATGTCACTGTGTGTCTTGCGCAGTAATAGACAGCTGTGTCCTCAGCTTTTAGGTTGTTCATTTGGAGATAGAGATTGGAACTGTCCTTGGAGGCAGTAAAACGTCCTTGAATTGATGGTGAATAAGAATTGTCACTAGATGAGTAGTAGTAAACAATCCATTCCAGTCCTTGGCCAGGTTTCTGTCTGATCCAATACATGTTGTAGCTGTTAACGTTGAATCCAGTGGCAGTGCAAGTCAGTTTATGGGATTCTCCTGGTTTCTTCACCACTGGGTCTGATTGGGTCAGGGCAACCTGGGAGAAACCACCTAATGAAAAAACACCAAGCCCAATTGGCTAATGGTTAGAAAATAAGAGCCATAGTTAAGATATAAATGTTAGAAAAAGCTTAGTATGGAGCAAATTACAGACCTTTGGAGAAGGCAGCCAGCACAATGAGAATTAAGAAGTGAGGTGGCATTGTGAATAAGTTTGGAGGGATGAGTTTTGAGATGAGGCTGAAGAAGGCACCTGAGAGTTTAAATAGGAAATGAAAGTCATGTTGACTTTGCATAAATCCTGCTGGGACCTGTATAAATATATGATGAAGTCCAGGAGTATGCTAACATTTAATAGAGAATATTTTTTTCACAAAGAGGATGAAGTGCATCTGGATGCAAGCAGTCCTTGATTTATGACCACAACTGGCACTGTAATCTTGGTAGTAAGTCACTGCTGCCTAGTAGCAACATTTCACTGGAAACAACTCTAACAGCATTTGTCATACAAGAATGTTCAGGGCTGAGTTGTACCTATTTAGCTATGTATTTCCAAAACTACCTACAATCTTTTAAAATAGTGGCCAAGTCCCTTTTACTCTTGTAAGAAGACCTGGAAGCCTTTCAGATCAGTTCCTTCGGATTTCCGTGTTTACATGTCAGAAGGTGAACTCAATTCCTGGTGACACATCTTTTTCAGAAGAAAGGATAGGAGAGGTGGGAGTTTTCCAGTCTGAACAATTACCTATTTGCTTGCCTACAAAACAATGCAAGTGGTGATGATAATAGACATCAGTAACTCTTTAATAATTGAAGCATATCTTAGGCCCTTACACTTGAAAATAAACTACATGGCTTTGACTTCCTAATCTGGCCTGGACTGAAATTTTGGTCACCACACTATAAAAAAGATATTGAGGCTCTAGGAAAAAACTGTAGAGAAGAGCAACCAGGATGATTAGGGGACTGGAGACCAAAACATATGAAGAACAGTTACAGGAACTGGGCATGGCTAGTTTAGTGAAGAGAAGGACCAGGCCAGGGGAGACATGATAGCAGTCTTCCAATATTTGAGGGGTTGCCACAGAGAGGAAGGGGTCAAACAATTTTCCAAGGAGGAAACTGAAGGCCAAACAAGGAACAGTGGATGGAAACTGATCAAGGAGAGATTTAACCTAGAAATAAAGAGAAATGTTCTGACAATGAGAACAATCAACCCATGGAACAAAAGTTGCCTTCGGAAGTTGTGGGAGCTTCCACATTGCAGGCTTTCAAGAAGAGATTGGAGTGCCATTTGTCAGAAATGGTGTAGGGTCTTCTGTTTGGGTGGGGGGGGTTGGACTAGATGACCTACAAGGTCCCTTCCAACTCTGACAATAACTAGATGCTGATGGAGTCATTTGATCCAGAAATGAGTACAGTTTGCAAAGAAGCAGCGATGAAGATGTCAATTCAAATGTGACTTTCACAGAATTCCACAAAAGCTGTCACAATGGGAAAGGGAGCTAAAAATATTCTAAGGACGAGAATTGCTCCTCACATATTAGGAAACAATTGAGACAAATACCCTCCTGATACATTGGGGTATAAGAAGGATAGGAAGCACAGCAAAATCCGACTTCCAAGGTTTTCCTATTTTGGCTGATTTTTTGTTTTTAGATTTCTAAAATAGAGCTATAATTCATTCTGCCTGTTGTTAGTTTAAACTTTGCTCTATCTAGAAAGACCTTCTCAAAATGGAGCTTGATTTGTGAGGGGGGAAAAAAACAGCAGGAGAGGAAATTCCGTACAATTCAAAACATTTAATGGAAAATGTGGCTTGTCTTGGGAAAACTCCCAGCAATCTTTCTGAAATGAGTCCCTGAAGAGAAAAGGGAGGACATTTTGAGATGTCATCTGGCCCTGGAAGAAGAAAAACCTGCAGGAAACCACAACCAAACTAGCTGGAAACTAATAAATGAATGATGTTCAACCAAACCAAGTATTTGTTGTTGTTGTTGTTGTTGTTGTTGTTGTTGTTGTTGTTGTTAGTTGAGAAGTCATGGCCAACCCATTGCAACCCCATGGACAACATTCCTCCATGCCTTCCTGTTCTCTACCATCCTCTGGAGTCCATTTAAGCTCACACCGACTGCTTCAGTGACTCCATCCAGCCACCTCGTTCTCTGCCGTCCCCTTCTTCTTTTGCCCTCAATCTTTCCCAGCATTAGGCTCTTCTCCAGTGAGTACTTCCTTCTCATTAGGTGGCCAAAGCATTTGAGTTTCATCTTCAGGACCTGGCTTTCTAAAGAGAACTCAGGGTCGATCTCCTCTAGGACTGACTGGTTGGATCGCCTTGCAGTCCAAGGGCCTTGCAGGAGTCTTCTCCAGCACCATATTTCAAAGGCCTCAATTTGTTGGCGCTCATTCTTTCTTATGGTCCGAAACCAAGTATAAAGCAATAATTTATTTTGGGGTGTATTTGTTTTGTTTTGTCTTTTCATTTCCATCTCTTTTCTGCCAGAGTGATTCTGTTCCAGATGGCTAGACAATTCATTTTGTGGTTCTCGGATGTCCCCTCTCAAAACACTTTTCAGGAAAGGTTTTTGTATGAGATCCCTTAAGATCTATCTCACTGTGTCTCTTGCACAGTAATAGACAGCCGTGTCTTCAGCTTTTAGGTTGTTCATTTGCAGATAGAAATTGGAACTGTCTTTGGAGGCAGTAAACCGTCCTTGAATTGTTGGTGAATAAGAGTTGCTACTAGATGTGTAGTAGTAAACAATCCATTCCAGTCCTTGGTCAGGTCTCTGTCTGATCCAATACATATAGTAGCTGTTAACGTTGAATCCAGTGGCAGCGCAAGTCAGTTTATGGGATTCTCCTGGTTTCTTCAGCACTGGATCTGACTGGGTCAGAGTTACCTGGGAAAGGCCACCTTATAAAAAAAGACCAGAGACAACTGGATAATAGTTAGGAAGTAGGAGCCATGATTAAGGGATGAAATCTCCTTTGAATGTGAAAAATGCTTAACATGCTCTAAGTTACAAACCTTTCAAGAAGGCAGCCAGCATGGCGAGAATCAAAAAGTGGGGTGCCATTGTGAAGAAGTTTGGAAGGATGAGTTTTGAGATGAACTTGAAGAAGGAGAATGAGAGTTTAAATAGGAAGTGAAAGTCTTGTTGGCTTTGCATAAATCCTGCTGAGAACTGTATAAATAGGACATGAAGTCCGGGAGTGTATAGAAATCTAGTAGAGTATATTTTTTTTACAGAGAAGATGGAGTGTATCTGAATGCAGACAATCTTCAATTTATGACCACAATTTGGACCATAATTTTGGTAGTAAGTCATTGTTGTCATATGTAGAAGCACCGACTTCACCAGAAACAACTCGGAGAACATTTGTTCAGTTAACCAGCATGTCAAAGTGGGAGTAAGTGCAACTCAGAGAGTGGAAGCTTTATAATGCCCAAAGTGTCCATCCCTTTACGTTCTGGAGCGATGCAGATTAGAAATAGACTTAAAAAGCTGTCCTAGGCAGAGTATTTTACGGTAATCCAATTGCAGAGTGTCAAGAAAACTATCTTGGAGGACAGGAGGAAGAGCTACTACCAGGGGAAGAGTCAGAGAAAAGAAACCTGAGTGCGGGTCAGAATTGTCACCTGAGAAAACATCTCAGACAAAACCCTTCTTCATTTCCTCAAAGATAAAAGGAGGGCAGGGCAAGTGCATTGTAACTCTATTGATATATCTTGGAGTCCTAGTGGACAACCATTTAAATATGAGCCAGCCGTGTGCAGCAGCTGCCAAAAAAATCCAACACAGTTCTAGGCTGCATAAACAGAGGGATAGAATCAAGATCACATGAAGTGTTAATACCACTTTATAAGGACTTGGTAAGGCCACACTTGGAATACTGCATCCAGTTTTGGTTGCCATGATGTAAAAAAGATGTTGAGATTCTAGAAAAAGTGCAGAGAAGAGCAAAAAGGATGATTAGAGGACTGGAGGCTAAAACATATGAAGAACGGTTGTAGGAACTGAGTATGTCTAGTTTAATGAAAAGAAGGACTAGGAGAGACATGATAGCAGTCTTCCAGTATCTCAGGGGCTTCCACAAAGAAGGCGGAGTCAAGCTATTCTCCAAAGCACCTGAGGGTAGGACAAGAAGCAATGGGTGGAAACTAATCAAGGAGAGAAGCAACCTAGAACAAAGGATAAATTTCCTGATAATTAGAACAATTAATCAGTGGAACAACTTGCCTTCAGAAGTTGTGGATGCTCCAACACTGGAAGTTTTTAAGAAGATGTTGGATAACCATTTGCCTGAAGTGGTGTAGGGTTTCTTGCCTAAGCAGGGGGTTGGACTAGAAGACCTCCAAGGTCCTTTCCAACTCTGTTATTAAATTCTAAACTAAAAATTTACTGGAGAAAAAAAAAGCCATATTCTTTATTAAATGTTTTGATAGCTTGACTCCAATGGTGGGTTGCTCCTGGTTTGGTCCGGTTCTATAGAACCGGTAGTAAAATTGGTGGGAGGCTCCGGCCAATCCACCCCGATTTCATAAATGATGATTTGCCCATGCTCAGAAGCGCACGGTCCCATTGCAAACCAGTAGTAAATGTAAGTAGAACCCACCCCTCCTTGACTTCCTCTTCTTTGTGGCAGCCCCTGAGATATTGGAACACTGCTGTCATGTCTCCCCTAGTCCTTCTTTTCATTAAACTAAGCATACCCAGTTCCTGCAAACATTCTTCATATGTTTTAGCCTCCAATTCCCTAATCATCTTTGTTGCTCTTCTCTGCACTCTTTCTAGAGTCTCAACATCTTTTTTACATCGTGGCGACCAAAACTGGATCCAGTATTCCAAGTGTGGCCTTACCAAGGCATTATAAAGTGGTATTAACACTTCATGTGATCTTGATTTATTCAAAGAAGGTTCAAATACAAAGTGCCAAAATATTTAAAAAAGGACAAAAGAATAATAATAAAAAAAGACTCAGCAAAAAGACATTAAAAAGAAAAAGGATCTTTAAAAAGTAAAAGAAAGTTTAACACATATACAGATAACTTCTTCCCTAGTTGAATGCTCATTAATATAATACAACAATGTTAATTTCCTATCCCTTGTGAAACAGGCCAAAGGAATTTTAAACTATTAAACTACTAAGTCTATTTACAAATTGTTAGTCTGTCACCTATAAACTATATTCATAACAAAATAATTAACAGGAAAAAACAATAATAATAAACATATAATATAAAATATAAAAATAATGAAAATTAATGAAACAATAAGAGAAAGGCAACATTTAAATTCCAAAACCTTCTATTAACAAACTGTTATTGTAATCAACTTGTAGAAAAAATTACCACAGCTTCAATCCCAAATCTTCCCAAATGGTAATCATAATTAGTCCTGAAGCAAATATCAAATATCAAATATCCATGTTTCTTTATACTATCCCTTATCAATTGCTAATTGATTGACTATAATAAAGCCAATCTCCAAAGGCAATTTATTTACACTCCCTCAAAAAACCCAGATTAATTAATTAATCAATTAATTGTATTAAGTCCATTTTCTCCTTCACATGTATTTTTTTAAAAAATCAGTTGCCCCTTATCCATCCAGAAGAAAGGCAATTCCATATAACTCAAAAAATGTAATGAAGACTATGGTTTCTCATAGGGACACGGTGGCTCAGTGGCTAAGATGCTGAGCTTGTCAATTGAAAGGTCGGCAGTTCAGCAGTTCGAATCCCTCATGCCACGTAACGGGATGAGCTCCCGTTACTTGTCCCAGCTTCTGCCAACCTAGCAGTTCGAAAGCACCTAAAAAATGCAAGTAGAAAAATAGGGACCAGTTTTGATGGGAAGGTAACAGTGTTCTATGCGCCTTTGGCATTGAGTTATGGTGGCCACGTGACCATGGAGACATCTTTGGACAGTGCTAGATTTTCAGCTTTGAAACGGAGATGAGCACTGTCCCCTAGAGTCGGGAACTACTAGCACATATGTGCTGTACTTTTACTTTACCTATGGTTTCTCATTTTGGAAACGAATCCCTAAAGAAGGGAAAGGAAGATATCTTGAGATGTCATCTGGCCCTTGAAGAAGAAGAATCTGAAGGAAACCACAACAAATTAGCTGGAAAACTATAAGTGAATGAAAGTCAACCACACTAAATTTAGAGGAATAATGTATTTTGGGGTATATTTGTTTTGTCTTTTCAGTTCCATCCCTTCTCTGCCTGAGTGATTTTGTTCCAGATGGCTAGACAACTCATTTGGTGGTTCTCGGGTGTCCCCTATTGAGACATTTCAGTAGTTAAAAGAAAGGTTTTTGCATGAGATCCCTTAAGATCTATCTCTCTGTGCCTGCTGCACAGTAATAGACAGCTTTGTCTTCAGCTTTTAGGTTGTTCATTTGCAGATAGAAATTGGAACTGTCTTTGGAGGCAATAAACCGTCCTTGGATTGTTGGTGAATAAGAGTTGTCAATAGATGAGTAATAGTAAAGAAGCCATTCCAGTCCTTGGCCAGGTCTCTGTCTGATCCACTAGATATAGTAGCTGTTAACATTGAATCCATTGGCAGAGCAAGTCAGTTTATGGGATTCTCCTGGTTTCTTCAACACTGGGTCTGACTGGGTCAGAGATACCTGGGAGAGGCCATCTTATGAAAAAAGACCAGAGACAATTGGATAATAGTTAGGAAGTAGGAGCCATGATTAAGGGATGAAATTTCCTTTGAATGTGAAAAATGCTTAACATGGTCCAAGCTACAAACCTTTCAAGAAGGCAGCCAGCATGGCAAGAATCAAAAAGTGGGGTGCCATTGTGAAGAAGTTTAGAAGGGTGAGTTTTGAGAGGAGCCTGAAGAAGGCGAATGAGAGTTTAAATAGGAAGTGAAAGTCTTGTGGGCTTTGCATAAATCCTGCCAGGACCTGTATAAATATGAGATGGAATCCAGAAGTGTATTCAAATCTAGTAGACATGTTTGTTTGTTTTTTGTATAAACAAGATGAAGTGTATCTGGATGAGACAGTTCTAGGCTTATAGCCACAACTGGGACCAGATCTTTGGTTGATAATTGCTATTTTAAGTAGAGGCTTTGACATGATAGAACACACATATTCGTCCATTTCTTATGAATGCCCATTCCTTGGGTATTTCTATGCCAATTTTATGAATAAGAAAGCATTTGTAGTTAAAATGAAATCTCACAACACTTTTTGGACATGGTCATGTGTAGTATCAGCAAAGAGCTGATGAAGTAAAGACAGAATGGTGTGACCTCCTTATCTTGTGGTATAGGTGTCTATGGAGATTGTCAGTCATCCAGGTCATGGTTATCCCAAAGGTGCTTTTTTCAAGAGGCAACCAGACTTCTTGGTTTTTCTTTGAAGATATTTCACTTCTCATCCAAGAAGCTTCTTCAGCTCTGACTGGATGGTCGGGAATGGAAGGATTTATACTCCTTGCAGGCAGCTGGTCATTTGCATCCTTTTAGAAAGTCACTAAGGTCACATGGAGGTTTATCTGTGTCTTCAGGATCACCCAAGTGGTTCAAATGGGTGTGGAGCCTTCTTGGAACTGTTGAAAGGACTGTGTTGTAGACTGGAGATAGGTGATGTTGTATCCTGTCCCCTCTGCTATTCAATTTTGATATTTGTTGTTAGTTGCGAAGTCATGTCCAACCCATCGCAACCCCATAGACAATGTTCCTCCAGGCCTTCCTGTCCTCTACCATCCCCTAGAGTCCATTTAAGCTCAAACCTACTGCTTCAGTGACTCCATCCAGCCACCTCATTCTCTGTCGTCCCGTTCTTCTTTTGCCCTCAATCATTCCCAGCATTAGGCTCTTCTCCAATGAGTCCTTCCTTCTCATTAGGTGGCCAAAGGATTTGAGTTTCATCTTCAGGATCTGGCCTTTTAAAGAGCAGTCAGGGTTGATCTCCTCTAGGACTGACTGGTTTGTTCGCCTTGCAGTCCAAGGGATTTGCAGGAGTCTTCTCCAGCACCATAGTTCAAAGGCCTCAATTCTTTGGCGCTCAGCCTTTTTTGTGGTCCAACTTTCACCAGCCATACATTGCAACTGGGAAAACCATAGCCTTGACTATACGCACTTTTGTTGGCAGGGTGATGTCTCTGCTTTTTAGTAAGCTATCTAGATTTGCCATAGCTTTCCTCCCCAGGAGAAAGCGTCTTTTAATTTTTTGGCTGCAGTCCCCATCTGTGATGATCTTGGAGCCCAGGAATAAAAAATCTGTCACTACCTCTATTTCTTCCCCATCTATTTGCCAGGAATTTAGAGAGCCAGATGCCATGATCTTAGTTTTGTTAATGTTGAGTTTCAAGCCAATTTTTGCACTCTCCTTCTTCACCCTCATTAAGAGGCTCTTTAGTTCCTCTTCAATTTCTGCCATTAGAGTGGTACCATCTGCATATCTGAGGTTGTTGATATTTCTCCTGGCAATCTTAATTCCAACTTTTGATTAATCTAGCCCCACCTTTCTATGATGTGCTCTGCATATAAGTTAAATAGGCAGGGCAACAGGATACAGGCTTGTCGGACTCTTTCCCAATTTTGAAATCAATCAGTGGTTCCATGTCCAGTTCTCACTGTTGCTTCTTGACCTGTATATAGGTTTCTCAAGAGACAAATAAAATGGTCTGGTACTCCCAACTCTTTAAGAACTTGCCACAATTTGTTGTGATCTGCACAATCAAAGGCTTTAGCATAGTCAATGAAGCAGAAGTAGATGTTTTTCTGGATCTCCCTAGCTTTCTCCATGATCCAGCGTATGTTGGCAATTTTATCTCTAGTTCCTCTGCTTCTTCGAAATCCTACCTGTACTTCTGGTAGTTCTCGATCCACATACTGCTGGAGCCTAGCTTGTAGGATTTTGAGCATAACTTTACTAGCATTTGATATGAGTGCTATGGTGCGATAGTTTGAATATTCTTTGGCATTGCCTTTCTTTGGAATTGGAATGTAAATTTATCTTTTCCAAACCTGTGGCCACTGTTGAGTTTTCCAAATTTGCTGGCAAATTGAGTGTAGCACTTTTACTGCATCATCTTTTAAGATTTTGAATAGCTCAGCTGGAATACTGTCACCTCCACTAGCTTTGTTGTTGCTCAGATTTCCTAAGGCCCATTTGACTTCACATTCTAGGATGTCTGGCTCGAGGTCAGTGACCATCCCATCTTGGTTATCAGGGATATTAAGTTCATTCTTGTACAGTTCTTCTGTGTAATTTTGCCACCTCTTCTTAATCTCTTCTGCCTCTGTTAGGTCCCTGCCATTTTGGTCCTTTATCATGCCCATCTTTGCATGAAACCTTCCCTTCATATCTCCAATTTTCTTGAAGAGATCTCTGGTCCTTTCTATTCTATTGTTTTCTTCTATTGCTTTGCACTGTTCATTTAAGAAGGCATTCATATCTCTTCTATCCTCTGGAATTCTGCATTCAATTGGGTGTATCTTTCTCTTTCTCTCTTGCCTTTTGCTTCCCTTCTTTCCTCAACTATTTGCAAAGCTTCCTCAGACAGCCATTTTGCTTTCTTGCATTTCTTTTTCTTTGGGATGGTTTTAGTTTCTACCTCTTGTACAATCTTATGAACCTCCATCCATAGTTCTTCAGGCATGCTGTCTATCAGATATAATTCCTTAAATCTATTTGTCACCTCTACTGTATATTCATCAGGGATATGATTTAGTTCATAACTGAGTGGCCTACTGCTTTTCCCTAATTTCTTCAATTTAAGCCTAAATTTTGCAACGAGAAGCTCATGATCTGAGCCACAGTCAGCTCCTGGTCTTGTTTTTACTGACTGCATAGAGCTTCTCCATCTTTGGCTGCAGAACACATAGTCAATCTGATTTCTGTGTTGACCATCTGGTGATGTCCATGTGTAGAGTCATCTCTTGGGTTGTTGGAAAAGAGTGTTTGCTATGACCATTGTATTCTCTTGACAGAATTCTATCAGCCTGTGGCCTGCTTCATTTTGTACTCCAAGGCCAAACTTGCCTGTTATTCCAGTTATCCTTTGGCTTTCTACTTTAGCATTCCAATCCCCCATGATGATAAGGACATCATTTTTTGTTGTTAATTCTATAAGGTGCTGTAGGGCTTCATAGAACCAGTCAATTACATTCTCTTCAGCACTAGTGGTTGGGGCATAGACTTGGACTACTGTGATATTGAATGGTTTGCCTTGGATTCGAACTGAGATAATTCTGTCATTTTGGGGATTGTATCCTAGTATTGCTTTTCCTATTCTTTTACTGACTATGAAGGCTACTCCATTACTTCTGAGGGATTCTTGCCTGCAGTAGTATACCTGATGGTCATCTGAATTAAGTTCACCCATTCCTGTCTATTTTAGTTCACTGGTTCCTAAAATGTCGATGTTCAGTCTTGTCATCTCTTGTTTGACTACGTCCAGCTTGCCTTGATTCATGGATCTTACATTCCAGGTTCCTATGGAGAAAAGATCTTTGCAGCATCGGACTTTCCTTTCACCTCCAGATACATCCAAGCTGAGTGTCCTTTCGGCTTTGGCCCAGTTGCTTCATTCTTTCTGGCGCTACCAGTACTAGCCCTCTGCTCTTCCCCAGTAGCATATTGAACACTTTCCGACCTGAGGGGCTCATCTTCCAGCGTCATCTCTTTTTGCCTTTTGGTACTGTCCGTGGGGTTTTCATGGCAAAGATACTGGAGTGGGTTGCCATTTCCTTCTCCAGTGGATCACATTTTGTCAGAGCTCTCTGCTATGACCTGTCTGTCTTGGGTGGCCCTCCATGGCATAGCTCATAGCTTCATTGAGCTACACAAGCCCCTTCGCCATGACAAGGCAGTAATCCATGAAGGGGAATTTTGACATAGATACAGTAAAACTCTGTCAATAGTGATCTAATAAAACTAATTAACACTTCTCAAAATGAAATTAGTTTACCTTGTTTGGTCAACCATCTCCCTCTCTCTCCCTCTCCTTCCCTTCCTCCATCTACTTGGCATTACACTTTGTGAATACAAATTCCTCTTATTTTACACAGTCCATATAGATCCTGTCTCATTGTGTAGTCTCAGGCACAGAAATACACAGATGAGTCTGCAGCTGTGACAGAATTCATCCAGAGGGATAATTCATTCCTGGACTCATCTGCAGAGATGGTGGCACGGCCATTTACAGAATTGCCATACCATTTGCCCCCACTGCTGGGATGTATTGCTGAGACCCATTCAAGACCTTTTCCAGGTGGTTGCCTGACCCAATGCCAAGCAGCTGATGAAGTAGCAATGGAGGAACCTGTGACTTTACAAACTAGGTTGAGTTGACTTCCAGGTCTCACCATTTCTGGCCCAGATTCTACAAGCTGAATGTCTGAGAAGACCCCTTGGGAAAAAAAGAAAAGATTTCAGTCAACAAAGAACATCACTGATGAAATAATGGTCTAATAATTTTCCATTAAGTATTCTTACATCGTGGAAGCGCTAAGAAGCAAAAGGCAAAGAACCACAATGCCATGATAGCCATCTAGGATGGTCCCTGAACTTCAAAGGAAGTGAGGAACTCCTAGTGGACGGGCTTATTTTGGAGCAAAGCATCAGCATTGCATCTCATAAAGTTTTGCATGAGCTCCTCCTCTATTGCATGGTGAATAATAAATTCAACCTTAAAATCTGAGTTTGTTATAAGATTGGCTCATGGACCAGTTTCTGTTCTTTGATAAACTGAGATGGAGAGATTTTGAAATGTCGCGTCTGTATGAAGTTCCTAAATATTATTATTATTATTATTATTATTATTATTATTATTATTATTATTATTATTATTATTATTATTATTATTATTATTGCAGATCCTTCAGTCCTATCAACATGTCTCAGTGCTATGTTTTTGCCTTAAATTGTGGAAAGAAAGGAAGAAATGGAAAAGATACACCAGCACTTAAACATTAAGTTGGCCTTACTGATAGGGAAGATCACTTAGGTAAGAAAAACCCAAAGTACACATATAGACTCGGTGAAACCAGGCTTAATAGCAGTAATTGTGAGAGGGATCTTTGAGTCTTAGTGGACAACCAGTTAAATATAAGCCAACAGTGTGCGGTGGCAATCAAAAAATCCAATGCAATCCTAGCAGTTTTACTTACTTATTTATTTATTTATTTATTTATTTATTTATTTATTTATTTATTTATTTATTTATTTATTTAATTTATATACTGCCCTACTCTCGAAGAACTCAGGGCAGTGAACAGCCAAACAGTAAAAATACATAGATACAAAATTTAAAAAACAAAGTAAAATCAAATTAAACAAATTTGGCTCAAACATATTAAACTCCAATCATTTAAAGAACCAATTAAAATTTGCGTAATTTAAAAAGAGGGAAAAGATTAGGCCAGGCCCGCCTGGTGAAATAAAAAGGTCTTAAGAGTGCAGCGGAAGGTGCGCAGGTCCGGGATCCTCCATATCTCTGGGGGGAGCTCGTTCCAGATAGTAGGTGCCCCCACAGAGAAGGCTCTCCCCCTAGGGGCTGCCAGTCAACATTGTTTGGCTGACGACACCCGGAGGAGCCCCTCTCTATGAGAGCGTACCAGCCGGTGGGAGGCTATTGGTGGTAGTAGGCGGTCCTGTAGATAACCAGGTCCTAAGCCATGGAGTGCTCTAAAGGTGGTAACCAAAACCTTGAAGCGCACCTGGAAGACCACCAGGAGCCAGTGCAGCTCACGCAGGAGAGGTGTTAAATGGGAACGCCATGTCGCTCCTATTACCACCCATGCAGCCGCACTCTGCGCCAGTTGGAGCCTCCGGGTGCTCCTCAAGGGGAGCCCCATGTAGGGAGCGTTGCAGTAGTCCAGGTGGGAGGTGATGAGGGCATGAGTGACCATGCGTAGGGAGTCCCGATCCAGAAAGGGATGCAACTGGCGAATCAGGCGAACCTGATGAAAAATCCTCCTGGTCACGGCCATCAAATACTCTTCTAAAGAAGCCGTGAATCCAGGAGGATGCCCAAGTTGTGAACCCTCTCTGTGGGGGGCGGCAATGATTCACCCTCAATAGTCAGTGATGGTGCCAACTGACTATATTGGGACGTTGGAAACCACAACCACTCAGTCTTGGATGGGTTGAGCCTGAGCCTATTCCTCCCCATCCAGATCTGCATGGCCTCCAGGCACCAGGACATCACTTCAAGGGCATCGTTCCAATATCTCAGGGACTGAGATCCAATATCTCAGGGCTGCCACAAAGAAGGAGTCAAATTATTCTCCAAAGTGCCTGAGGGCAAGACAAGAAGCAATGGGTGGAAACTAATCAAGGAGAAAGCAACTTAGAACTAAGGAGAAATTTCCTGACAGTTAAAACAATTAATCAGTGGAACAACTTGCCTCTAGAAGTTGTGAATGCTCCAACACTGGAAGTTTTTAAGATGTTGGATAACCATTTGTCTGAAGTGGTGTAGGGTTTCCTGCCTAAGCAGTGGGTTGGACTAGAAGACCTCCAAGGTCCCTTCCAACTCTGTTATTCTATTCTATTCTATTTTTTTATAATACCCTCCCCCTCCGATACAATTCTTTTTAATTGGTAAATCCATTTTTATCCATTTTCAGGAAAAAATTTAAAAAAAGTCAAGGCTTTCCAATCCTTTATTAAAACAGTTCTTGTTCTTTCCCTAATCCAAGAAATCCATATAGGTGTTTCCGTAAATCGCTCCATCTTCACGGCCCGCTCCTTCGTTGTGGGATAAAAAATTGTATTGCTGAATCCATTGCATCTTTTTTTACACAGCTTCAGTAGTTTTTGTGTCAATGTGCAGAGCCGGGTACAAAAATACAGAGATGAGTCAGCAGCTGTCACAGAATCAATCTGGAGGTAGAATTCATTTCTGGTTTCATTGGCGGAAATGGTGGCTCGGTTTTTTAAATAGGCAGCATACCATTTGCCTCCACTGTTGACATTTATGGCTGAGACCCATTCAAGGCCCCCCTTCCCAGGAGACATTCTCATCCAGTGCCATTCAGTAGACACAGAGATGGAGACACCTGTCACTTTGCAAATTAAGTTGAGAACTTCTCCAGGTCTCACCACCGCTGGTCCAGATTCAGCGAGCTGAAAATTGGACAAGACCCCTTGAAAAAAAAAATGACAACAGTTGTTTATAAACATTACAAATTAGTAGAAGCACAAAAAGAGGAGATGTTAGAAACCAAATAGTCTTTCTTTTCATTTTTCTTTTTTAGTTGTTGTCACCTACTTCACTTTGCTAATTTTCTCTTTTTCTCAACATGCCCACACAATAATACCCTGTTTCTCCAAAAATAAGACATCCCCTGATAATAAGCCCAATCAGGCTTTTGAGCGCATGGACTAAAATAAGCCTCTCTCCCCCCCAAAATAAGCCCTCTCCAAAAATATTTAAACACAGAGTGAAAATCAGGTAAGACAGCAAGAGGAGCCCCATCTTACTCCATATGCCCCAAAATAATAAGATCTCCCCGAAAATAAGGCCAAGCGCTTATTTTGGGGTTCAAAAAAAAATAAGACAGGGTCTTAATTTTGGGGAAACATGGTAAGTCAGGATACAGTGAAAACTTTGGTATTCAATATTCGGCTTAAGACAGAAACTTTTACAAGAAATCTTTTGTTGTAGTTTGCAGTTGCTTATTAATCATATATTCAGCTTTGGTTATCAAATCTAAACATTCCTATGTTGATTAACATTGACATTCAAAATATAGTTAACACACACAGAGAGAGGTTTTATTTCCCCGCTATCTTTAAGAGTCTAAGTTATCTAAACATTAGAGTGTTAATACTTAAAAAGATAAAGGTAAAGATTCCCCTCGCACATATGTGCTAGTCGTTCCCAACTCTAGGGGGTGGTGCTCAACTCCGTTTCAAAGCCGAAGAGCCAGCACTGTCTGAAGACGTCTCCGTGGTCATGTGGCCGGCATGACTAAATGCCAAAGGCACACAGAGCGCTGTTACCTTCCCACCAAAGGTGGTCCCTATTTTTCTACTTGCATTTTTATGTGCTTTCAAACCGCTAGGTTGGCAGAAGCTGGGACAAGGAACAAGAGCTCACCCCATTATGCAGCGCTAGGGATTCAAACCACTGAACTGCTGACCTTTTGATTGACAAACTCAGCATCTTAGCCACTGAGCCACTGCGTCCCTTTCATACCACAATAATACTGCAAAAAAAAAAATCTTTTTTATGATCCTGTAATCCCTTAATTCAGGGTAAAGTAGGGGGCAGCTGGACAGAGTTGAGAATTTACTGGCTGGATGCTCTTCCTGACACCATGATATGATGCATAGCATACCATAGCATAGCATAGCATAGCAGATAATATAATAATATAGCATAATATAATACAATATAATCAATGTAATATAAAGGTATATCTTATAATTATGTAACAAAACAAAGAAAAAGAACAATTTTCAGTCAACAGACCACATTATTAAACCAAACAAAAGTGCTTTCATTTCTTACAGTTTGCTTACATTTTGGAAGTACCGTGAAAGATAATACAAGTAACCATAGTGGCATGGTGTCAGGATGTTTCAGTGAGGCCTTCCAACTCAAGATGAATTCAAGCTATCCTTCTGCATGACCTTCTTTTTCAGGTAGAACATTTCTAGTGACTTCTGTAGGAATTTGCATGAGCTCCTCCTCCCGTGGCTGATGAGATGTAAAATCAGAACTTGAGCTTTCCATCTCTGGTTCTATGTTACGGAAGCCTCCAGTGATGGGGCATTCAGAAGTTGTGGGCACTCCATCACTGGAGGCTTTCAAAAAGAAAACTGGACAACCATTTGTCTGAAATGGTATAGAGTCTCCTGCTTGAGCAGGGGGTTGGACTAGAAGACCTCCAAGGTCCATTCCAATTTTATTATTCTATATCCTATGTCAGAGGTGTCAAACTCAAGCCTGGGGACTGGATGAGGTCCACTGGGTGCTTAGATCTGGCCCACGAGGCCACTCTGGAAACAGAGAAGGACCAGCCCACGGTGCCTCTGCCAGTGAAAATGGTGCTCGGGAGGGTTGCGTGTGGCCCTCCTGAGCCCCATTTTCACTGGCAGAGGGTTGGAGGAGGCCATTGCAGCTGAAAATGGAGCTCGCAAGGGCCACGGGCAGCACTAGGGATTCAAACCGCTGAACTGCTGACCTTTTGATCGACAAGCTCAGAGTCTTAGCCACTGAGCCACCATGTCCCCATATGATATTATAGTAAGATGTTATACAACGTAAAAAGTAAAAAAAAAACATTCAAAATAATAACTACAGATTGTATACATAATAGCATATATGAGGTGAATGTACAGAATATCGGTACAGGAAGGTTGCAAAGATGGAAATTGTGATGCAAAATGAAGAAAATGGTTTAATAAAAACAATTTTTTTTAAAAAAAAGGAGTTGAAAGAAAGTAATGTCACAGGCAAATAATTTATAGGATATATAAACATCCGTTGATTTTTAAGTTGCTGGGTTTCTCCCTTCATTTTCATTCTTGGCCTGTCTCCATGCTTAGCTCTCTAAAACCTTGAGATCTTGTCTGTCTCCTCCATCCAGTTGCAGATGGGCTGGTGGCCTCCGGTTTGTGTGCTGAAGAATCCTCTGAGGGTTTTTGTACCAGTAAGAATTCAGATGCTCTCACTATGTCTCTTGTACAATAATAGATAGCAGAGTCTTGAAGCTTTAAGTCGTTCAGCTGCAGAGTGGTTGAAGCTTTGGCATTATCTCTAGTTTGGATGAATCTTCCTTCAATGGCGGGGTTATACCAAGGATTAGTGCCCAAACTAGGCATTCGGCATAGCCATTCCAGTCCTTTCTCCGGTTGTTTATGAACCCAGCTCATGTAATAGTTTGTAAAGCCAAATCCAGAAGTCTTACAGACGATGGTGAGCGAACCTCCAGGTGCTTTGATCCCCGCTCCGGATTGTATCATCTGAATTTCAGAGTGGCAGCCTGAAAACAAGAAGCCTAGTGAGCATCAGGGGAAAACATGGGCAGAAAATGTACGGTATATGCTGTATATTCTGGGGGAGGTGGTGAAGGTTCTACCTGAGAAAGCAGCAGAGAACAGGAGAAATTTTATCCACAATGCCATCTCCTTGATGTGGTTGGGTGGAAGACTGTGAGGTTTCCTCTGTTTCATTTTCTCGGATCTTATGGGCTTCAGAGACTACAAGGTTGAATTGGGAACATCATTCTTTAAGAAGGTCAACTGGTTCAACTAATTTGCATTGGCTTCTTTCTATAAGGGCACCATCTGGGCTTTGCTGTTGGGTTAGAATAGAAAAGAATAACAGAGTTGGAAGGGACCTTGGAGGTCTTCTAGTCCAACCCCCTGCTTAGGCAGGAAACCCTACACCACTTCAGACAAATGGTTGTCTGACCTCTTCTTAAAAACTTCCAAAGTTGGAGCATTCACAACTTCTGGGGCCAAGTTGTTCCACTGATTAATTGACATACCCAGTTCCTGCAACCATTCTTTGTATGTTTTAGCCTCCAATCCCCTAATCAGCTTTGTTGCTCTTCTCTGCACTCTTTCTAGAACTTCAAAATCTTTTTTGTATCATGATGACCAAAACTACATGCAGTATTCCAAGTGTGGCCTTACCAAGGCATTATAAAGTGATATTAAAACTTCACGAGATCTTGATTCTATCCCTCTGTTTATGCAGCCTAGAACTGTGTTGGCTTTTTTGGCAGCTGCTGCTTCAAAAAACAAAAACAAACACACAAACAACAACAACAACAACAACACAGGGTTCTTAATGTACATAACTGTGTCTTCATCTAAAGAAGAAGAAAAGCTCAAGATCTACAGAACATCTTTGTTAGGTGGCAGCCAGGTTTCTGGTGTGTGCATATATTCAAGTTTCTGCATTAGTAATTATTACTTATGAAGCCATATATATGGCCCAGAAGTGGGCATCACATAATGTAACAACCGGTTTGCCCAGAACCAAAAATGTGAGTGCATGCTTCACTCGTATGTGCGCCTTTCGTGCATGCACGTGGCTTCAAAAACACAGTGATTATATAGGACACGATAGCGCAGTGGTGAGGGGGTGGGTCCAGCCACTGGTGGTACTACAGATTCACCTGAACCGGCAGCAGCCCATCTCTGATATGACCACATACCAGAATCTATAGGCAATGCCATGAAAAAGTGGATTTCTTCACTGTTCAAGTCATCTAGAGAAGACTTATTTTACATTCTCTTTCCTTACAAGGTAGAGGGTGGTAGGGTGGCTGGCCTTTCCTGGGGTGGGGTGGAACACTTTTTCTTCCAGAAATACATACAGCTCCCAATTTGCTGATGAATGAATTTCAATCAACTTAAAACAGTTTTGGGGGGATGCAATGGCTCAGCGGTTAAAGACGCTAAGCTTCTCAGCTGGCAGACCCTGTTCAAGACCTGAATACCATGTGATGGAGTGAGTTCCTTTTCCTTGCTCCAGCTCCTGCCCACTTAGCAGTCTGAAAGCATGCAAATGCAAGTAGATAAATAGGTACCACTTTGGTGGGAAAGTAACAGCATTCTATGCACCTTGGTGTATAGTCATGCTAGGCACATGACCAGGGAAGCATTTTTTGGACAATGCTGGCTTCCTCAGCTAAGAAACAGAGGTGAGCACCTCCTAGAATCGGACTCAACTGGACATGGAAAACCTTTACCTTTAAAGCAGTTTTAGTTATTTATTTCAACAAGTCTTTGGTCCCAACTGATGGTGCCTATCATAGATGTTATTTTATTTAAGAGCCATGGTGGCGCAGTGGTTAGAATGCAGTATTGCAGGCTAACTCTATCGACCACCAGCAGTTTGATTCTGACAAGCTCAAGGTTGACTCAGCCTCCCATCTTTCCGAGGTCAGTAAAATGGGAACCCAGATTTTTGGGGGCAATAGGCTGACTGTAAACCGCTTAGAGAGGGCTGTAAAGCACTATGAAGCAGTATATAAGTTTAAGTGATAGTACTAGTGTTATTTATTATCTATAGTTAGAACCAAAGTTCCTAAAATCCTAGGCTCCATTCTTCTCCTTTATTTAAACTAAAGGGCTTTTGAAAGTTATTTTCCTTCACTTCATATTGGAATCATATTTATTGAATAGTTCTGCCTTACTGCCTAAGAACCTCTTGTTCCTTCTTCGACAACTTCAGACCTTACACTTTATAGATGATGCTGAAAGTTGTTTTATGAATTTTCATATACAGCCTTGTTTACAAGGGATTCCTTGTTGTTGTTGTTAGTTGCAAAGTCATGTCTGACCCTTTGCAACCGCATGGACAATGTTCCTCCAGGCCTTCCTGTCCTTTACCATCCCCCAGAGATCATTTAATCTCACACTGACTGCTTCAGTGACTCCATCCAGCCAACTCCATTCTCTGGCGTCCTTTCTTCCTTTGCCCTTAATCATTCCCAGCATTAGGCTCTTCTCCAGTAACCTTCTCATTAGGTGGGCAAAGTATTTGAGTTTCATCTTCAGGATCTGGCCTTCTAAAGAGGGTTGATCTCCTCTAGAACTGACTGGTTTGATCGCCTTGCAGTCCAACTATTGTGACCCCGACTCCTGAGCCTGTCCTAACAGAGGAAGAGGACTCAGAAGGTGATGGGGAGGAACTGATAGGGTCTCCCTCTCCAGGACCCTCCTCTCTGGCAATGCCTCAGGTTCCATCCAAAGGCCAAGAGGAACAGCCTGGGATATGCCATGAGGAAAGCATATCGGAACAACAATAGATAGGGAGCAAGGATGATGAATCCTGGCTTGATCCCAGGCAGAGTCAGAGGGAGAAGCATGCACAGCAACGAAAGAGGTGTGGGAGGGCCAGAGATTGAGCTGAGTCACTGAGCCACACCCCACAAGGAATAAAAGTGGGTGTGATTGCTCTTCAGGTTTTGTGATGGTCAAAATTAAAAACCTGAGAGTCACATCGCATTACCTGAAATCTGGCTTGTGCATATTTGGATTGGACCTTGGCGAAATATTGCTTCGTGGATTACTTTTTGCTACTGAATCAGACTGAGGATAAATTCTCTCTTGCTTACTGTGAGTGAAAACTGACTTGGCAGGCATTTCGCAGTTTACTGCCAAAACTCTTATCTGCAAGGGTTTCTAGTCTGATTACTTAATAAAATCTTGGCAGGCATGCCTGGTTGTGTGTTTGCCTGTGTGGGGAAGGGGGACAGAACACCAAGGGACTCACAGGAGTCTTCTCCAGCACCTCAGTTCAAAGACCTCAATTCTTTGGCACTCAGCCTTCCTTATGGTTCAGCTGTCACAGCCATACTGACAGTGTTCCAGAACAACCCAACTCCAATGAAAAACTCTGAGACAGGCATCATCTCAAATCTTCCATTTATTAGAGTAGGCATACTGGCACATCTGGGGAAACCCGAATCTGAGAGTTCCGTGTTTTCCCTCAGTAAATCAAAATCCCAAATCCAGTCCCTGCACCCATCAGTCCATCACATGGCCCAATCACCATCCGTCCCAAGTTGAGCCACTACTGCAACTCCTCCTCCTCCAGATGCAGGAACACCCTGACCTTGACTGAAAAGAAGAATGCTATTATGTCTAACTACAATCTCTCTACTAAATCCCCCCTCCTACTTTCCCAAGCGCAAGAAAGTGGCAGCGTGGAAGCTTCTGGTGTTAATATGGCTTCCAAAGCTGACACATACATTGCAACTGGGCAAACCATAGCCTTGACTGTACGCACTTTTGTTGGCAGGGTGATGTCTCTGCTTTTTAGCGTGCGGGATTCCTTGTAAACCTGTACAAACCACAGATATATTCTAATCTAACTGATGGGCAGACCGGTATAACACAGTCATACTCAAAGCAGGATAGTTTTTGCTTGACTTCCACTTCCCTTTCTCTCATTGTGCTTCCCTGGCACAATAATACATTGCTGTGTCCTCAGTTTTCAGGCTGTTCATTTGCAGAAACATCAGGCTGTTGGAATCATCTCTAGAGATGGTGAATCGTCCTTTCACTTTATCTGAGTAATAAATGGGATTTGAGTCGGTACTTATGTAAGCCACCCACTCCAAGGGCTTTCCAGGACTTTGTCTCATCCAGTCCAAATAGCCACCACTGAAGGTGAATCCTGATCCTCGACAAGAGAGACGGAGGGATTCTCCGGGTCTTTTCACATCCCCGCCGGATTCTACCAGCTGGACCTCCAAATAGACACCTGCAAAGAAAGACTGCTTAATGTGGGCTTATGTGTGTTAGAAATTGAAATACAACAGCATCCTTTGATGGTCAGAAGTATCAAAATTACCTCTGAAGAGTGCAAAAGAGAAAACAAATGGCAACCAAAATATCATTTTCTCCTCGTTTTTGTTTTTGTTTTTTGTTTTTTTTTTGCTCTGGAAGGAATTCACTTGAAATGATGTCTGGCTTCCTAGACATGCAGAAGAAATTAAGATCGGGTGTAGTGATTTGCATCTAGATTTGCATAGTACTCAGAATAAAAGAGCAACAGAGAACACACAATCAGCTACTGGATCTGGCCAACTGCATAAGAGGTCGTCCTCCACTTATGACCACAGTGGAGCCCAAAAATTTATGTTGCTAAGTGAGAAATTTGGGGCAAATTTCAAGTGAGATTTGCCCCATTTTATGGCCTTTCTTGCCACATTTTTTAAGTGAATCACTGCAGTTGTTAAATTAGTGATACGGTTTTTAAGTGAAGCTGTCTTCCCCGCTCACTTTGCTTGTCAGAAGGCTGCTGAAGAGCATAGCATAGCATAGCATAGCATAGCATAGCATAGCATAGCATAGCATAGCATAGCATAGCATAGAATAGAATAGAATAGATAATAGAGTAGGCTGGGATAGGGTAGGGTAGGGTAGGGTAGAATAGAGTAGGGTAGGGTAGGGTAGAGTAGAATAGAATAGAATAGAATAGAATAGAATAGAATAGAATAGAATAGCATAGCATAGCATAGCATAGAATAGCATAGAATAGAATAGAATAGAATAGAATAGAATAGATAATAAAGTAGGCTGGGATAGGGTAGGGTAGGGTAGAATAGAATAGAATAGGGTAGGGTAGGGTAGGGTAGGGTAGAATAGCATAGCATAGCATAGCATAGCATAGCATAGCATAGATAATAGAGGGGTAGGCTAGGGTAGGATAGGGTAGGGTAGGGTAGGGTAGAATAAAATAGAGTAGGGTAGGGTAGGGTAGAATAGAATAGAATAGAATAGAATAGAATAGAATAGAATAGAATAGAATAGAATAGAATAGAATAGAATAGAATAGCAAAGTTTCTGAGTTTTGATGATGTGACCATGGGGATGCTGCAATGGTCATGTCACTTTTTTTCAACGCTGTTGTCACCAAATGAACTCTTGTAAGTTACGGGCTACCTGCATTTTGCCAGCTTGAATTAATTATAAAACATAATAAAGTCAGGGTTTTTTTTAAAAAAAACCTAAGGAATAAAATAATTTCTTCTGGGGATAGAAGTTTTCAATGGACGAGAAGAATGTTAATTTTCAAGAAAACGTTCCAGAAAGTAACACTCAATATAAATAGGGCTATAAACCACATCCTTCATCTTTCTGATTCAATTATTCCCCAGGGATATTTCCTTTTCTAGAACTTTGCTGCCCTCTTGTGATTTTTTTTTTAAAAAAAATAGAATGAAAATAATTTTAAGGCCTCTTTTTGCCTTCTCCTTTCGCATGTAAAATAAGTGAACCACGGTATTCAAAAAAAAAAGGAATGATTTCTTCCTTTTCGGTCTAATGGAAAAAAACCTGGAGGGAAAAAAAATTGGAACATTGTTATTATATATGTTGACAGCAGAAAGACTCTGTATGCACAAAAATGGAAGGACGTTTCGATTCCTAACATAGAATAACAGAGTTGGAAGGGACCTCAGAGGTCTTCTAATCCAACCCCCTGCTTAGGCAGGAAACCCTACACCACTTCAGACAAATGGTTATCCAACATCTTCTTAAAAACTTCCAGAGTTGGAGCATCCACAACTTCTGGTGGCAAATTGTTCCACTGATTAATTGTTCTAAATGTCAGGAAATTTCTCCTTAGTTCTAAGTTGCTTCTCTCTTTGATTAGTTTCCACCCATTGCTTCTTGTCCTGCCCTCAGGTGCTTTGGAGAATAGCTTGGTTCCCTCTTCTTTGTGGCAGCCTTCCTTTATGTTCCAACTTTCACAGCCATACATTGCAACTGGGAAAACCATAGCCTTGACTATACGGTCTATTCATAGGCAAATGCCCTCACGCAAGATTAAAAACAAAGGTAGGATTAGCCTTCTACCAGTGGTAAAATGTAAAATTTGTTACTACCGGTTCTGTGGGCGTGTCTTGGTGGTGGTGGTGGGTAATGTGACTGGGTGGGCGTGGCCAACTTTTATATATATATATATATATATATATATATATATATATATATATATATACTTTTAAAAGCATTTTTTCTACAACCTTAAGAGGTTGCAGAAAAAAAAATGCCTTTAAAAGGCTCTGCCAATCAGGCAAGTCAGCTAGGATCGTCAGAGGCTTTTAAAAGCATTTTTTTCTACAACCTCTTCTGTCGAAGAGGTTGCTGAACGTCCTTGACTCTCAGAGAAAAAGAATATTATTATGGTTATATATCTTCACCAACTCCTTGCAAATTTCCCTCCTGTTTCCCCAGGCTCTAAACGTGGCAGCCCGGAAGTTCCAAAGAAAAGATGGCTTCCAGGTCTGACAAGATCTTTATAGAAATGGCTTGTTCAGATTATTATGAAAAAAAAAACAAAAAAACCCGCCAGACAGCTGTGATTTGATGTTAATGCCTTATTCTACTGCAACAGACAGTATTTTTTTATTGGTTTTATTGTTTTTATTTATTGGGCTGGGTTCTGCCAGACTGGGCTATCAACACAACAATTTTAAATTGGGTTTTAAATTCTTGGGGTTTTAAATTGAGCCGAATTCATTTAATAATTTTAAATTATTTTAATTGATGTTGTCTTGTGTTTTTAATAGGCTGTACATCGCCCTGAGTCCTTCGGGAGAAGGGCGGTATAGAAATAAATTTATTTATTTATTTATTTATTTATTTATTTATTTATTTATTTATTTATTTATTTGTTTGTTTGTTTGTTTGTTTAATTGTTTTTGTGTGGGGTTTTATATTCTGTGAGCCACCTTGAGTTGCTGTGTGAGAATAGGTAGCAATATAAATTCAATAAATTCAACTAAATAAATAAATAAATAAATAAATAAATAAATAAATAAATAAATAAATATATATCCCTGCTCAGGCAGGAGAATCTGTACCAAGATAATAGAAATGTGTCATGTGACATCAAAATGTACAAGGAGACGCAGAGGTGGAAGTAACTCTCAAAAAAAAAAAAGGCGAGGTGGCGCAGTGGTTAGAGTGCAGTACTGCAGCTACTTCAGCTGACTGCTAGTTCAGCAGATCAGCGGATCAAATCTCACCAGCTCAAGGTTGACTCAGCCTTCCATCCTTCCGAGGTGGGTAAAATGAGGACTCAGATTGTTGGGGGCAATATATACATATAAAGAAGAGTTGCTGGAATTGGGTATGTCTAGTTGGATGAAAAAAAGGACTAGGGGAAACATGATAGCAGTGTTCCAATATCTCAGGGGCTGCCACAAAGAAGAGGGAGTCAAATTATTCTTCAAAGCACCTGAGGGCAGGACAAGAAGCAATGGGTGGAAACTAATCAAGGAGAGAAGCAACCTAGAACTAAGGAGAAACTTCCTGACAGTTAGAACTTCCAACTCTGTTATTCTGTTATGACATTGGATAAATCAGCCTAAGTTCATATTATTTATTTATTTATTTATTTATTTATTTATTTATTTATTTATTTATTTAATTTATATACCGCCCTATTCCTAAGGGACTCAGGGCGGTGAACAGCGAATGATAAAAATACATTTAATACATCCCAGTTTAAAATAAAATCAAAAAAAGCAATATAAAGGGAAAGTTAGGCCAGGCCGGCCTGCTGAAACAGGAATGTTTTGAGGGCACGGCGGAAAGTGCGCAGGTCCGGAATCTTCTGTATCTCTGGGGGGAGCTCGTTCCAGATGGTGGGTGCCCCCACAGAAAAGGCTCTCCCCCTGGGGGCCGCCAGTCGACATTGTTTGGCTGACGGCACCCTGAGAAGCCCCTCTCTATGGGAGCGTACTGGGCGGTGAGAGGCTATTGGTGGCAGAAGGCGGTCTCGTAAGTACCCCGGTCCTAAGCCATGGAGCGCTCTAAAGGTGGTAACTAAGACCTTGAAGTGCACCCGGAAGACCACAGGGAGCCAGTGCAGCTCGCGCAGGAGGGGAGCCACATGGGAGCGCCATGCTGCTCCCATAACTACTCGTGCGGCCGCATTCTGGACCAGCTGGAGCCTCCGGGTGCTCCTCAAGGGGAGCCCCATGTAGAGAGCATTACAGTAGTCCAGGCGTGAAGTGACGAGGGCATGAGTGACCGTATTTAACGAGTCCCGATCCAGAAAGGGACGCAACTGGCGAATCAGGCGAACCTGATAAAAAGACCTCCCGGCCACAGCCGTCAAGTGTTCTTCTAAAGACAGCCGTGAGTCCAAGAGGATGCCTAAGTTGCGAATCCTCTCCGTGGGGGGCAATGACTCATCCCCAATAGTCAGTGATGGCACCAATTGACTATATCGGAACGTCGGAAACCACAGCCACTCGGTCTTGGGTGGGTTGAGCCTGAGTCTGTTCCTCCCCATCCAGATCCGTACGGCCTCCAGGCACTGGGACATCACTTTAAGGGCATCATTGGGGTGGTCCGGGGTGGAGATGTATAGCTGAGTATCATCAGCATACTGATGATACTTCACCCCAAAACCACGGATGATCTCACCCAGCGGCTTCACATAAATGTTGAACAGAAGGGGCGAGAGGACCGACCCCTGTGGCAACCCACATACAAGGGGCCTCGGGGTCGACCTCTGCCCCCCTGTCAACACAGACTGCGACCGATCAGAGAGAAAGGAGGAGAACCACCGCAACACAGTGCCCCCCACCCCTAACTCTTCTAACCAGTGCAGCATGATACCATGGTCGATGGTATCAAAAGCTGCTGAGAGATCTAATAGGACCAGGACAGAGGAGCAACCCCTGTCCCGAGCCCTCCAGAGATCATCTACCAATGCGACCAATGCCGTTTCCATGCTGTATCCAGGCCTGAAGCCCGACTGGAACGGATCTAGATAAGCCGATTCATCCAAGTACTGAGGAAGCTGTCGCGCTACCACACTCTCAACAACCTTTGCAACGAAGTGAAGGTTGGAGACTGGACGGTAATTAGCCAACACTGCTGGGTCCAGGGAAGGCTTCTTGAGGAGAGGCCTCACCACCGCCTCCTTCAAGGCGGCAGGGAAGACACCCTCTCTCAAGGAAGCATTTATAATCCCCTGGAGCCAGCCTCGTGTAACCTCCCGAGAGGCCAGCACCAGCCAGGAGGGACACGGGTCCAATAAACATGTGGACGCGCTCAGTCTGCCCAGTATCTTGTCCACGTTTTCCAGAGTCACAGAATCAAACTCTTTCCAGGTAATATTCTCAAGACTTGCCTCCATCCTCCCTCCCGAACCTACCCAGTCAGAGTCCAAATTTTTCCGAATCTGAGCGATTTTGTCATACAGATATTGTACAAAGTCCTCGGCTCTACCTTCCAAGGGGTCCTCCGGCGCTTCCTGGTGGAGCAGGGAGCGGGTCACCCTAAACAGGGTGGCCGGGCGATTATCTGATGATGCAATAAGAGCGGAAAAATAGTTACACTTTGCCGCTTTTATTGCCACCAGGTAGGTCTTAATATGAGACCTTACCAATGTTCGGTCAGATTCAGAACGGCTGGCCCTCCAACTGCTCTCCAGGTGTCTTTTCCAGTGTTTCATCTCCCTCAGCTCCTCGGTGAACCAGGGAGCCAGGTGAGATCGACGCCGGGTCAGAGGCCGCAAAGGCACGACCCGGTCCAAAGCTCCAGTGGCCGCCCTATCCCAGGCAGCCACTAGATCTTCAGTCGAGCCATGTGCCAGAGCCTCAGGAAATGGCCCAAGCTCCGTCTGGAACCTATCCGGGTCCATCAGGCGCCTGGGGCGGAACCACCTCATCGGTTCCGCCTCCCTGCGGTGGGGTGTGGCGGTTCGAAGGTCAAAGCGAAGGAGGGAGTGATCTGACCATGACAAGGGCTCGATCGCTATATCCCCTATCTCGAGACCACTCAGCCACTGACCAGAGACAAAAACCAGGTCCAGCGTGTTTCCCCCCATGTGAGTAGGGCCATGAACTAATTGGGTCAGGTCCATGGCCGTCATGGAAGCCATGAACTCCTGAGCCACCTCAGATGCCTCACCGACAGATGGCAGGTTGAAGTCCCCCATGACCATAAGTCTAGGGGTATCAATCGCCACCGCGGCTATAACGTTGAGTAGCTCAGGCAAGGCCGCTGCCACGTTGCAGGGAGCCAGGTACGTAACCAGCAGGCCCATCTGCACCCCATGACCCCACTTCACAAGGAGGGACTCACATCCGGCCGTCTGAGGAACAGTGGCCTCCCTCGGACTAAGACCCTCTTTAATGATAACTGCCACCCCCCAGCCCCTTCCCTGTGACCTTGGCTGATGAAATGCCCGGAAACCAGGTGGGCACATCTCTACGAGAGGGACTCCCCCCTCCTGGCCCAACCAGGTCTCCATAATACCCACCAGGTCCGCTCCCCACTCCTGAACAAGATCACAAATGAGGGGGGCTTTATTTACCACGGACCTGGCATTGCATAGCATCAGCCGAAGGCCCAGGGCCTGAGGGTCTGTGCCACCTGGGGAACGAGAAGAGCATTGGGGGCCGGAGCGTGCCACCGCTTGAAGACAGCGAGAGCGCACTCCTGCAACTTGATGTGGCCCCCTACTCCCGCCATATCTGCCCCTCCCACCTACAGTACTGATGTAATGTCTATCAACAGCACAAGCTCTAACCCTCTCCTTGGCCCCAGATTCTGCATCTCCTCCGCCGTGCTCTTCAGATGGACTAGACCCCGTCCCTCGCGGGTTAATCCCTGAACCCATACAACCCACCCCGCTCCTGGGAGGCCCCCCAGCCTCATTATTTACATTGGAAACCACCCTCCTCCCAGATCCCCTTAAAATAGAATTTGAAAAACTATTTAAAAAACCCCAAAGCTTCCGGTTTTTAGCATACCACCTCTCGGGGTTCCAAAACCCGTCCTTGAGGGCGGCCCTAGATAACTGGGAGGGCCAAACTTGTGAGAGGGGGGAATCTCGCAGTGCTAGGAGTTCTGTTATTGAATACATCGGAGGTGAGATAGAATTGGAGGCGATGAAAGGCCATTTTCTTCTTAAGGTGTTAAAGATGGTTTAAAACAGATGGTTAAGACAAAAAGGGTAAAGTAGATAATTGTACAAGGAAGCTAATATAATAGAACATCGGAATACCATCTCCCTCTTACAGTGATGGGAAAGTCTTGTGATTAAAATAAGTTAGTCATAAAAAGGGGGATGAGAGTCACAATGACCGCCCTCTCACGGCGACCAGTCCAGAGTTTCAGAAACAAAGGAGAAGATGGTCCGTCCCATCCATTTGTATAAATATTACAAATAAATTGTTCAAGACTCTCGATGTCTATGCTTCCTCCCTTTCTGATATCAGCAAAAATCCGAAGATAAGGTCGAAAAAAAGCAAAAGGTGGAGCATCCAGGTGGAAGAGATGAAATCAAATAATCAGGATAACTAGGATAGTCAAGGAGGAAAAGATATTTAAAATAAAGGCTATAAGTTGATCGAACAGCTGCAAGTTTTTCGCTGAATGGCCAAACTAGGCCTAGGTCTAGTAAGGGGGGGCGGGGAGGAGAAGCAGTCAGGGGAAGATCAAAAAAATGTCTTCAGTTCTCAGCCCCCACCACTACCATGCTCTTTCAGATAGGGCCATTCAGGTGATTAAGTTGAATTCAGGTGATTAAGTGAATGTCCAGGCCCCCTTCCCATTACATCGAGGGGGGGTAACTGCTTGCAGCAAAGCCCTCTCCATCGTCTAGAGAGGGCATCCTCATAACCTAGCCTCCTGGTGTTGCTGCTGCTGTTGCTGTCATCATTGTAGTTGCAAGTGTCAATTTGGTCAGCTCCGCCTCCATATGCAAGGCTGCCGCCCCCGCGTCGCCGCCCGCAGAGCCCAGTACGCTGCAAATCAAATTTACAGCAGCCCAGGGACCGCCGCCGTCGCTGCCTGCGTCGCCACCGCCACAGCAACATCGCTGACCATTGCTTCAACCGCTCCAGCCCCGCAGCCATTTGATTTATGACAGTCAGCTGGGCCTCGGTTTCAACGTTCGCCGCCGTTTACCGCCCGCCGCGCCATCCCTAACTATCTCCACGGCGGCCGGGTGTTCTTCCGGCTCCATCTACGGCTCAATCGAGCCGGCTATGCTTCAGCTTGCTGGGCGGGGGTTGTAAGATGGTCAGCTGGCCCCCCAACACCCTCGAAAATGCCGGACATCGCTCCTTCGTCCTTGGCATTCAACATAGTGTCGCCATATTGGTCTGCTACCCAGAAGGAATCTATTAGACCAATATTTTTATTGTTGTTGAATATTGTTGAACTGATTAAAGAGGGTGGGGATTGCAACCCAATAACTTTGGATATCAATTTGCAAAGTGGTTGTGGGATACATCAATACTGTCCTGAACAGGGGTGAAATGTTCCCGGTTCGGACCGGATCGCCCGATCTGGTAGCGATGGCAGCGGGTGGTTCGGAGAACCGGTAGCAAAAATCCCTCCCCACCCCCATGCCCAGTTGAGCCGCACAATCATCAGAGGCTTTTTATTTTATTTTTAAAAGCATTTTTTCTACAACCTCTTCGGCCGAAAAAATGCTTTTAAAATTAAAAAGAAAAGCCTCTGCCGATCAGGCAGGTCAGCTGGGATTGTCAGAGGCTTTTTTTCTTTTTTAAAAAGAAAAGCCTCTGCTGATCAGGCAAGTCATCTGGGATCGTCAGAGGCTTTTTTTAAAAAAAGAAAAGCTTCTGCCGATCAGGCAAGTCAGATGGGATCGTCAGAGGCTTTTTTAAAAAAGAGAAAATCCTCTGCCGATCAGGCAGGTCAGCTGCGATTGTCAGAGGCTTTTTTTAAAAAAAGAGAAAAGCCTCTGCAGATCAGGCAAGTCAGCTGGGATCATCAGAGGCTTTTAAAAGCATTTTTTTACAACCTCTTTGGCCGAAGAGGTTGTAGAAAAAAATGGTTTTAAAAGTTAAAAAAAAAAAAGTTGGTCACACCCACTCAGTCATATTACCCACCACCACCAAGCCACGCCCACAGAACCGGTAGTAACAAATTTTACATTTCACCACTGGTCCTGAACTATTGTATTATATTTTGAAGACATGACCAGGAATATATATTAATATTGTTTCTGTTTGAAGAAAACCATGGGGGAAAGTTTGAAACACAGTTCTTTCAATAGATGTACCACCATGTCCAGAAACACATTTTAGTATTATTCCTGTTTGAAGAAAATCAAAGTTTAAATTCAATTCTTTTATTAGATATACCACTAGATGAACATGTTTCAACTCAATGTGGGACATAAGGATCAGCAGAATATTGATTGATCATTTTCCCTTCAAGTTCAAAGTTGCTTGTCTTGATCCCAACTCACCCATGGGCTATGCTATTCTGTTCCTATTTAATCAGTGTGATCACCTTGGAACCCATCTCCCACTGGCTGTCCCATCAGGGAGACCATCAAGGACACACACAGAGAGACAAAAAGAGCCTCTACTTCCAATGTGTTGTTGGTAATACACAGCAGAGTTGTTTCTCCTATAATTACTCCATAATTATAATTAATTTCATCATATGACCTCCAACGATTATCCACAAGATACCAAATGAGAAATCAATATGCAATATGCATCTGAGAAAGAGTTTATAACATCTTAAGTATTCTTCCACTGGTTTTATGGGAAAGGAGACTCTGTCCATGTGTGAATCTATCCAGTTCTCCACCGTTTTGAACAGAAATGGCTTCAGATCTTTAAACTGCTTTGTGGCATTTTTTTTTTTAAATGTTGAGTTTGTGGTGCAGGGTATATTGAGATACCCTTGCTGCTTTGTCTCTAAAACAGGTGACCAAAACTGGAATCAGATGCAGCAGACTCTTTTCTGCAGGAACACACATATGCAAGGATGGTGAGACTCCTGGCATTGATCCTTTCGCTATCGCTTGAAGAGTGCAAAAGAGTGACCACAAAGTGCCCTCGAACCCAATTCTTCACTGTTCCTCATGACTGGTACCAGCCTGGGATGCTTCTCATTGGTGGGATGGCATCTCAGGTCATTTATGTCTTTAATGAAGTTTCCTTCAAAAATATCCCTTCACAAGATATTGGCTTTGATCTTCCAGTGTAAGAAACTCAACCCTACTCCCTTCCCAAAACAAGTACTACTCAACTCCTATAAATAGTCATGTGTAGTAAATAAAAATGTAAATCCAAGTTATTCCCTCTCCCTTGTTACAGGATACATTCAGGTGATCTTATTTCTGTCAATGTCATTTTCCAGACTGCTTACAGTCACTTTACTATTTTGATATAAGCTGTAGTTTCTTATTATGACTCCTTTTCCTTCTTAATAAACATTAACTCGGTGTTATCTTCATCTTGCTGCATATGCAGCATTTGTGTTGAATTGCAAAGAAAGTGATGTGTTTTGTTAAATTGGAGAAAGCAATGTTCCATGGCTACAAAGAGTGTATGAAACTTGGGAATATGGATGAAAAAGATGTTAAAATTGACACAGAATAGAATTCTTTATTGGCTAAATGTGATTGGACACACAATGAATTTGTCTTTGGTGCATATGCTCTCAGTGCACATAAAAAGAGAAGATATATTCATCAAGAGTCATAAGGTACAACATTTAATGATAGTCATAGGGTACAAATAAGCAATCGAATCATACTAGGAAACAATATAAATCGTAAGGATACAGCAACAAGTTACAGTCATACAATCATAAATGGGGGGAGATGGATGATAGGAATGATGAGAAGATTAATAGTAATAGTAATGCAGACTTAGTGAATAGTTTGACAGTGTTGAGGGAATTATTTGTTTAGCAGAGTGATAGCATTCGGGAAAAAACTGTTGTTGTGTATAGTTGTTCTGATGTGCAGTGCTCTATAGCATCGTTTTGAGGGTAGGAGTTGAAACAATTTATGTCCAGGATGCGAGGGGTCTGTAAATATTTTCACAGCCCTCTTTTTGACTTGTGCAGTATACAGGTCCTCAATGGAAGGCAGGTTGGTAGCAATTGCTTTTTCTGCAGTTCTAATTATCCTCTGAAGTCTATGTCTGTCTTGTTGGCTTGTTGCACAACCAAACCAGACTGTTATAGAGGTGCAGATGACAGACTCAATCATTCCTCTGTAGAACTGTATCAGCAGCTCCTTGGGCAGTTTGAGCTTCCTGAGTTGGTGTGATAGATAGATAGAAAGATAGAAGATAGATAGATAGATAGATAGATAGATAGATAGATAGATAGATAGACAGACAGACAGACAGACAGACAGACAGACTTCTTTATTAGCCAAGTGTGATTGGACACACAAGGAATTTATTGTGCATAAACTCTTACAGTACAAACAAGCTACAAGCGTTAAGCTAAGATTGATTAGCAAGCAGTTAGTTAAGATTGATTTGCAAGCAGGCTAATTATTGCACACTTTTCTCTATAAAGGAATTAACATCAAGTTACTTATGGATAAAGAGAGAAAGGGAGAGAGGGAGAACATTAAAAATTGGGAAGAAGACATATTTTTTTTTAGAACTTATTTCTTATTATCCTAATAAAAAAATGTTGCATGATTCAGTTTTTGGAAAATCATTTATTGCAGGACTGGAAAATATTTTCCCTGAGAATTGCTCAATTGCTTTGTGTGTTCAGGGAAGACTTTTAATATCACATGTGCTGTGGTTGGAGACATTTCACTGATTTCTACTCAGCTGCATTTCATAATGCACATATTGAAAGCTTTCTCTCTCACGTTAGCTACTCCTCTCTTTTCCATCCATTAGGATGGAAGCTAATCAAGGAGAGAAGCAACCTAGAACTAAGGAGAAATTTGATCACAGTGAGAACAATTAATCAGTTGTCAACTGAACAATTAGCTTGCCTCCAGAAGTGGTACATGCTCCAACACTAGAGGTTTTCAAGAAGAGATTGGGTCTGAAATGGTATAGGTTTTCCTCCCTGAGAAGGGAGTTGAGCTAGAAGACCTCCAAGGTCCCTTCCAACTCTTTTATTCTGTTTTCTGAACCTTGTTTCATCTTCATAATTCTGGTCACATTGCATTATCCCAAGAGTTTTGCTGGTCAAGATGTTCAGATTCATAGGTAAAAAGCCTTGCAACTCTATTTGCAGGATGCTGACCAAATTCTACCAGAATGTGTTGGCTTTGGCATTTGCTGTAAATACAGTCAACAAATCTCCAACAATTTTACCAAATATCACACTGGGCTTCCACATCTACGATACTTACTATGATCAGAGGATGACCTATTACAATCTTCTCAATTTGCTGTTTAAATTGCACACTTTCCTTCCTAATTATGAATGTGGACCTCCTAAAAACCTAATTGCTTTGGTCGGAGGCCTTGGATCAGACACCTCTTTCCACATGGCAGATATTTTAGGACGCTACAAGATTCCACAGGTGAGGACCATGCATAGCTTCAAGGAATAGCTTTGGCTACTTGTATTAATCTTATGTTCATCAGACAAGTGATTTTGAAATAGAAAAGAGAAGCTAGAAAGTCAAAGCAATTAAAGCTGAGAGAATTTGAGAAACAAGGACTCCTGGGAGGATCAATGATGTTCCAAATCCTTCTTTCTAATTCAAGTTGGTCATATTTCTCCACCTGTGTTAAATAAGCAAAAGGGAAAGGTTTAGTTTTAGTAAATAGAAATTGAAAGATAGGAATTTCCTTTCTGCAGGTATGATGGAATGATTGAATGATTGAATAATTGATGGAATGATGGAATGTTTGAATGTTTGAATGATTGATTGAAGACACCATGCCTTTCTGCACTTTGTCTTTAAGCTCACATATGGATCGTTTGCTCCTGAAGACATTGTAAAATCCAGGAATCCTACTTTTTATCGCATGGTCCCAAATGATGAAAACCAGTACATGGGAATTATCCATCTGCTTCTATACTTTGGCTGGACATGGGTGGGTCTTTTCACAGGAGATGATGACAGTGGGAAATATTTCTTGCAAAGCATGGAAGCGTTGTTTTCCAAGTATCATATCTGTTCAGCCTTCATTCAGGTGTTCCCACGCCAAGGCCGTGTCTTGTCCAGTGACGATATGGGTACATTTGGAAATATTCACATATCTGTTATGGATCAGAGGACCAGAGTATTCATCCTCTATGGAGATACCATGAATCTTATGTGGTTAATTACCTATAGTACTCTTCTAGTTTCTGACAATGCATATTTAGGAAAGGTGTGGATCATGACAGCCCAGATGGAATTTGCAGTAACGGGTGTGACAAGACGGATGGATTTTCAAATGTTCCAAGGTGCCATATCCTTTGCCATTCATTCCAAGCAACCTCAGGAATTTGAGAAGTATCTTCAGAAGAAAAACCCATACCAGCCTGAAGGTGATAGTTTTGCCCAGTTGTTCTGGGAACAGGTTTTTGAATGTTCATTTCCAAATGCTGGAGAAACATTGGAGCCAGATGAACTATGTACTGGGAAGGAGAACCTGGAGAAGCCTCCTCGGTCTGTTTTTGAAGTGAAGATGAGTGGCCACAGCTACAGTGTCTACAATGCTGTCTCTGCAGTAGCCCATGCTCTCCACGCATTGCACTCATCAAAGAGCAAACGCAGAGCAAGAATGGGGGAGCAAAGACTCAAGTTTGAAGACATGCAACCTTGGCAGGTAAGGTTCCCATAACAGGATGATATAACAGAATAATAGAGATGGAAGGGACCTTGGAGGTCTTATAGTCCCATCCCCTGCTCAGGCAAGAAACCCTATAGAATTTCAGACAAATTGTTGTCCAATCTCTTATGTTTTCCATGATCCTGCTACCAGAAAATAAATAGCATATCAATGTATCCAATCAACAACATAATATATATTGACAATTAGAATTAATAGTTCCATTCTTGGGTACTTACGTCCATTATTGCTTTCATGGAAAGTCAAATGTTTGTCTAGTTAGAGAAAAATGTTTTGATCATTAATTTATAGGTTATTTTTTTATTATTATTAACAACTATATTTGGGACTGTCAGCTTGGGTATTAAGCAAAGCAATCAGTATGATCTTACTTCAACTTTCCTTTGCTGTACAGACTTGTGAAGGTTGTAAGTATGAGGACTAATAGCAACTTTTAGCATTATTGTAACTAAATATTTGGTAAATGAGGCAGTCGCTAAATGAAGACTATAATCTGTAATCACTGTCAACTGTCATAAATAAATATTTATTGTCCAGCAGCAATATGTTAATTAATGGTTAAAATGGAATGTAAGAGAATAGAAAATACTGAAATAATATTTTAAAATCTTATAGAATTAGGAATGGAAAAGCAGCACAAGAAAACAGACTTAGTAAATGAATTAATAATATAAGAGAGGAATAAGCTGCTCAGAGTCACATTGTGGTGAGATGGGTGGCAAACAAATTTAATAATAAATAAATAGTCCTGGATTTTGGTCTAGAGAGAATGGAAATGTCCAATTTGTACATTCATTTGCCAAGTAAGCAAAAACAAAATAATTGCTGATAAAATTCATTTTCTCTGACTTTTTTCATGCAATATCATAGTATTTTTTTTGTTCTGTTTTTAAATCACTCAAAAAAATAAATAAATAAACTAAAATTGGATGGAAATTCTTTCATTTTCCTCCCTCATTCCTCCCTCCTTTCCTGGCTGTCAACATTTTCTCCTCAAAGTCTTAAATGCACAAATAATGTTTTAAAAAATGGCTATGTCTTTCAACTTTATTATACGAAACCGAAAATAGATTGGACAACAAGATAGATGGATGATGAATAGATGAGGAATAGATAATGGATAGATAGATGATAAATGATAGATAGATAGATGATAGATAGATAGATAGATAGATAGATAGATAGATAGATAGATAGATAGATGAGATTCCTCCTAACTTCAATGAAATCCCTGAAAGTCTTGAGATGAAAGTCCTGAGAAAGAGTACATCCCTTCATAGCTATGGGTCATAGCAGCCTATGTCAGCAGAAAATAATAATCCACTAACAACATTTCTCTAAAATAATGGAATACAATTTTCAAAATCTTATCAACTGGACGCCTTTCTCTTTTATAACCCATTTGTCATTCTGCTACTGGAAATCAGGAATTGGGAGGAGACTCATATCTTAACTCACAAGAGAGGATTGTCTATGTGGACAGAAGGGATTCATTCTAAAGATCTAAAGGAAATATTGAATCCATTTAAATTTCCAAGTGTGGGCTATAACTTACATTTCCTGCCTCCTAGACTCACATCTCATCTACTGTCCTTCCTTCCTTCCTTCCTTCCTTCCTTCCTTCCTTCCTTCCTTCCTTCCTTCCTTCCTTCCTTCCTTCCCTCCTCCCTCCCTCCCTCCCTCCCTCCCTCCCTCCCTTCCTTCCTTCCTTCCTTCCCGAGATCTTCCTAACTGATGCAGAAAATAATCTCCTAGGTTAATTTATAAGGAATTTAATTGCTTCCAACATGTCACAGGTTGAGATTATACTATTGATTTTATTATCCCTCTACTCTTTTCCCTTCCTCCCAGTTACATGCATTTCTTCAAGCGATGTCATTTAACAATTCAGTTGGAGAGAACCTGAATTTCAATGAAAGAAGAGAAATTGTTGCTGGATTTGATATAATGCACATGATCTTATTCCCAAACAACTCCTTTCGTAAAGTTAAAATTGGACGGTTAGAACCAGTGGCTTTTGAAGAAGAACAATTCTTTATAGATGATGAAATTATTGAGTGGCCTAGGACCTTTAACCAGGTATGCATTCTTGGATTTCTTTGACAGATTTTCCTTCAAATAGAATAGAAGAATAGAACAGAACAGAACAGAACAGAACAGAACAGAACAGAACAGAACAGAACAGAACAGAATAGAATAGAATAGAATAGAATAGAATAGAATAGAATAGAATAGTTCTTTATTGGCCAAGTGTGATTGGACACACAAAGAATTTGTCTTTGGTGCATATGCTCTCCATGTACCATCTCCTTCCTCCATTTCCTTCAGTAAGATAAGCCATCTGTGGTTACACATTTCCACTAATGTAAAAATTGTCCATGCCAAAAGATGTTGCAGTGAGGTCTAGGACAACTCACTATGGCTGACTCGCTGCAGTCAACTTGCCCTGGCTGTCTACCCTGGTCAACTAGCCAAAGACAACTCATTGCAGGCCAACTCACCATGGAAAAAACTTGCTATGGACATCTTGCCACAGGACAATTCAATATGGGATAATTCAAGAGAGGGACAAGTGAATTGCAGCTGATCTTCTCTTGCTTTAGGTTTGAACCTTCTCAAGTTAGAAGTCCTCAAGTCTGGGTTGAGCTGCAATTCTACTTGTCCCTCTCTTCAGTTATCCCTAGTTGAATTGTCCTATGGCAAACTGTCCCTTGGTAAGCTGACCAGGACAAATTCACACAGGGTGAGGGGACCTCCAGTTTGGTGTCACGGCAAGACAGCCAGGGAAATAGTGGGCTCTGATGAGCGCTGCCAAAACCCCGGCTGCCGAACCGCTGCCGATGGGTCTTCAGACCGGAATTATTCTGCAGAGATGGGGAAGAAAGAGAGGCGCCTCGGACAACCAAGAGGAACAGGCAAGTTCCTTGGAGGTCAAAGGGAACTCTCTGTGAGTCGGCGGCAGGGGGCGGCAGCCATGGTGGCTGCCACGAAGCTGGGACAACTGGGCTAAGTATAGAGCTGGAGAGAAGAAAGAAACAGAATGAAGTTTTTTTGAAGCTGGGTGAGTGACAGCCAACTCAGGCTTGAATAACAACAAGAGAAACATCTTATAACTATAAGACCCGTAATGTGTAATAGCGGCTAAGGAGCATGGGGGCACAGAGGATTTTGAAATGTAATTTGGAAGAGACAAAAACCCAACTGAAAATAGATTTTTGAACAAACTAATTGGAAACTTTAAATAATTAGATATGGTCAAAGGATTGGAAAGAAATAAAGAAATAAAGAGACCCCCTTTTCCCCCTTTCTTTTTAAATGGCAAGAAAACTAAAAAGAATGGATAATAAGCTTTAAGAAGAAAAAAAAGGATGTATAAATAAAAGGGGAAAAAAGGAAAAAAGTGAGAAGAGCTATTTAAATTTGGACTGGACTTTAAATATGATTTGATATTTTTAAATTGAAAAAGAAAAAAGAGAAGTCAAGTAAGTTCGTGATGTAATGGAAACAAAATGGATACTTTTTAAGCAATTGGAAATTGTGGATTGCAGAGACACCATCTAGAGTAAAAAGGAACATTGCAACTTGGTTTTTTGTTTTGGAAAATTGTGAACTTCACCAGATAATAACCATGGGAACTTGTGGAGGAGGATTTTCTTGTCTACAAGAGGCTTGACTTTTGGAGGAATAAAAAAAGAAATAGAAAGGAATACAATGGAACTTTTATAATTGGAGCAACTATTTTATTACGGAAATAAAAGAAATAACTATAATTTTGCACAGAGGACAAAAGATAAGATTTAAATTTGATAAAGTAATAATGGAATAATGTTTTAATGAGCATAATGAAATATAAATATATTTGAATTGTATTGTTAATAGTGAGGATTTAGTGTAAGAATTGTTGTATTATGAGTTATTAATTGAATTAAGAATTAAGGTGGGTTAATAGAAGGGTAATTATTATTTTTTTTTATTGAAAAAGTTTTCAAATACAAGTTTTCCCCCTTTTTCCCCCCCTCTTCCCTAACCCCCCCTCACCACCCATCCCCCCCTGTGACTTCTTCACAACAATAGGCTATTTCATAACTAGTTACATACATAATATCTTTCCTTTCCCTTACTCCCTCCTCAGAATACTGACCCTTAGCATATTATTCTTATAACTCCCATTTTTACGATAATCTGCCCTTTTTCTCCTCCCCTAAACTTATAGTATATTATTACAATTTGACATTTAGTCTTTTCTATATATTAATAATATAACATTTTAAGGCGGCCTTCTCCCTACATCCAAATTTAACGTTTATTCAGTTCTATCCAATTCCTCCACTCCCCAAACTGACCTATTTCAACCCTTCAATTCCTGCAAGATCATGCAATACAATTCTGAATATAATCCACTGCCCACTATGCTAAAATATACACATATCTATATATGCATTCCAGTTTGAAAAAAAAAAAAAGACAATAACTTTAAATTTATAATCCATATACTATCTTCTTTGGTGTCTTTCCACTGGATTGTTAATTCCATCACCCGTAATAGGGTAAAGTAACATGCTGGTGCAACAGTTTGTTCAAAGTCTTCACTCATCTTCTTCCCCCATCAGTAGTAGATATCCTCGCATCTATATAAAAGTAAAAACAACCACCCGAGTGACATTATAATTATATCCATATGGTTATAGTTGTGGTATTCATCAGGATTGTTAATTCCCATCATCCTAATGGGTAACAACCAGATCTTCTGCATGCCCCAGCGTGACTCTCTTGCCTTGTAACTCAAAATAATCATAATATATTCACCAGTAAAAAAAAAAAAAATCCAGAGTAGATGATTCAAATCCAACAAGGTGAGGCTCTTTTCACATCCCAAAATCACGGCATTGCAGAGATCTGCCACAATCCTCAGGATAGTATTAAACAATTGTTCGCCTCCACTATCTTTTCAAATATTCATTCATTTTTTAAAGTCCCTGGCTTCACTGTTGCATGGTTTAGAAACTGCTGTTTCTATGAGATCTATTTCTTTTCTTTTTCTTTTGCGGGTTGAATTTCCATCCTCGTTTCTTGCCTACCGATTGTGTGTCGGCTGGTCGATTTTCATTCTGCTTTATGGGTTGTTCTTGTTGGGTTAGTTTTATCATCTCATCTTTCTTCTCCGTCACTTGTGTGTCAACTGATTGATTTGCGCACTTGTCTGTGACTTGATGGTTCATCAGCTTGGTGTCGAATGACACTACTCTCTTATTTATAGACAGTCCAGCTGGGGTATCCAGGGAGTCCAAAGACAATTTATCTGCCACAGCCTCTATAATTTGATATTTTCCTTTTGTTTCCAACTCCTTTTGCTTATCCTGTATTATGCCTAAAGGTGTTAAATTTATTTTTAAAATTTTTTGATAAAAATCTTCCGCTTTTGCAACAGTGTTCAATTGATATCTTACTCCTTGATATCTCAATATTAAACCAACTGGCGTGTCCCACCTGAATAGGATATTTCTTTTTTTTAACTCAGTCACTAGAAAGCCAAATTTCTTCCTTTCCATTAGCATTTTAGTCGGGAGCTCCTTAAAAATCCAAATCTTTCTTCCATGAAATTGCAAAGTAGAATTAAAAGAGTTCTGCACAATATTATTCCTAATTTCTTTATCTGTAAAATAGATCACCACATCTCTAGGCAACTGCCTTTGCTTTGCCAACCAGGAGTTAATTCTGTAAATTCTATCAATCCTGCAAAACACTTCATCAGGTTGAACCTTTAAAATCCCAGCCAGAATTTCAGAAGATATTTTCCTTAAATCATCTCTATTATTTTCCTGCAGGCCTCTCAGTCTAATTGCGTATTCTGTAAAATTATATTGAATCATTAAAACTTCTCTTTCAATCCTCTGTTGCACATTTTCTCCATTACCAGTCTTTCGGTCAACCTCCATTTTAGATTTGTCTTCTGGACTATTATCCTGAATGTTTACCAAATCCTTTTTAATTTTTTGAATCTTGTCATCCAAATTCTCCTCCGTTTCCTTCATTTTAGACTCTAATAATTTAGTCTTTGCGTCCACCCGAATCAGAAAATCTGATAAACCATTAGCTGATTTTAAAATCTTTTGATTCAAAAAGTCAAACTTTGATTTCACCAATTCACCAATTTCTTTAATTTCCTGCTTAAATTTTTCAAGTTGCTGGTTCACAGTCTCATCCCTTCTTACAATCTCTTCAAGGAGAAATTCTATTATATTAAAATCAGGTTTCTGACACTGGAGAGTTAGAATTTGTTGGTGCAGTTTCTTAATGGGGGAAGTTCCCCCCCCGTTTGTCCAGCTGTGTAAGTCCCGATGCCATTTCCCACACAGACAAGATTTAACAAAAAAGAGAGAAAAAATAGAAAAACGGAAAGACTTTCCCTTAAAAAAACAAAAAAAAAACTTCTTTTCAATCAACAGCAAGAGAAGACACAGGAGCGAGGTTTTATCTACAAATGTAGCCAGTGATATTTATTCCGCTACATTGTAGTAATAAGAAACGGAAGGACTTTCCCTTTCAGCCCTTCTCCAGCCACGGCAGACGCCATTTTAAAAGGCTCTTTTTCCCCCTTTCCTCTCCTCTTTTCTCTTAAATAGTTTTTTAAAGGGTAAAATACTTGCGATTCAATATTAAGGGTCCAGCTCGCTTTTTCTTTAATTATTCTGTTAAGTTCGCAGGCTTGCTCTTGACGCCTGGCTCTGCATAAGCAGAGGTCTCCCAAAGCCCGGAGCAGCGGCAGGGGATATGGGGCTTCTCATCCGCTCCGTCCCAAAAGTAAAAAAAAAACTTTTGGGACTCTGCAGAGAGTTCTACCCACCCCTGCCGGCTCTATCTCCGTTTCCTCTTGGAAACAGAGTTTTTTCGAGCCGCCATTCCGCTGTGAAGGCGGCTCTGTACAGGCAATGGAAGCTGACGATCCCAAAGGATAGAAGGGTAATTATTTTGATTAAGTAAATATGTGTTGATTTTTTTAAGATGGTATCAGTTGAATATGTGATATAAGATTTAGAAATAAGTGCTATGGCAAAATAGTATAGATTTTGTTAAAAATTGAACAAAGTGATGACTGGATCAAAACTCTGTTCTGAAAGGATATAATTTGTATGTCTGGAAAAAAATAAAAAACTTTTTGCAAAAAAAAAAAAAAATTACCCAGGGTGAGTTGGTCAAAATGAGTTGTCCCATTCTGGTTGCAGTGCTAGTATACATTCAGTATTGTTGCTGCTTTATTAAGTATTACTATTGTTAGAAGAGAGGTGGTATTCAGCAGGTTCTGACTAGTTCTTGAGAACTGATAGTGGAAATTTTCAGTAGTTCGGAGAACTAGTAAATACCACCTCTGACCGCATATTCATGCATGTTGGTCATTCATCTGTTTTCCGATTTTCAGGATCCCCCCAAAATAACTAAATGTTCTTAGCTTCCTTACAACCTGGACTTTTTTATTTTATTGTTGTGAACAGGTATGTCCTATTTCTGTGTGCAGTGACTCATGCCCACCAGGGTTTCAGAAACAAAAGAAGGAAGGGAAGAAATTTTGTTGCTATGACTGTTTTCCATGTCCAGAAGGAAAGATCTCCAACAAAACAGGTAGGTGATATAGCACCCTCAATTCTTCACTTATCTTTAGGATTATGTTAAGTGGTGCCATTCCATATCTGAGGATTGTCTTAATTCAGATTAAGGAAGCAACCCAAATTGAGCTGGTGTCAAGAGTTTAGAGATAGGCAAGATTAAGAAACATAAGCTCTTGAGCCTTCTTGTTGTTGTTAAAGTATTATAGCCCAGCCTTGAAAGTCTACCAGATATTCTACCCAGTACTACTTAAGTATTTATTTATTTATTTATTTATTTATTTATTTATTTATTTATTTATTTATTGGTTCGATTTATATGCCGCCCTTCTCCGGAGACTCTGGGTGGCTTACAATGCATTAAGCAATAGCCTTCATACTTTTGTATATACCTGCTTAATAGGGCTTTCGGCCCCTCCTAAGCGGTGCTCTTTTTTATACAAAGTCAGCTTATTGCCCCCACAATCCGGGTCCTCATAATACCATCAATTGCTTTTTTTTTTGTAGCACTTATTGGGATTCTAATATCACTTTGAGAGCCAGTCTCGTATTCCATCATAGGTAGTGGCTTGTATTTGAAAACAAAGACATGCAACTTTGATGGCTCCTCTATGTTGTTCAAGTGAGCTGTCTTGATTTGGCTTCCAATCCTGTCAAGCTCTAATAGATATGCTTATTTTTCTTAATTTTTTTCCCTTGCAATTTTCTTTTAAGACATGGACGAGTGTATGCAGTGCCGAGATGATCAATATCGAAGCCGGAGTAACGATAGCTGCTTCCCCAAGATCATAACATTTCTTTCCTATGAAGAACCACTAGGCATGAGTTTAGTCTCAATAGTCCTTTCTTTTTCACTGGTCACAGTCTTCGTGTTTATTACTTTTATTAAGCACAGTGATACTGCCATAGTCAAAGCCAATAACCGAGAACTCACTTACACTCTCCTTTCCTCCCTCCTCCTCTGCTTCCTCTGTTCTTTCTTCTTCCTTGGCCACCCCCACAAAGTCACTTGCCTCATTCGCCATGTTGCTTTTGGTCTTATCTTTACTGTGGCGGTATCTTGTGTGTTGGCCAAAACCATCACTGTGGTTCTTGCTTTCATGGCCACCAAACCAGGATCCAATGTGAGGAGGTGGATGGGAAAAAGGCTGGCCAACACCATTGTCCTTTTCTGTTCTCTAATTCAAGCTGGCATTTGTACTATATGGCTTGCCACTGCTCCTCCATACCCCAAGTTGGACATGAAATCCCTGCCGAGCGAGATAGTAGCAGAATGCAATGAAGGCTCTACCTTCATGTTTTACTTTGTCTTGGGCTACATGGGACTTCTGTCCATCATCAGCTTCATCGTGGCTTTCCTGGCTAGAAATCTGCCAGATGCTTTCAATGAAGCCAAGTTCATCACTTTCAGCATGATCATGTTTTGCAGTGTTTGGTTGACTTTTATCCCAACTTATTTGAGCACCAAAGGCAAATACATGGTAGCTGTGGAGATCTTCTCCATTTTGGCCTCAGGGGCTGCATTGCTGGCCTGTATCTTTTCTCCAAAAGTTTATATTATCCTGCTGAGACCTGAGCTGAACAATAAGGAGGGATTGATAAGGACAAAGTATAAACCCATGTAATTGCATCCCATTTCATAATGTCATTGACATCAAATAACTCAGGTTCACAACAAGTACCATATTTTTCAGAGTATAAGACACACTTTTTTCCCCCTAAAAGAGTTCGAAAATCTGGGTGCATCTTATAAACCCATGAGGCCAAAAATGCGAGGCACAGAGGCAGTGATGGTCTGTGGCAATCCCTGCAGCCAGGAACAGCCGATTTTGGGGTATTCCAGAAGTCCGATCCACCCACCAATCAGCTGCTCATGCTGAATCAAGCTGCAATAATGTGCTGAAGCTGACCTGGCTGTTTGCTATTTGCTGCAAGGATGTGTCAGAGTTTGTAGCAGCAATCACATCCAGAAAGCACACACAAGTAACTCATTCATCAGGATTCAATAACTTCTTTTTATATATAATATAACACATGAAGTAAATATACAATACCAGAAGCAGATTTTCCAACGTGATAGTAAATACAAGCAAAACACAAGCAGAGGAGAGGAGTTTCAGTTTTAGTTTCAGAGCTCAGCACATCAGGCAGCTTTAATACAGAACAGCTGAGCTAAGCCAAGCCCAGGCTCCTTGCTATCTCCTTGTTGTTCACACAGCAAATACTGTTTCAATTTCCAAACAGCCCTCAATTCTCTCACACACTGACAGGATGCTAGCCAGATGAATACCGATGGATGATGGTAGGCAGAATTTTTTTTTCTTATTTTCCTCCCCAAAAACTAAGGTGCATCCTATACTGCAGAGTGTTTTATACTCAGAAAAATATGGTATATCTGCTAATCATTTGTTAGTTGACATCACCCAACAAATATATGAAAAAATAAACATAATAAAGTACTTTTGTTTAATTGTAAGTTTCAACAAAAAAGCCACTTTCTAATGCAAGATTCTTCATAAAATTATTCATTGGTAAAACCTACTGAACCCATAGACTGGGATGACACAGAATTAAACTGTTGGATAGGAACTCCAAATTGCATTTTCTTTACACTTGAACTAACCAGTGGAATGTTTATTTGAACCTTATTTGTTTGTACTGGTAAAAAGCAAATTTGGACAGAAATTATACTCATGTGTAAACAAATTCATTTGTTGAAAAGATGGATGATTTTAATGGTATGTTGCTACTTCTTAGAATTAAAGTATTTGATCTTTTCACTTTTACAAGGATGTCACAATGTATTCTCTGATGGAATATTTTAGGAAATATTTTTTTCATTGTTAAGATTGCTTTTAAATCCCTCACGATCATCGTTCAAAAAAAAAATATGATTAACTTTCAAAACTTCCACATGAATTTTTAATATTTTTGAACATGTATTTATATTTCTGCCCTAGTGAGATGACCAACTGAGATTTGGTTTCTTAAGATCTGGAACAATATATTACATGAGATCTTATTGATCTCATGTGCTGCTTTTACTTGGCAAAATTTAAATGGCTTTGGTTATATCTTTCATTGTAACCTAAGTTGATTTACATATTGTCGATAGATTTCTCATATTTTATTTCTAAAGAAGAGATTATACAGAAAAGTTACAGTAGAAAAACATAGCTTTCTCATGGTCAAGTACCGTATTTTTCAGACTATAGGATACATCAGAGTATAAGACGCATCAAGATTTTGGAGAGGAAAACAAGAAAAAAAAAGTTTTTGTTTCCGTGCATCTGGTTTTTGCCCTCCCCGGCCCCCAGGAACACTCTGCAGGCCTCCCAAACCCTCTGCGCATCCTGTTTTTGCAAAAAATGGGCCCATTTTTGGCCTCCCAAACCCCGCATGAGTCACATTTGTACCCTCCCCAGCCCCCAGGAGCACTTTGCACAGGGGTGAAATGCAAAATTTGTTACTACCAGTTCTGTGGGCATGGCTTGGGGAGGGGGTTAATGTGACTAGGTGGGCGTGGCCAACTTTTTTTTAAAAAAAACTTTACAAAGCATTTTTTCTAATGCTTTGAAAAGCCTCTGCAGATCAGGAAACTCAGCTGGGATCGTCAGAGAGGCTTTTTACAAAATATCTCTCTGCTGATCAGGCAACTCAGCTGGGATTGTCAGAGACTTTTCAAAGCATTTTTTTTAACATCTTTTCAGCCAAGAGGTTGCAGAAAAAAAATGCTTTGAAAAGCCTCTGACGATCCCAGCTGAGCTGCGCGATCATCAGAGGCTTTTTTTTTTTACTTTTAAAAGCATTTTTTTTTTCATCAGAAGAGGTTGTAGAAAAAATGCTTTTAAAAGTTTTTTTTTTTTTAAAAAAAATGATCCTGCGGCTCAGCTGGACATGATGATGGGGGGGGGGCAGGGATTTTTGCTACCGGTTCTCCGAACCACCCGCTGCCATCGCTACCAGATTGGGTGATCCGGTCCGAACTGGGAGCATTTCACCCCTGCTCTGCAGGCCTCCCAAACCTTCTGTGCATCCCGTTTTTGCAAAAAAATGGGCCTGTTTTTGGTGAAAATGGGATGCACGGGGTGGGGTTTCAGGAGGCCAAAATGGTTGTATTTGTTGTATAAGATGCACCAACATTTCCACCTTCTTTTAGCGGGAGAAAAAGTGTGTCTTATACTCGAAAAGAATGGTATATGTTATTGAAAGGAGCACTTGTATACATTTCGGTGTGTCTATTTATGTGCATGTGTGTGAATGTGTTGGACTTAGACTTAGAATAACTTTATTGTCACTTTGAATGTACACTAATTGGCATACATTAAAATGAAATTTCATTGCATACAGCTTTCAATCAATCAATCAGTTTATTATAGTCTTAGACCAGAGACGAGAACAAATAAAAACACTCAGTAAATATACAATTAAAAATTGTATAAAATAATAAATAACAACTACAATCTATGGTAAAATCCAGTCTGTCAATTATACATGGTCTGACTATACTAAAATTACAATCCATAAACTGTGTGGCTCATTGTCATCTTAATACTAAAAAGGGAAAGGAATAAGCAGTGCAAAGGGTTTGCCACATTTGTTATATAACATAACTATGGTGGAGAAGATGAGAAGGAAGGACTCCCTGGAGAAGAGCCTAATGCTGGGAACGACTGAGGGCAGAAGAAGAAGGGGACGGCAGAGAATGAGGTGGCTGGATGGAGTCACTGAAGCAGTAGGCGTGAGCTTAAATGGATTCCAGAGGATGGTAGAGGACAGGAAGGCCTGGAGGAACGTTGTCCATGGAGTCGCAATGGGTCAGACATGACTTCACAACTAACAACAACAATGGTGGAGAAGACACGTGTTTCCGATGAATGCCCAGTGCTACGGCACAGAATCTAGCCACCTGCACTGTAGTTATGGACTGTTCATCCTTAAGCAGCCACTGGAGATAAGCAGTGTTGGAACGTACAGCTTACCTAACAGTTATTGGTAGAATATGGGTTTTTTCTTAATCTCTGTGTAAAAGAAACATGTATGTGACCCACAGTCTCCACCTCTCCTGAGGCACATGAGCAGAGTCTTTCAGTCAATGGTATATTTTTATACTGCATACAGCTCAGTGGTGGAATTCAATTTTTTTTAGTACTGGTTCTGTGGGCATGGCTTGGTGTGTGTGGTGTGTCTTGGTGGGTGTGGTAGGGGAAGGATACTGCAAAATCTCCATTCCCATCCCACTCCAGGGGAAGGATACTGCAAAATCTCCATTCCCTCCCCACTTCTGGGGGAAGGATATTGCAAAATCTCCCTTCCCACCCTACTCTGGGGCCAGCCAGAGGTGGTATTTGCTGGTTCTTCGAACTACTCAAAATTTCCACTACCGATTCGCCAGAACCTGCTGAATTTCACCCCTGATAGAGTTCTCAAAGGATCACCACCTCCAATATACACTACATAAACATGACAAAATAAATAAATACAAAACTCTCCCTATACCCACATATATTATATAACACAGAGAAACAACACAGTCTAGTTCAGATGTATACATGTACATGGCAAGAAAAACGAATCTTACAAGTTTGCCAGATGGATGGCATAGGGAACAAAGCTGTTACAGAATCTGGTAATCCAGGTAGAAATACTTTGAAACCTCCTCCCAGAGGGGAGCAATAGAAACAGACAGTGAAGTGATTGTGTGGGGTCTCTAACAATGCTTTGAGCAGTAAGCACATAGTGCTTCTATGCAGTATCCTTAATAACAGGAAGTGAACTTCCTATAATCTTCTTGGCTGTCCTCACCACTCTCTGTATGGACTTTCTATCTGAGGTACTGTGGCCACCAAACCAAACAGTGATGCAATTTGTTAAAATGCTCTCAATTGTGCCTCTGTAAAAAGTAGCCAGGACAGAAGGAGAAAGATGTGCTCTCCTCATCCGACGCAGGAAATGCAGACGTTGGTTTGCACGCTTCACTAAGGATGAGGTGGAGAGATCAGTTCAGATTGTTAGCTGCCCTGAGTCTTCGGAGAAAGGTGGCATATAAATTGAACTAATCATCATCATCATCATCATCATCATCATCATCATCATCATCTGCACTTCCAGATACTTAATACTGTTGATCACCTCTAGAGAGGCATCCTTGATCCTGAGTTAAATTGAATAAGAAAATGATTTTTCTGAGAAAATAATATTTATATCTCTACGAACATTTATTGATTGTCTGATATCAAATTCACACTGTGTACATTGAATGAGATCCAAAAGGTTATTTTGTTGTTAGTTTTAGAATCAGGAAATAAATAAATATATATATATATATATATATATATATATATATATATATATATATATATATATATATATATATATATATATGTAAGTTTTCACGGGTATGTATGTGTGTATAGTTAATATTTCGGGTTTCTTCCCATGTAATTGTGGATATATCCCTAAAAGGGTAGAAGCGACGTTTCGACAGAATCCCATCTGCCATCATCAGGCTTATGTCAGCAGTCATTTTGTACTAACTGCTGTTGGTATTTCAAATCTGGTGCTGGTATTCTGTGATGGCTCCACCTTTTCATTCTGATTGGTTGGGAGTCCCAGTATGTGTTTATTGGCTTTTTTTTTTTTTTTTTTTTGGAAACCTGCTCTCATAGATAGACGAATCTTAACACCATATATAAAACATAAACCAAACATTAATCAAAAAATCCCAACCAAATCATATTCAAACCAGCCACAAAGATGAAGCCCTGCCACCTAGTGGAGAAAAACCGACCATACACCCGAAGCCAAGCCAATAAACACATACTGGGACTCCCAACCAATCAGAATGAAAAGGTGGAGCCATCCCAGAATACCAGCACCAGATTTGAAATACCAACGGCAGTTAGTACAAAATGACTGCTGACATAAGCCTGATGATGGCAGATGGGATTCTGTCGAAACGTCGCTTCTACCCTTTTAGGGATATATCCACAATTACATGGGAAGAAACCCGAAATATTAACTCTACACACACACACACACACACACACACACACATATATATATATATATATATATATATATATATATATATATATATATATATATATATATATATATGCCTGAATCAGTAGTTACTAAGTAATGGTGCACTGCCTTTTGGTCTGTGAGTAAAAGATACATGGTTGCTTTATTTTTTCAAAGATTTTAAATTTAGAGAATCTAAACCTGAAATTCAATCAGTAGAATTGTTAACTCGCAAAGCATCCCTGGCCTGCTCTTGAGTAGACATAGGCCGGGGGGGATGGGAAACTGGCGAAATAGCACAGTAGCCAAAGACAGATGCACATTCCACACTTATCTCTCTCAGGCTGTATCCCAGTGTTACCTACAGTAGCCGAGGGGAGTGACCTCTACAACCCACAAAATTGCTCCATTGGTGAATGTAATTGATGACACACCCTGAGGGGAGGGGGGAAAGAGGGTCATAATTGGAGCGTAAATTAGTAGGGTCAGAGCTGGCTTCACCTGGGAACGTGCTGACATGAAGCTCCTAATTTCTTTTGATTTCTTTTGAAGCTTGGATCGAGACTCGTGATTTAATTAGGGCATCCATCAGAATCCTGACAAGAATAACATTTCAAACAAGCAGATGAAAGAGAGCTGAAATCCTAACAATGAGAGATGGGAGATGATAGAATGGATTATGTCATTTGTATGATTTGTTTACAATGATGTTACCAATTGCTCCTCAGTAGCATCCATAACAAACTATAATAATGTCAACACAAAGGCAAGATTGTTATAGCAGGCTGCTATGGCATCATAATATCAAAGGCCTAAGGCATGCCAACCAAGTGATAACCTTATTACACATCTGTGATTTACCTTACACATCTTTAGATGCCCACATTATTTCAGTTCTTATTTCCCAATTGTCTGCCTGAAAACTAAAGTTGGAAAAAAGAGAGGAGAAAAGCAGGGGAATAAAATCATTAGCTGTCAAGGATATTCCACAGAGGCCAAACTATGACCCTTGGAATTATCTATCATTAGTTTCTTTGGCACAATGCCAAGAATGTTCTGGAAAATAATGCAGAAAGCAATAGGCAAACTAACTCGTCTTCAGATTAAGGTGTGATTAACAAATCCTCTGGGTTTTTACCTTTCATAGCCATAACCAGAAACCGAAGAGAGGCACAATCCTGTAAAACATACTATGGTCCCTTCAAATTGTTCTGAATCACTCATTCAGGGACTCATGCGTTCTCAAAGATGTTGATATTCATGTTCAGGTTAAGACCATTTTCCAAAACAGGTCTTCAAGCTTTCTGTGCACCTTGGGTGAAAGTGACTGATCCAAGGGATGAGGCAGCAATGGCTACATCCAGAGAAAAGTTCTTCTCGTGGGCCCTGATGCTAGTACTATTACTCCTATTGTTGCCCCAAATATCATGTGCCAAATCCAGCTTGAACTGCCCCTTGATCGAGGCGCAGCCGGTTCCTCATGAATGGCATAAATCTGGGGATCTCATCGTTGGTGGCATGGCTTCTCAAATGATTTGCTTTTTCCCTGCAGTTAACTTTGAGCGAAATCCTTATGCGGATTTAGATATGGAAGTTGCAGTGTAAGGCTATATATATATATAAATATATCTGTATGTATGTATATACTTTTCCTTACTCATGTCAGCTTGGACTTCCAGTAAATAGAATGTGCTTCATGGATTTTCCCTTTTTTAAGACATTCCAGGGAAAATAGAGGACCACAAAAGGTGAGATGGTCAGTCTTGGTTAGGAGATAGGGGAGTGCCAGGTAATACAAAAGGTAAAAAGAAAATATCTACAGGTCTTCTTCTATTTTTTTCTTTATTTATTTTTGTCAAGCATATATAAGATTACAGATAAAAGTATAAACATGATTATGAATACATTAAATGTATAAACATGATTATGGATACATGAAATGGATACGAATAAAAAGGGACATTAGAATAGGGATGGTAGGCATGTTGGTATGCTTATGCACGCCCCTACAGACCTCTTAGGAATGGGGTGAGGTCAACAGTAGACACTCTAAGGTTAAAGTTATGGGGGTTTGGGGGTGAAACCACAGAGTCAGGTAGTGCATTCCAGGCATTGACTACTCCGTTGCTGAAGTTGTATTTTCTGCAATCGAGTTTGGAGTGGTTTACCTTAAGTTTGTATCTATTGTATGCTCATGTATTGTTGTGGTTGAAGCTGAAGTAGTCATTGACAGGTAGGACATTGTAGCAGATAATTTTAAGTACTACGCTTAGGTTAGACCACAGGGGGCGTAGTTTTAAGTTGTCTAAGCCCAAAATTTTAAGTCTGGTGGCATAAGGTATTATGTTGTGAGCGGAGGAGTGGAGGACTCTTCTTGTGAAATATCTCTGGATTTTCTCAATTGTATTAATGTCTGATATACAGTGCAGGTTCCAGGCAGGTGAACTGTATTCAAGAATTGGTCTAGCAAAGGTTTTGTATGGCCTAGTTTGCAGTACAATATTACCAGAGAAGAAGCTCCACAAGATTAGGTTAACAACTCTCAATGCCTTTTTTGGTAATGTTGTTACAGTGGGCTCTGGCACTTACATCTTTAGAGATGAGTACTCCAAGGTCCTTGACAGAGTGAGGGTTGTCTACAAGGTCATGTCCATCTGCTTCTATATCATGCCTAGAGAACTGCATGAATGGGTCCACACAGATAATTTGAACTATTCTCAATTTACATTACACAATATTTTCTTCATCCTTCTTCTCCGTGGTTCCAAATTTTCACCACATCCTCTTTGTCGTTTTCCCATTTTTGTTGCTTCTTTGTTTCTTCTTGCATTCTTCTTTTTTAATGTGATCCTTCTGAAGTGGTCTTCATTCAAGCCCTATCACCACCATCCTTGAGAATGGAGAAAATAATTAATAGCATCGTGAGTTAGGAAGGTCAACTAGATGTCATTTAAATACCTAGATGTTATTTAAATTGTAATATAAGTTAGGTTATATTTAATTTTGGTTCTATTTATTCTGCCACTTCATACCTGACGACTGCTTTCAGCCTCCTGAACCATGAGGTGGGCAGCAAATAAATCCCATCAATAAATAAATACATAAATGAATGGAGTCCACCCTTCCCCAAGAGCCAGATAGAGTGTTTGGTACTCTATTTAAGCATTTTAATTCTTCATTGAGATGAAGAAATAGTTAAGAAGGCTCTAGATTGTGCAGAAATGGATAAGCATGTTCAATTCTTCATTGAGATGAAAAAATAGTTAAGAAGGTACTAGATTGGGCAGAAATGGATAGATTGATATTGAAAATGAAGCAGAAAGAGGACGTAGAATATTATCAAACATGGGATTTATTTTACCAAAGGTTGGAAAAAAGGGATAGAGATTAAGAATGTAATTTGTATTGTTAAGCAAATAAAATACCCACACAACACGATATTTATAAAGCACTAAGAAATGTATTTAATAGAAAATCAATTTTAAAAAAGCATGTTTAATTATCAGCAAACCTTTGAAGGTTTGCTCTCCTTATTTCATTAATGGTTATATAAAGTTGCTGTTGTAAAAAAAATGGAATATTTTATATAATCAAGTATGTCGGAATCGATTAGTGCAGGAATTAAATAATTTTATCAGTGTTGTAATTGATGTCTATAATAGATAGAATAGAATTCTTTATTGGCCAAGTGTGATTGGACACACAAGGAATTTGTCTTGGTGCATATGCTCTCGGTGTACATAAAAGAAAAGATACATTCGTCAAGAATCATAAGGTACAACACTTAATGATAATCATAGGGAACAAATAAGCAATTAAATCATATTAGGAAACAGTCAATATAAATCTTAAGGATACCAGCAACAAGGTTACAGTCATACAGTCATAAGTGGGAGGAGATGGCTGATAGGAATGATGAGAAGATTAATAATAATGCAGACTTAGTGAATAGTTTGATAGTGTTGAGGGAATTATTTGTTTAGCAGAGTGATGGCATATTCAAACACAAAAGTAGACCTGCTGTCTTTGGTCAAGTCCATTTTTTTATCCAGCAGTTTGTTTCTTAGACTGGCCAGCCCAGATTTTTCTTTGACGTTGTTGTAAGGCTGCAGCTCCTAGTACTTGTATACTGTCAGGTCTTCATGATTATTCATAAGGAAAATAGTCTCCCTTAGAGCTGTCCTCCATGGATTTAATTTGAAAAGACACCACATTTAGTAGTCATCAGTGGTGGGTTTCAAAAATTTTTACTACTGGTTCTGTGGGTGTGGCTTGGTGGGCGTGGCAGAGGAAGGATACTGTAAAATCTCCATTCCCACCCCACTCCAGGAGAAGGATACTGAAAAATCCCCATTTTCTCCCAATCAGCTGAGACTTGGGAGGCAGAGAATTGATAGGGATGGGGCAAGTCAGAATTTTTACTACCAGTTCTCCAAACTACTCAAAATTTCCGCTACCGGTTCTCCAGAACTGGTCAGAACCTGCTGAAACCCACCTCTGGTAATCATCACCAGATCATGTAATAATTTTAATCTCACTGTTCAATTACCTGCTGTATCAAAGAGTGTTTTCTTCGATCAGTTCTACATTGCCTTCCAATTATATGTTCTATTCCAATTATATCCAACTTCATTGGATGAGCCCTTGTTCTAGTGCTTTGAAAACGAGTCAAGAAGATCTCCCTGCCCATTTTCTCCAGCTATTTACCATTTTATACATCTCAATCCTCTTCTCTCAAGTCATTTTTTCTCTCTCTCTAAATAAATAGACTAGGAATTCTACTTTTTTCCAGTTCTGTGTCCACCGAATAATTGGGCCATGTATTTGTCTTTGCAGGATGGTGACAAAATTCTATCAGCATGTCCTGACGTTGGCATTTGCTGTGAGTGAGATCAATGAAAATGCAAACATCTTGCCAAATCTTACACTCGGGTTTCACATTTATGATAGCTATTATGACGCTCGTATGACCTATTGGACCACACTGGACCTGCTTTTCAAATCACAGAGATTCCTCCCAAATTACAATTGTGACTCAGAGAGGAATCTTATGGCAGTCGTTGGGGGAATGAGTTTGGACATCTCAACCCACATGGCAGATTTCTTAAATCTCTACAAGATTCCACAGGTAAAAACTAATGTTGAGGAAATGAAACACGTTAATGTACCATTAATGTATTCCTTCTCCTGTTATATTCCCTCTCCTGTTTGAGAGAGAGACAGAGAGACAGAGAGACAGAGAGAGACAGAGATAGATAGATAGATAGATAGATAGATAGATAGATAGAGAAACACAGAGACAGAGAGACACACAGAGATAGAGATACAGAGACACATAGAGACAGAGAGAGATAAAGACACACACAGAGAGAGAGAGAGACAGAGAGAGAGAGACACAGACAAGAGAGACAGAGAGAGACAGAGAGACAGAGATAGATAGATAGATAGATAGAGAGAGAGATAGATAGATAGATAGAGAGAGAGAAACACAGAGACAGAGAGACACACAGAGATAGAGATACAGAGACACATAGAGACAGAGAGAGATAAAGACACACACACACAGAGAGAGAGACAGAGAGAGAGAGAGACACAGACAAGAGAGACAGAGAGAGACAGAGAGAGACAGAGAAAGAGAAAGAGACAGATAGAGACAGAGACAGAGACACATACAGAGAGACAGAGAGAGAGAACAGGAAGAAAGGATGAAGATAACAGAGTCTTGATGGTTTCTAATTCATGGCTTGATTTTCCAAATGTAGTTTCTGAACTAAAGTAGATACACTGATAGCCCAATCGCCCAATCTATTGTTTAAAAAAGTCTTACATTCCTTTTTAGCTTAGTTATGGTTCATTTGCCTCAGAAGACAAAACACGTCCACGTTCCTTTTATCGCATGGTCCCAAATGAAAGTCACCTGTATAAAGGCGTGGTCCAATTGCTTCTACATTTCAGATGGACATGGGTTGGGCTACTTGCTGTGGATGATGACACAGGGGAACATTTCTTGGACAACCTGGAGAAGATGTTCCACAAAAGTGGAATTTGTTCTGCTTTCAGAAGAATGCTCCCTAAGCAAGGTCTCTTTCTTCCACTTGATGAACTTGGAGAGATGGCATCAATTGTCTATCAGACCTTCATGGATAGGCAAGCTAGAGCATGCATCATTTATGGTGAAAGTATGACCCTTCTGTGGCTGAGCACTTTAGTGCCTCTAGCAGATCATCAATACGGAGCAAAAATATCCCTTGGAAAGATATGGATTACAACTCTCCAGATTGATTTTACAGTGACATCCTTCATTACTCGTACTTTTTTTAAAATTTTCCAAGGGACTATTTCCTTCTCTATTCACTCAAATAAGCTTCTGGGGTTCCAAGCCTATCTTCAGAATATAAAGCCTTTTGAGACAGAAGGAAGTGGCTTTCTCAAGAAATTCTGGGAGCAAGCCTTTGGGTGTTCACTTCCAAATTTTCAAGAATCTGATGACGTTGATGGTGTATGCAACGGCAATGAGAAGTTAAGAGATCTCCCTAGCCCTATTTTTGACATGTGCATGACTGGTCACAGTTACAGTGTGTACAATGCAGTCTATTCCATAGCACATGCTCTACATGCTATGTTATCATCTAGATCTCCATTCAGAGAAATAATGAGAAGACAAAGTCTTCAAGAAATCCAGCCTTGGCAGGTAACATTTCAGCTAAGATCCTGTGTAAAGCTATAGCTTGCTCCCACAGAACTGAAGCAATTCATTTTGTCAAAGTGAAGCATAGAGATTTTACTCATTGAGATATCACATCACTCCAAGGTCTAGGACAGGAGTCCTTAAACTACAATCTGTGGGCCGAATATGGCCCACCAAAGCCATTAATCTGGCCCATGTGGGACCACGAGGCTGCCCCGCCCACATTGCCCTACCTACAAACCTTCTGGAGGCTGGGGAGTTCAAAAACAGGATACATGGAGGCCTCTGGAGGCCAAAATCAGGCCCCTTTTTGGGGCAGCAGAGAAGTACTGGAGGCCGGGGAGCCCAAAAACGGGACACACAGGCCAAAAATGGATCCATTTTTGGCCTCCCCAGCCTCCAGAGAGAGAGAGAGGGAGGGAGGGAGGAAAGAGAAAGAGAGAGACATATACATACACCAACAGAAGTCCTCATACATACCCCAAGGCAGCCACATCCCTTCACTAACCTGCTTTCCACTCCCAGGAGCAAAACAAATTAAATTTTAATTTATGTGTATTGTTTGGACTATTAAATCGTCCATCGTCACCCAGTCACATGACTACCTAGCCACACCCACCCAGCTGGTTTGTCTCCCCCCAACAGTCTGAGGGACCATGAATTGGCCCCCTGTTTAAAAAGTTTGAGGACCCCTGGTTTAGGAGAATTCAAAAGAGGGTTTGATATATATGCAAAGGAACTATTTGTGATTTTCCAGTAACGTACTGGAAAAGTTGAAAGCTTTCTGTTTCTTGTGATTGCCTAAGATCTTGGAGTAATAAAGCCACAGGTAAAATAAATGGATGTGAAATAATGGAACGAACTGTATATCAGTTCTTGGCAACAGACAAGAATAATTTGGGAGAAAGACAGAAGCTGTCCTTGCCAAGTCTCATAAGAAAGTCAGACTGGAGATGGCCAATTACTTGCAAAAAATAGCAGTGAAAGTTAGCACCATTTTGAATTAAACTTTTCCAAAGCCCCATTCTCCAGTTCTGTGGCATGCATCACTTTACAATGCCTGTGACTACTGAGTGAGAATTCCTAGCAAAAATCCTCTGTATTTTAAATAGCCTTGAATTCATCTACTGAGTGACAATTCTTTCCCAATATCTCTATATCTTCAAGTACCATTGAATCCATCCACTTCTCTTTCCCCCTTTCATCTAGCTCCACTCAGTTCTTCAATGCATTGGGTTTAACAACGCGGCTGGAGAAACAGTGTCCTTTAATGAAAATAGAGAAGTGGTTGCTGGATTTGATATTGTCAATTTGGTCATATTCCCCAACAACTCTTTTATTAGAACAAAACTTGGAGAACTGAATCCTCATGGTTTTGAAGAACAAAAAATCACCATCCATGAAAGTAAAATTTTCTGGCCAGAGTTTTATAATCAGGTATGAATTCTGCTCTTAGAGATAGTCCTCATTTGTAATGGAAGCTGTGGATGATCTTGAGGAACAGGGGGAAGAGATGCTTCCTAGGAAATAATCAGATAAGGGAGGCAAGAGTCTCCAATGGCTCAATTGTCAGAGAAAGATATTTAGGATGGACCTGCCCTAATATCTATGGAGATTCTCAGTCATCTAGGTCATGGTTGTCCCAAAAGTGCTTTTTCAAAAGGCAACTGAACTATGGATTTCCTTGAGGAAGAAGATGAAGCTTCCCTCCATTCTGATAGTTCTGATAATTCTTTGTCAGTCAGAACTAATGAAGCTTCTTGGATGAGAAGTCCATTTTTTAATGACCCCATAATCCCTTGTGGGATAGAGTCTGGGCAACTGAATGGAGCTAGTAGAATGTTTACTGGCCAGATGCCTTTCCTGTTGCCAATGTGGAGTTTTGTTTGGCAGATATATTCTCATTGTGCCCAGAAAGAGAAATATCTGCCTCTACCTAGAATTGAACTCACAGCCTCCTGATTATGAGATGAGAGCTCCACCTCTAGGCCACCACACCACTCCTAAGTCTTCTTCCTCAAGGAAAAACATAGTCCAGTTTCCTTTTGGAAAAGCACCTTTGAGACAAGCTGCCCTAATGGATCAATTATAGCAAGGAAAATGGGACCATATATTTCTCCTGTTTGGATTCCGAAATGTCACTTCAAAATTGTTAAAACATCAATCATCTTTTTCTGGTTAGATGATTCCTCTTTCGGTGTGCACAAATTCTTGCGACCCGGGTTATCATAAAAAAAAGAAGGATGGGAAGAAATTCTGCTGCTATGGTTGTGATCAATGCCCTGAAGGAATGATTTCAAAATGGAAAGGTGGGTTTTGAATTGATCTTTATCATGAGTTTGTGGCAAAAATACAAGTTGCACCATAATTTGACAAATGGAAGAAATAAAAATGCATTAGTTTCCCTTGAATGAACATCTTTTGTTTCCTCTTAATTAATTTTGGTTACTCTAAGGCAGTGATGGCTAACCTTTTTGCCATCGCGTGCCAGGAGGGGAGGTTGGGGGGGGTCTCGCACATGCATGCCCACACCCATAATTTTATGCACCACCCCCCTGCGCATGTGTATGTGACCCCCCTGCTCCCCCCACTCCTGGCACGCGATGGCCCGGTAGGCCCGTTTTTCTCTCTCACCGGCCTCCAGAGCCTCTCTAGGCATCTGAGGAGGGCAAAAACAGCCTTCCCCATGCCCCCAGAGGCCCTCCGGAGGCCAGAAATGGCCTGTTTGCCAACTTCCAGTGGGACCGGAAGACCGGTTTTTTGCTGTCCCACCGAAGTTGGCAAGTGGGCCATTTCTGGCCTCCGGAGGGTCTCTGGAGAGGTGGGGAAGGCCACTTTTGCCCTCCCCAGACTCCTAGAAAGGCTCTGGAGGCTAGGGACAGCAAAAAACAGTCCTTCCCCACCACCACCCCGAGGCCCTCCAGAGGCAGGAAACAACCTGTTTTCCTACTTCTGGTGGGCCCAGAAGGCCTGAAAACCAGCTGGCCAGCATGCATATGCACGCCAGAGCTGAGCTCGCATGCCCATCAATATGACTACGTGTGCCACCTGTGGCACATGTGCCTTAAATTCACCATCATGGCTCTAGAGGTTCATATTACAAACACTTTACTAGCAACATTCTCCTAATATACTCTTTCTCAATATGTTTTCCAACATGTTTATTTGAAAGTAATTTGCCAGCCATTTTAAGGCCAAGGAAAATCAGAAGAAGCATACTTAAATAATAGTACAAGAATGTTTTAGAAGGCCAACTTTATAATGGATAGCAACAGAATAATAGAATTGTAAGGGACCTTATAGGGCTTCTTGCTCAAGCAGGAGACCCTATACCCGTGATGGCAAACCTATGGAACGTGTGCCAGAGGTGGCATGCTGACCCCTCTCTGCTGGCCTGCGCCCCAAGTCAGAACTCCATGGCATTTCTTTTGTAAGCTTCTATTTCCCTGCAAACGATGAAACAGAAGCTCATGAAAGAAAAAGTTCTTACATCTTGCCGTGCTACCGGTGTTGGGATGCCTTGCCTCCTGCCAGCCAGCTGGTCTTTGGGTCTCTGCTGTGCATGCACACAGTTTGGGCATTCGGTGTCTAAAAGGTTCTCCATCACTGCCCTATACTATTTCAGACAAGTGGCTGTCCAGTCTCTTCTTAAAAGCCCCCAGTGATGGATCACCCAAAACTTCTGAAGGCAGATCGTTCCACTGGTTAATTGTTCTCACTGTCAGAAAGGAGGCCCAGTCAGTATGATAGAGGCTTCCACTGAAAATGTACTCATGCAATTATTTATTAATTCAAGTCTGTTTATCTTTTTTTTTTTTAGATATGGACAGTTGTTTCCACTGTCCAGAAGATCACTATGCAAGCAGAACAAGAGACAGGTGTTTTCCTAAAGTAATAACTTTCCTTTCCTACAAGGAACCTTTGGGGATCATTCTTTCCTCAGCAGCCTTTTGTTTTTCTTTTATCACAGTTTTGGTACTTGGAATATTTATTGCACACCAAAATACTCCCATTGTCAAAGCCAACAACCGGGATCTCACCTACATTCTCCTCCTTTCCCTCCTCCTCTGCTTCCTTTCTTCTTTGCTATTCCTTGGAGAACCTAACAAGGTAACCTGCTTTCTCCGGCAAGCTGCTTTTGGCATTATCTTCTCAGTTGCTATTTCTTGTGTGTTGGCCAAAACCATCATGGTGGTTGTAGCTTTCATGGCTACCAAACCAGGGTCCAACGTGAGAAGGTGGCTTGGAAGAAAAATTTCTAGCTTCACTGTTGTTGTAAGCTCCCTTATCCAAGCAGGCATTTGTGTGATGTGGATGGCAACTTCTCCCCCGTATCCAGATCTGGATATGCAGTCACTAGCCAAAGAGATCATAGCAAAGTGTAACGAAGGTTCTATCGTCATGTTTTATTTTGTCCTGGGGTATATGGGATTTCTATCCCTCATCAGCTTCACTGTAGCTTTCCTTGCCAGAAAGTTGCCAGACACTTTCAATGAAGCAAAGTTCATTACATTTAGCATGCTAATGTTTTGCAGTGTTTGGCTGAGCTTTGTGCCAACCTATCTGAGCACTAAGGGAAAATACATGGTAGCTGTGGAGATCTTCTCTATTCTAGTCTCCACGGCTGGATTACTTGGCTGCATCTTTTTCCCCAAATGCTATATAATCATACTGCATCCTGAGCTGAACACCAAAGTACAGCTGATAAAGAGGAGAAAGATCTAATATTCTTCTTCTACCCTCAAAACGATGATATAGGGCACTACACACCAGAATAACTAGACACAAGGACAGTTTTTTCCTGAATGCCATTACTCTGTTTAACAACTAATTCCCACAACACTGTCAAATAACTTACTAAGACTGTATTACTATTATTCGTCTCTTCCTTACTAGTATTTATCTCTTCCCACCTATTACTATAACCAACAATTTATATTGTTTTTATTTGTTTCCTAGTATGATTTGATAGCTTATTAGTAACCTTGACTATCACTAAGTGTTGTATCTTTTTATTCGTGATGAATGTATTTTATTCTGCAGTATTTTATTATGCAGCAAAGAAGAGTTTGAGGGGTTTTTTAAGTGGGTTTTTTAGTGGGTTTTTAACAAAAAATTTAAGGGGTTCGGGGGGGATTAAGGTGGGTTCTGGGGGAAATCCACCGGGTTCAAGACCAGCCTTAGCGAAGGGCCACGACATTAGGGACATAGAACCGGAGGTCGGGGAGGGGGGTGGAGTTCGATTTGAAGAGGGCTGTTCTATCAGCATAGTGAGTGGGAGGGGCAGATATGGCGGAAGCTGGGGACCATATCATGTTCGGGGAATGCGCACTCGTTATCTCAGAGCAATTGCGCACTCCGGTCCACAATGCTTTTCTTGTTCCCCAGGTTGTCCAGATTCCCAGGGCCAGAGCCTTTGGCTGATGTTATGCAACGCCAGGTCCGTTGTTAATAAAGCCCCCCTCATCCACGATCTTATTCAGGAGGGGGAGGCGGACCTGGCGGGTATTACGGAGACCTGGTTGGGCCAGGAGGGGGGAGTCCCCCTCGTGGATATGTGCCCACCAGGTTTCCGTGCATTTCATCAGCCGAGGGCTCAGGGCAGGGGCGGGGGGGTGGCGGTTATTATAAAGGAAGGTCTGGATCCAAGGGAGACCACTGTTCCACAGAGAGCCGGATGTGAGTCCCTCTTTGTGAAGTGGGGTCATGGAGAACAGATGGGCTTGTTGGTCACGTACCTGGCTCCCTGCCACGTGGCAACGGCCCTGCCTGAGCTGCTTAACGTTATAGCCGAGGTGGCGGTGGACACCCCCAGACTTGTCATCATGGGGGATTTCAACCTCCCATCTATCGGTGAAACGTCTGAGGTGGCTCGGGAGTTCATGGCTTCCATGACGGCCATGGACCTTACTCAGTTAATTCATGACTCCACTCACACGGGGGGACACACTCTGGACTTAGTTTTTGTCTCTGGTCAGTGGTTGAGTGGCCTTGATATAGGGGATATAGCCATTGAACCCTTGTCATGGTCTGACCACTCGCTCCTTCGACTGGACTTTCTGACTGCTGCACCCCACCGCAGGGAGGCGGGACCGACCAGGTGGTTCCGCCCCAGGCACCTGATGGACCCTGATAGGTTCCAGATGGAGCTTGGGCCATTTCCTGAGACTCTGGCTCATGACTCGGCTGAAGACCTGGTGGCCGCCTGGGATAGTGCGGCTGCCGGGGCCTTGGACCGAGTCGTGCCTTTGCGGCCTCTGACCCGGCACCGAACTCACCTAGCTCCTTGGTTCTCCAAGGAGCTTAGGGAGATGAAGTGCCGGAAAAGATGCCTGGAGAGTAGTTGGAGGACCAGCCGCTCCGAATCTGACCGAACACTGGTGAGGTCTCATATTAAGACCTACCTAGTGGCGATAAAAGCGGCGAAAACGAGCTATTTTGCCGCTCTTATCGCGTCATCAGATAATCGCCCAGCCGCCCTGTTTAGGGTGACCCGCTCCCTCCTTCATCTGGAGGTGCGGGATGACCCCTTGCAGGGCCGTGCTGAGGATTTTGTGCAGTATCTGTATGACAAAATCGCTCAGTTTCGGGAAGGGCTGGCCTCTGACTGGGTATGTCCGGACGGGATGACTGAGGCAGGTCTTGAGAGTGTTATCTGGGGGGAGTTCGATCCTGTGGCTCCCGAGGACATGGACAGGGTCCTGGGATGGCTGAACGCGACCACATGTTTATTGGACCCGTGTCCCTCCTGGTTGGTACTGGCTTCCCGGGAGGTGACACGAGGCTGGCTCCAGAAGATTGTTAACGCTTCTTTGAGTGAGGGGGTCCTGCCGGCCGCTTTGAAAGAAGCGGTTGTGAGGCCCCTCCTCAAGAAGCCCTCTCTGGATCCGGCTGTTTTGGCTAACTATCATCCAGTCTCCAACCTTCGCTTCATTGCGAAGGTTGTTGAGAGTGTGGTGGCGCAACAGCTTCCCTGGTACCTGGATGAAGCTGTCTATCTAGACCCGCTCCAGTCCGGCTTCCGGCCTGGGCACAGCACTGAAACGGCATTGGTCGTATTGGTGGATGATCTCTGGAGGGCCCGGGATAGGGGTTGTTCCTCTATCCTGGTCCTGTTAGACCTCTCAGCGGCTTTTGATACCATCGACCATGGTATCATGTTGCACCGGTTGGCGGGGTTGGGGGTGGGAGGCACCGTGCTGTGATGGTTCTCCTCCTACCTCTCTGACCGGTCGCAATCTGTGTTGACAGGGGGGCAACGGTCGACCCCGAGGCACCTTGCTTGTGGGGTGCCACAAGGGTCGGTCCTTTCGCCCCTTCTGTTCAACATTTATGTAAAGCCGCTGGGTGAGATCATCCGTGGCTTTGGGGTGGAGTTCCATCAGTACGCTGATGACACCCAGCTGTACATCTCCACCCCGGGCCACCCCAATGATACCCTTGAAGTGATGTCCCAGTGTCTGGAGGCCATGCGGGCCTGGATGGGGAGAAACAGGCTCAGACTCAACCCCTCCAAGACCGAGTGGCTGTGGCTTCCGGCGTCCCGATATAGCCAGCTGATGCCATCGCTGGCTATTGGGGGTGAATCACTCGCCCCCACAGAGAGGGCTCGTAACTTGGGCGTCCTCCTGGACGCACGGCTGTCTTTGGAAGATCATTTGACGGCCGTGGCCAGGGGGGTTTTTTATCAGGTTCGCCTGATACGCCAGTTACGCCACTTTCTAGATCGGGACTCCCTACGCACAGTCACTCAAGCACTCGTCACTTCCCGCCTGGACTACTGTAACGCTCTCTACATGGGGCTCCCCCTGGGGTGCACCCGGAGGCTCCAGCTGGTCCAGAACGCGGCCGCACGGGGGATTATTGGGGCGACGAGGCGCTCCCATGTGACACCTCTCCTGCGCGAGCTGCACTGGCTCCCGGTGGTCTTCCGGGTGCGCTTCAAGGTGTTGGTGACCACCTTTAAAGCGCTCCATGGCTTAGGGCCGGGGTATTTACGAGACCGCCTTCTGCCACAAATAGCCTCCCACCGGCCAGTACGCTCGCACAGAGTGGGCCTCCTCAGGGTGCCGTCCGCCAGACAATGTCGGCTGGCGACCCCCAGGGGGAGAGCCTTCTCTGTAGCGGCACCCACCCTTTGGAACAACCTCCCCCCAGAGTTACGTACAATAACAGACCTCCGGATTTTTTGTCGGGCCCTGAAAACCCATTTATTCCAACTAGCTGGGCTGGCTTGAGTCAAATTTTTAAACTATTTTAAATTGGAATTGTTTTTAATTATGGCCAAATTATCTAATTATTTTAATCAGTTTTTAATTTTTCTATGTCTGGTTTTTTACTTTGGCTGTGCACCGCCCTGAGTCCTATATTGGAGAAGGGTGGTATAGAAATTAAAACAAATAAATAAAATAAATAAATTCTCCTTCTGTACACTGAGAGCATATACACCAAAGACAAATTCCTTGTATATTCAATCACACTTGGCCAATAAAGAATTCTGTTCTGTTCTGTTCTGTTCTGTTCTGTTCTGTTCTGTTCTGTTCTGTTCTATTCTATTCTATTCTATTCTATTCTATTCTATGTTTCAAATCTTGCTTACGGGGAAGTCATTTAAGAGGAAGAATTAAAGTGTCCCGTTTCATTGCTGGATTTGATGTGTGCATTCAACTGAAGTCATGTATTTCAATTTCTTATTCTTTATGAAATACATGCAATGAACTAAACTGTGGATGAACATGGTCTTCTCTGTAGGAAATCAATGAACTATATTTTAATTCATATGGATGAATGGTCCTTGTTTGGTTTTGATGGAGTTCAACAGTGTTTTTATGATAACTTTGGCTGAAGTGAAATATGTTTAAGATGAGAGGTGGTATTCAGCAGGTTCTGACCAGTTCTGGAGAACCAGTAGCAGAAATTTTGAGTAGTTCGGACAACCAGTAAATACCACCTCTGACTGGCCCTGCCCCCATCTATTCTCTGCTTCTGAGTCCCAGCTGATCAGGAGGAAATGGGGATTTTGCAGTAACCTTACCTGAAGTGGGGAGGGAATGGAGATTTTTCATTAAAATTCCCCTGCCATGCCCACCAAGCTACGCTGACCAAGCCATGCCATGCAATGCCATGCCCACCAAGCCACGCCCACAGAACCGTTAGTAAAATTTTTTGAATCCCACCACTATTTAAGATGCATGAGATATCAAGAACTTATAAGGAGAACCTCTATAAAATGTTTTATCAGTGGCATTTACCACCAGCCAGATTGGCCAAGATGTTCTCAAACCAATCACCAGAGTGCTGGAGATGTGGCTATAAGCAGGGAACATTCTACCACATGTGGTGGACCTGCTCCAAGATTAAAAAATATTGGTGTAAGATAAAAAAGTAGCTGGAAGGGATAACCGAATAGAGGATAGAGTTGAGACCAGAATTGTTTCTCCTGGGTATTTTTGATGGGAAAATGGGGTAAGAATTACAATATTTAATATTACATATTTTAACTGCAAGTAGAATCATCCTAGCACAGAATTGGAAACAAGCAGATACACCTCCAGACCAAATTACAATAAGGAAAATCTATGAATGTGCAGAGATGGATAGACTGTCTGTGGAAATGAAGGAGAGGGAAGAAACCGAGTACTACCAAATTTGGAATCAATGGTATTCCTGGCTTCAGAGTAAACATAAAACTTAAGGTATAAAATGTAAAAGTGTAATATATACAGTAAATTGTAAAATTTATCTCTTTGGTATATTGTGGTGTGGTCATTCCAAATAAGAAAAACTTAATAAAATAAAAAATAAAAAAATTGTAAAATTTATAAGAAATATATGATATCAATTTGTGATAAGATGTAATTATAACTTAAATAAGGTTATAATTTAGTCTACTGATATATAGAAGTAGGATTTATGTAAATATGACTGTTACAAAAGCTATAGATACCGACATGGAAAAGCTGTTATAAGTGTAAATTTTTGTGTTTTGTGTTTTAAATGTTGGAAAATTCAATAAACATTATTTTAAAAGAGAGAGAGTGAGAGATAGGAAGGGAGGGAGGGAGGGAGGGAGGGAGGGAGGGAGAGAGAGAGAGAGAGAGAGAGAGAGAGAGAGAGAGAGAGAGAGAGTGAGAGAGAGAGAGCATGGCAAATATAAACATTTACAGCCTGGCTTCTAAAGAGGCCTAAATTTATAAACAATATAAATTAACTACAAAAGGGATGTTATCCCTTTTGTTATCCCAGGATTGTCTGCTAAGCCCTTTTCTTTATTCCTTGTACACACATGACTGCACCCAATTGTATAACACCAATGCAATTATTAAATTTGTGGATGACACAACAGTGGTGGGGCTCATTAATAAAAAACAATGAGTCTGCTTACAGAAAGGAAGTACAAGGGCTGACATTGCAGTGTAAAGAAAATACTCTTACGCTTAATACCAAAAAAACTAAAGAACTTATAATTGACTTCAGGAGGAAGAGAGATGTACATTTACCATTGTACATAAATGGTGAGGAGGTGGAGAGGGAGGGTAGTTTTAAATTTCTGGGCATTTTTATCTTGAAGGACCTCTCATGGACTATGAATGTTAACATGCTTGTGAAGAAAGCACAGGAGAGGCTATCTCAGCATCTACTTCTGTCCTACTATAGCAGCACCATTGAGAGTGTCCTGACATATGGCATTCTTGCATGGTATGGGAGCAGCTCTTTAGCAGACAAAAAAAGCTCTACAGAGAATCATTAAAACTGCCCAGAATATCTTCAGACTCCAGCTACCAGCCCTGGACGACATCTTCGAATGTTGCACAACATTCTCAGAGACTCTTCCCATCCTGCTTACAATCTTTTTGGACTGTTGCCTTCTGGCACAAGATACAGAACAATTAAAACTCGGACCACACATTTTCTGAATAGTTTTTATCCCAGAGCTATAATTGCACTCAACAATGAACTAAAGGGCCAGCATCGGTGAGCTGTTGGACAGCATTACTTGGTCTGTTGTGTGGATGTTTGGATGGTTTAGGGGTGGGGAATTTGTGGTGGGTGGGAGTGTGTTTGGGGATTGTTATGTCTGTTGGACCTGGTCTTTGAGTGTTAACTGAATTTCATTGTATGGGTATATTGTGTATATACGTACAATGACAATAAAGTTATTATTATTATTATTATGGATGTTCCCTTGTAACTACATTCAGTAACTATTGAAACAATGGAGTCGAGTCTTGAAACAATAGAGGATGCTTTTTTTAATGTTGCTGTTTGAATATGACTTGTTATTGGTTTTGGAACAAACTTGCAATCTATCAATATGGTTACTATTTTTAGATTTCTTTTGCCTGGAAGACAATTTTTGATTCTATTTCTTTCTCTTTTCATTTCTTTCTCTTATTATAATTTTTTTTTGTTCTCATTTTTTGATGGTGATAATGATGATAAGGATGATGAATATTGCATGCAGTTTTGGTTGCCATGATGTAAAAAAGATGTTGAGACTCTAGAAAAAGTGCAGAGAACAGCTACAAAGATTAGGGAACTGGAGGCTAAAACATATGAAGAATGGTTGCAGGAACTGGGTATGTGTAGTTTAATGAAAAGAAGGACTAGGGGAGACATGATAGCAGTGTTCCAATATCTCAGGGGCTGCCACAAAGAAGAAGGAGTCAAGCTATTCTCCAAAGCACCTGAGGGTAGGATAAGAAGCAACGGATGGAAACTAATCAAGGAGAGAAGCAACTTAGAACTAAGGAGAAATTTCCTGACAGTTAGAACAATTAATCAGTGGAACAACTTGCCTCTAGAAGTTGTGAATGCTCCAACAATAGAAGTTTTTAAGAAGAGATTGGATAACCATTTGTCTGAAGTGGTGTAGGGTTTCCTGCCTAAGCAGGGGGTTGGACTAGAAGACCTCCAAGGTCCCTTCCAACTCTGTTATTCTAAATGATGATATTCAAAGCAGTATCACTTTATTAACATTGTTGTATGTACACAATATTGGGTACAATATTGTGTACACTGTTATTTGTACACAATAGAAATTGAATAAAATTATGTGATGAGTGGATTTTACTTCTATGGCTGCAATTTGGGGGAAGTTATTCAGAAGATAATTCTCATGGTTGAAGACATTGGCAGGTTAATAATGGGAACATAATACAAAATTTAGTAAAAAAAATATCCACTTGGGTAAAATATCTAGTTCTGCTAATTCTTCATCATTCAGAACTGATGAAGCTTCTTGGATGAGAAGTGTCAGGTCTTCTTCATCTTTTAACAAGCCCATTGTGGGGTGGAGTTTGGGCAACTGAATGAAGCTAATAGAATATTTACTGGCCAGATGCCCTTCCTGTTGCCAATGTGGAGTTTTGTTCAGCAGATATATTCTCAGTGTGCCCAGAGAGAGAAATATCTGCCTCTACCTAGGATTGAACTCACAGCCTCCTGATTGTGAAGCGAAAGCTCCACCTCTAGGCCACCGTACCACTCCAGGCTTTGAATCTATAATGCTATAGAAAAATAGAGCTTGGTTCCCATTAAAAAGAGGTTTGTGTTTAGCTTCCTCTCACTGTGCCAGCTGTGCAGTAATAGACTGCTGTGTCCTCAGGTTTCAGGCTGTTCATTTGCAGATACAGCTGGTGGTTGGCATTGTCCCTGGAGACAGTGAAGCGCCCTTTCACAGATTCTGCATAGACTTGCTTACTTGCATCGAACCAAATAGCTGAGATCCATTCCAGTCCTTTTCCCCGGGCCTGTCTCACCCAACGCAGGCCAGCGTTGCCAAAGTCAAACCCTGAGCCTGTGCAGGAGAGGCGGAGAGACTCCCCAGGTCTTTTCACACCTCCTCCAGATTCTTCCAGATGTCCTTGAGATTTAATACCTAGGAACCAAGGTGCATTTTAATACGCGGTAATGGTATAGAGAATCTGAGTCGTCTTCTTTTCCTGAGGAAGAAAAGTCATGTCTTACCTCTGAAAAGGACTGAACATAAAAGTAACTGCAGAAAAGGGACAAATTTTCTCCTCATCTTTTGGGTGGTATTGGTGGTGGGGCTGGAAGTGCAGTGGGATTGGTCTTAATCTAAGAGAACGTTGTTGGGACTTCATGATGAAGGAGCACAGAACAATCCTTGCATTTCTACAGGAAGCTGTCCCTGCATTTACATACTTGTCAAAATAAAAGGGGCAACACTTTCCTTCGTCTCTCCTCAGAGATCGACAACATGACTTGGTAGGCAGTAAGTTCTGAACAACTGAGGAGAGTAAGCATCATAACGGTCAAATTGGTTCAAACTTCAAAGCAAATAATCAGATGTAGAGTTAGGTCCTTTGCCAATTGCTCTAATAACCTATAGCAATGATGGCTAACCTTTTTGCCATCGTGTGCCAAAAGCGAGGGGGGAGCACTGTGGGGTCACATGCATGCATGCCCACATCCATAGTTCTATGTGCCCCCCCATGCTCCCCCCACTTTTGGTACGCGATGGCACGGTGGGCATGGTAGGCCTGTTTTTCGCTCCCTCCAGGCTCCAGAGCCTTTCTAGGAGCCTGGGGAGGGTGAAAACAGCCTTCCCCACCCCCAGAGGCCCTCCAGTGGCTAGAAACAGTGTGTTTCCTGACTTCTGGTGGGCCCAGAAGGCCCAAAAATCAGCTGGCCGGCGCACACATGCGTGCCGGAGCTGAGCTCACGTGCCCACCGATATGGCTCCACGTGCCACATGTGGCACCCGTGCCATAGGTTTGCCATCATGGACCTATAGTTATAACCTATAGAGAAGGACTAGAGGGACAGGGATAGCAGTGTTCCAATATTTGAGGGGCTGCCACAGAGAGGAAGGGGTCAAGCTATTTTCCCAAGGAACCTGAAGGCCAGAGAAGGAACAATGGATGGAAACTGATCAAGGAGAGATTCAACCTGGAAATAAGGAGAAATTTTCTGACAGGGAGAGCAATCAACCCATGGAACAGAAGTTGCCTTCGGAAGTTGTGGAAGCTTCATTACTGGAGGCTTCCAAGAAGAGATTGAACTGCCATTTGTCAGAAATGGTGTAGGGTCTCCTGCTTGGGCAGGGGGGGATTGGACTAAATGATTTACAAGGTCCCTTCCAATTCTGTTAATCTGTATCTGTATAAATACAGACTAGGTGAAACCTGGGTTAAAGCCAATAGTTGTGAAAGTTACCAAGATAGTCAATAAAGCCCCTAAAGTTTCCATGTTCACCAAGATGGTTATCCAGCTCAGTGTTGGTGTCCCCACTGTGGATCCCTCTCCTGCTTCAATTGCCTCTGATCCAGGGATGGTATTCACTTACTTTTCCTACCGGTTCGCAAATGTGAGCGCGTGTCCATGCATGCACCCGGTCTTCCACAAATGCATTTTGCTGGCACATGTGCCATCCATGCATGTGTCCTGCCTCAAAATTGTGCCTAAATAGGATGGCAAAGAGCCGGGCCAGGTGGGCAGGCCCACCTGTGATTTCTGCTACCGGTTTGGGCAAACCAGTTCAAACTGGCTGAATACCAGCTCTGTTCCCAGTCCCCTCCACTCCTACACTTCCTTCCAAGGTAATGGGAAATAAATCATAATAGATCTATCTGTTGGGTTGTGTTTGGAACAAAGGGGAACCAAACAACTTTGTACAAGCTCATTCGTTCTGGAGAATGATAAAGCCAAGACTAAATGAACATGCTGTGTGGCGTTATGGTTAGAAAAGCCGTAGTGGTACAGTGGTTAGAATACAGTACTGCAGGCTACTTCTGCTGACTGCCGGCTGCCACCAGTTTGGCAGTTCAATTCTCACCAGCTCAAGGGAAAGTAACAGTGTTCTGTGCACCTTTGGTGTATGAGCCACAGTAGTGTAGTGGTTAAAGTGCAGTACTGCAGGTTACTTCTGCTAACTGCCGGCTGCCTGAAATTTGGCAGTTCAATTCTCACTGGCTCAAGGTTGACTCAGCCTTCCATCCTTCCGAGGTTGGTAAAATGAGAAGCCAGATTGTTGGGGGTGATAGGCTGCTCAGAGAGGGCTGTAAAGCACTGTGAAATGGTATATAAGTCTAAATGCTATTGCTATGCTGCAGAGCCTAAACCATTCCATTTGTCATAGAAAGTAGATATGGAGGAAATGTTTGAGAACTTGAAGACAAGTGCCATTCTAATAACCCGGCATTCTTTCTCCAGTAGAGCACAAGTAAGTAGAAGGAGAAATAGCTACCCTGAAAACAGTAAATTTCACAGCTACAATACCTTCTCTTATGGAAGGGATATCCTCTGTCAGAGGCCTCCTGGATACCCGAACATGATATACAAGCTCCCCGATTGATTGATAGGTTTCACAGGAAATACCCAGGGAAGCCAGGTGGACCCGGGGATGCACGACATATTACTTAATGTGCATTTCCATTTCAGAAGCCGTCTCCATGGTAGAAGGGCCGCATGTCAGCTCCAGTGTGCTATCAGCATGGAGCTGCCATTCGTGGAGGGAGGAACGTACAAACCTCGTTTCAGCCCAGCATCTGCTTTGTCGAGCCTCCCAGGAACTGACAAGATTGACGGGGGGGATGACATCATCATGGCCAGCTGGAAATAACAAGGAGATTAACTGTTTAAATGCTGGTTGTAAATACTCAAGTGGATTAACTGTTTAGATGCTGGTTGTAAATACTCAAGAATTAAACATAAACCAACTTCTGGGTCACACGGGAGGGAGCAGCACGTGTGATTGGTTGGGTGGTGATAACTAATGGATAAATGGTGGTGGGAAGCACAGGGCAGTAGCCCTAACAAGATTTTCATCTGTGATTGTCAGTGAGTGCCTAGAAGTGATTGTGATTAAACTAAGGTAGCAGCCATCCAGGTTTGTCTCCTTTTATTTCCTTCTGTTTGGAACTTGACAAGTAGCTGATAACAGGGAGGTTTTTGTCAGTTTCCAGATTCACTTCCTCTCACTGTGTAAGCTGTGCAGTAGTAGACTGCTGTGTCTTCCATTCTCAGCCTGTCCATTTGCAGATACAGCTGGCGGTTGGTATTGTCCCTGGAGACGGTGAAGCGCCCTTTCACAGATTCTGCATACCCTTGCTTACTTGAATCAAACCAAATAATTGCAATCCATTCCAGTCCTTTCCCTGGAGCCTGTCGCACCCAATGCAGACCAGCCCTGTCAAATTCGAACCCTGAACCTTTGCAGGAAAGGCGGACTCCCCAGGTCTTTTCGAACCTCCTCCAGATTGTTGAAGGAGACCTTCAGATTTGATACCTAGATTGATATGAATTTTAGTACGCGTTCATGTATTAATGAATAGAGAATTAATTGTATAGAGAGTTTGGCTCACCTTTTGCTGCGGAAGAAAAATCACTGCCTTACCTCTGAAAAGGACTGAACATATAAGTAACTGCAGCAAAAGGACAATTTTTCTCTTCATCTTTTGGGTGATATTGGTGGTGGGGCTGGTAGTGCCGTGGGATTGGCCTTAGTCTAAGAGAATGGAGTTGGGACTTCATGATGAAGGGGCACACAGAGCAATCCTTGCATTTCTACAGGAAGTTGTCCTTATATTTACATATCCGTCAACATAAAAGGGGCAACATTTCCCATCAGCTGTTCTCGGAGATTGACAACATGACTGGGGAGGTGGTAAATTCCGAACAACTGAGGAGAGTAAGCATCATAATGGTCGAATTGGTTCAAAATTCAAAGCAAATAGTCAGATGTAGAGTTAGGTCAACTTAGAATTGGACAATTAAGGTAGATTGGTAGTGTTTCCTGCTTTAGCAGGGGGTTAGCAGTACAAGAAGCAATGGGTGGAAACTAACCAAGGAGAGAAGCAATTTAGAACTAAGGAGAAATTTCCTGACAGTTAGAACAATTAATCATTGGAACAACTTGTCTCCAGAAGTTGTGAGTTCTCCAACACTGGAAGTTTTAAAGATGTTGGATAACCATTTGTTGGAAGTGTTGTAGGGTTTATAAGCAGGGGGTTGGACTAGAAGACCTCCAACTCTGTTATTCTGTTAATGGGTGACAAAGCATAGCAGAACTATTGGTTGGATTGTGTTGGGAAAACAAAAGCTTTTCACTAGCACATTAGTTAAGGAGATTCATAAACCTGAGGCAAAATAAACAGGGCCTAAGCCATCCAATTTGTTATAGAAAGTGGACATGGAGGAATTGTCGAGAACTTGAAGATAAGTATCATTTTAATAACAAAGCATTCTGTCTCCACAAGAGGACAAGTAAGCAGCAGGAGAAATAGTTGTGCTGAAAATAGAGAGTTGCACACTAACTTCTCTCTCTCTCTTTCTCTTCCTTCTTTTCTTTTTTTCAGTTACTGGCAATCTTTTTTTTTTTTTTTTTTTGTAGTTGTCATACGTTTTCTTTCTCACTGTAAGAACCCGAAAGAGGCCCATAACAGAGTTTAAATATGTTATTCCCCATACACAGTTATATTTCACCTCAATTCCTCAGAAAATGAAACCCCGTCCTCTGGTGCTAAGTTTCTTTATCAAGATAAAGCCAAGCAATATCTTCCCATGTGGGACCCGTGTGTGTGTGTGTGTGTGTGTGTGTGTGTGTGTGTGTGTGTGTGTGTATGTGTTTTCCTCAGAAGTAGTTTGCCATTGCCTTCTTCCTGGGGCTGAGACAGAAGGACTGGTCCAAGGCTGACTTTGTGCTTCCATTTTAATGTATGCCAATCAGTGTACATTCAAAATGACAATAAAGTTATATTCTAAAAAGAAAATTCTATTCTTACAGTTAACTGAAATTCCCTTCCCTTCCCCACTGTGTAATTCTCACACAATAACATGCAGTGGCGTCTTCAGCTTTCAAATTTTGGAATTTGAATCGTTTACTCTCCGAGTTCCAGTTCACGCAAATGGTTCCAAATTTGGTTCCAAATTAACAACAAGACATGAAACAACATTTTCCCATTCCAGGATCCTTCAACTGACGCCAGCCCCCCCACCCCAATTCAGTCTTGTTCAATTCTCAGAGACTGCCTAGAACTGTGATGGTGGATCTATGGCATGTGTGTCACAAGTGGCACGCAAAGCCATATCAGTGGGCACATGAGCTTTGCCCTAGCTCAGCTCTGGCTCACATGTGCACACTGGCCAACTGATTTTTGGGCCTTCTGGGCCCACCAGAAGTCAGGAAACAGGCTGTTTCCGGCCTCTGGAGGAGAGGGGAAGGCCGTTTTTTGCTCTTCCCAGGCTCCAGATGCTTTCTAGGAGCCTGAGGAGAGCAAAAACGGCCTTCCCCAATCCCGCAGAGGCTCTCTGAAGGGCGGAAATGGCCCATTTCCCAACTTTCCAGAAGTTGGGAAACAGGCCATTTCCGGCCTCGGGGGGGGGGGGGAGCCATTTTTACCCTCTCCAGGCTCCTAGAAACCCTCTGGAGCCTGGGGAGGGTGAAAAACAGGCCTACCAAAAGCACATACACTTTTGGAATATGTACTATCATATGCCAAAAGCGGGGGGAGCACAGGGGGGGGGGGGTCATGCATGCATGCACGGGGGACGGGGCACATTGAATTATGGGTGTGGGCATGTACATGCACGACCCCCACTTTTGGCACGCGCCAGCAAAAAGGTTAGCCATCATTGGCCTAGACCAATGTCGGTGAACCTTTTTGGCACTAACTGCTGAAACAGGAATCTGTGTGGGTGTGTGCGTGTGCCGGAAACTGGAAAAACATCCACCCAGTGCACATGCATGCACCGACCACCTGGTCTTCTGGTTTCTGGCGTGCATGTGCACGCAAAGACCAGCTGGCCAGTGCTCATGAACATGTTGGAGACCACAAGAACATCTGCCCTAGAAGAGCAACAAGTGATGGCTTGTGTGTCTGGAGAGATGGCTCTGCATGCCACTTCTGGCACGTGTGCTGCTTCTGGCACGCATGCCATAGGTTTGCCATCATAGGCCTACACAAATCCCTGCAGTTTTCTTGGCAAGGATGTTTAGAAGGAGTTTGCCATTGCCTCCTTCGTAGAGGTAAATTAAAGTGACTGAACCAAAGTCACACAAAGTCATTAATTTAGCCACAGGGTTATTTTTGCTTTCTGTAATGAATGGAAGGGAATTGAACAGAAAATATTCAGGAAAGAACAACATCTTTGCGGTGTGATGTTAGCCTCAGAAGAGGACCATGTGGTTCATTTAAAGAGGAAATCCTAATTTACATATCCTCCAAGTTAAGAGAATTGCTCAAATCTTTCACTTTGACAGTTCTTATAACAGACATTTACAGATATAACTTCGAGATACATTCTGTCTTTGTTGTTAGTTGCGAAATCGTGTCTGACCCATTGCGACTCCATGGACAACATTCCTCCAGGCCTTCCTGTCCTCTATCATCCCCCAGAATCCATTTAATCTCATGCCTACTACTTCAGTTACTCCACCTAGCCACCTCGATCTTTGCCGTCCCCTTCTTCTTTTGCCCTCGATCGTTCTTTCTTATGACATTCAAAATAATATTCTTTCACTTTCTCCTCCCCTCTCTCCCCTCCCCTCATCTTTCTTCTTTCTCCTCCTCCTCTTCCTCCTCCTCTCCCTCACTCCTTCTTCTTAATACGACTTCTTACTTATTCTTTTTCCTGTATGTTTATTGTAGAATAAACAAAGGATTCTATTGCAACATCTCATCTCATATCCCCTAATATTTTCCACCCCATTTTCTTTCCTTAACTATCATTGTTGTATTGTACAAAAATGTACAACATTATTGTATTGTACCAGATTAATTGGTGGCAGACATAGCCACAAGCATGATTTGCAAGGATTTGGCTCCCTCTAGGATACAAAGTCAGAATGAGACAAAACACATTTTAGCCAACTCTCCGTTAACTGTTCTTTACCACCAGCTTATGTGACACAACCTGCCTCTGCTGGTCCAGCCTCCTTTCTCCAGCTTTCTCCTGAGACCCTTTGCGTGGGAAGACAGAGCTAGGGAGGAAAGAAGGAGGGGTGTGTTTCCAGGGGCACCAGGCAAAGGGAGGGGGGGCGAGAGGTGGCTTCACTTGCAGAGCCCAGCTGCACCTGTGTAAAAGCACCCAAAGGTGCTTGCTTAGCCCATAAATAGAATGGAATGGTTGTGTGTGCGTGTGTGTGTGTGTGTGTGTGTGTGTGTGTGTGCAAATTTTCTACATTTGCATTACACATGACAATTCCATAACACCAGTTATTTTCCTTTTGGGAAAGGAGACTGTTTAAAAAAGGTGTGAGCGGCTCCCTCTTTCTCCAGATTTTCCAGCTGTGTGCATGGCCAGCACAAGAGAAGCGGGATGCCCAACGTTGAGCTGTGCAGCCCCGCAGCCTTTGCAGAGGCAGTGGCACCAGCAAAATTATGTAGGCAAGCCACATGCCCTGCCAGCACAGGCCATGCCGGAAATCGCCTGATTGGCTCCGCGGGGCTGCAGAGCTGAATGTCGGGCATCCCACTTCTCTTGCATTGGCTGCCGCCATGCATACAGCTGATCAGCGCTCCAGCAGGGCTTCTCCAGAGTGGGGCTGCAGTCGCTGGCATCATGGATGTTCCTCCCACCACCAGGAACTTTCCCTCGCTCCCACCATGAAGGCAAACCCCGAGGTTTCACAGTGAGGCAGGCCGGTGGAGGAGGAGGAGCTATAGCAGCAGCATGCTCACTTCTCCCTTTCCTGTCTGCTCCAGCATCCAAGCCGAAAGTGGCAGTGCGACAGCTGCCATCACTAGGGGCAAGGGGGCAGCAATGACAAGGATGGGTGGGCCGGGGCTTCCCTCCCTCCCCACCCTGCTGCCCCATGCACCTGAACTGTTCAGTCACTCCTGCCCTTCTCCCAGCAGCTGCATGAACCACTTCAGACTCACATCAAATTAGGTGGAGGGAAGGGGATGGTAAAGAAGAGGCAATCCAACATGGCTAGGGGAAGGAGAAGGGGGCTGGGTGGCCAGCCAACCAGCCAGCAAATGCTGCCCTGTTGCCCGATGCACCCGAGCTGGGTGGTCATTCTTGCCCTTCCCCTTGCCACTGCCACTGTTGCTGGTCTTCTGGGGTAGTGCGGCTGTGCAGAAGGAACACCGGAGACAGCACACCGGCCAGGAAGTGGTCACACTTCCTTAGCAGAAGTGGCAGGGGGGGGGCTGCACAGGGGCTGGCTAGCTCTTCCGGGGCACCTGAGCTGGCCAGATGCTCTGGACCGCCTGGGACTGTGCAAGAAGCCCGCTCAGGCAGGGAGGGAGGGAAGCCCCAGACCGCCCATCCTGGTCGACAGCTCTGCTCTCCTAGGAAGCGACCGCCAGGATCCCCTCGCCACATATTTGGGCAAGTGCACCCATTGCTCTTGCCATTGCTGGTCTTCATGTGTACATGTGCACCACAAACCAGACCAAGTGGCCGACACGCATGCACATGCTGGAAACAGTAAGATCATCCTCCTGGAGTGCGCATGAACAATGGGTGGCTGCTCTTGCAGTTTCCGCCATGCCCGTATGCATGAAAACCAGATGGCACGCTTACTTATTTTATGAAAACAAAGTGGATAAAGTATTTAAAAGCCATATACTTAGAGATTCCTTGATGAGAGTTTGGAAGAAGCACCGACTCAAATGGGATTACAAAATACCGCTATGGCTGGATCTTGGTCATATCATGTGGAATACAAATATAATGTTACTCGGGGGGGGTTTATATAAAGAGGTTCTTTTTACAGATGTGGGCAGATGGCAACTGAAGACATTAGAGACACTGTTGGACGAAGGGATTAATTTAACTTGGTTACAGCATAATCAACTTCAACTGAGATGGAAAGAGGACCAAAAAATTGGTATTATGTTGCATGAGGAAGAATTGGTTAGACATATAAAAGAGAAAGGTCCAATGCATATTAAAAGGCTTTACAATGTGTTGTTAGAAAGGGATTCAGAAACTGAATTGGTTAAAGACTGCATGATTAAGTGGGCACAAAATTTTGCAGAGCCAGTGATGTTAGAGACGTGGGAAAAAAATTGGGTTCAGAATGTTAAATTTACACAGTCGCAGAATTTGAGGGAAAATTTTTATAAAATATTTTATAGATGGCATTTAGATCCTAAGAAATTGTCGTGTATGGACCCTAATGTTCAGCCAAAATGTTGGAGATGTGACTGTTTAGATGCTACATATTATCATGTTTGGTGGACTTGTAAGAAAGTTAAGGCTTTTTGGATAAAAATTTGGTGGGTCATGCAGAATGTTTTGAAGAAAAAAATTCAATTTTCTCCACAATTGTTTTTACTGCGGATAGTTAAGGGTTTTACATTGGATGAAACAAAGTTGATATTGTATATGATAACAGCAGCGAGATTATTGATAGGTAAATACTGGAAAAATGAAGCTTTGCCCACTATCGAGGAATGGACTTTGAAGATGGCCAGCTTTGCAGAGATGGCGAAGATTTCAGCATATCTAAAAGATCGCTCACAAGAGACTTATGAATGGGAATGGAAAAAGTGGAAAGATTATGTGCAGAATAAATATCAAACTAGGAAGTATCAAATAGCTTTTCACTGAAAATATTATATAAAAATAGAAATATTTGAATTTTGTGAAGATGAAAAATTATATGGGGGTTGGAGGGGTTCAGGTTTTATAAACAGGGGATTTTGATGGGATTATATTCTGTGGAAGTCGGGGGGAGGGGGAGGTTAGGTTGGGGGGTTTGGGTTTGCGGGGGGGGGGGAAATGGGGTGAAAATGTAATTGTAAAACTTTTGCAATAAAAAAAAAAAAACCCATCTGGCTGGTGTGGCAGGACCGGGAAGAGCAATGGGCGATTGCTCCGTGTGCCGGGAGAGATGGCTCTGCATGCCACTTCCGGCACGCGTGCCATAGGTTTGCCATCACGGTTCTATTCTATTCGATTTGTCTGGGGCCTATTAAAAAAAACTCCACAATGTATGAAGAGCAGGACTTTACTTCAATCGTTTCTGTCCTAATTTATGAATCCAAATTCCTATTTCTGAAGTAACATGAAGAGCTGCTGTGTAGAATGGAGGATTTCTGTGCACTTCCTCTCACTGTGCCTGAACAGTAATAGACGGCCGTGTCCTCTGGTTTGAGGCTGTTCATTTGTAGATACTGCTGGCTTTTGGCATTGTCCCTGGAGACGGTGAAGCGTCCTTTCACTTTGTTGGAGTAGAAAATGCTAGCTGAACTTGGTTGTATATATGAAACCCATTCCAGTCCTTTCCCTGGAGCCTGTCTCACCCAAACCATCCACTTGCTGCTGAAGGTGAATCCAGAGCCTTGGCAGGACAGATGGAGGGACTCTCCAGGCCTTCTCACGTTTCCTCCGGACTCCACCAACTGGACCTCAGATTGGACACCTGGAAATAGAATAGAATAGAATACTTTATTTGACCAAGTATGATAGACGCACAAGGACTTTGTCTCCGGTGTGCAGAAGCTCTCGATATACATGCAAAGCAACAGAGTAATAACAATCATAATAATGATACCAATAAGAGGGTAGTAGTAGAAAAGATGAGATGGATAACAATAATATTACAGCCATACAATATGGTTAATAGACATGCCAATACTGTGAGAATTAGCTGTTCAGCAGAGTGATGGAACAAGAGAGAGAGAGAGAAAAAAAACTGTCTCTGTCTAGTTGTTTTGCCATGCAACGCCCTATAGTGGCATCCTGAATGGTGGAATTGAAACAATTTCTGTTCAGGTTGTGAGGGGCAAGTAGATATTTGCTCAGCCCACTTTCTGATCTGTACAGTATACAGGTTCTCAGTGGAAAGCAGGCTGGTTGAAATTGGGTTTCTTTCTTTCTTTCTTTCTTTCTTTCTTTCTTTCTTTCTTTCTTTCTTTCTTTCTTTCTTTCTTTCTTTCTTTCTTTCTTTCTTTCTTTCTTCAGCTCTAACTAAACTCTGCACCTGTCCTGTTTAGTTTGCTATACCAAATTACAGAATTATAGAAGTACAAATGACAGCTTCAATCATTCCTCTGTAGAACTTTATCAGCAGCTCTTGGGGAAGATGGGCTGTATAAGCCCAACCGCAACCAGAAAGGAAGAATCTTCTTTTTTTGCATGAAAAATTTTTACCTCTGAGAATTGTGAGCAAGATTGCCGAGCTTAGCCAAAAAGTCATCTTTGATCATTCAGAGAGGAATTCTATGGAATGTATTCAAATGTCCACACACTCTAAAGGTTTCTGCATTTAGCCTGTAGAGAAAGCTGCTTCACTTTAAAAGGAAACTGTACCAGAATTTACATATCCCTACTAATAAAAGGACCTCTCTGTTCTTTTTCTCCACACTTCTTTGATTGTAGATCAAAGAAATCATAGATCGAAGAGGTAACTCAGTTCAATTATATTACTTTAACTACTAGGGACAAAGGTCAACCCTAGATTGTTTAGTAGTTTTTTTAGAATTAATTTTTTTCTCTTTCTTTCTTTCTTTCTTTCTTTCTTTCTTTCTTTCTTTCTTTCTTTCTTTCTCTCTCTCTCTCTCTCTTCTTTTTTTTCTTTCTTCCTTCCTTTCTTTTTTCTTTTTCTTTTAAAAGTTGCATTGCTTTTATTCCCTTAAAAATTCTTCATAACAATATGGAATGTTTAAAGGAATACAAAAAACATCCCATAAAATGCCTCTCAAAAATGAAATATAACATCTCAATACTGAATGGAAATGGTTCTGTGTGACATGCCAGAAGAATCAAGCTAAGCATTTTCTGAATTTTGGACGTGCCAAGCTCAAAACATTCCCTATTAGTATTGTAGCTGTTGAAGGTGTAGCCTTAAAGCAGGGGTCAGCGACCCGTGGCTCTGGAGCCTCATGTGGCTCTTTCATCTCTCTGCTGTGGCTCCCTGTCGCTGGTCGGCACCACAATTTTGACAGGAGCTTCCAGTTGTGTGTGGGGGGGGGGGGAAAGCATGGAGTGCCAGGAGGAGACTCTATGGTAAGGGACGGGTTTTCCGGTCAGCTCCACAATTGATAGGGCTTTTGGTTAGGACAGGTAGAGGAAAAAGAACACCGCACTCAGAGGAGACTCTATGGTGGGGGAACCGGACTTCTGATTGGCTCCAGAATTGAATGGGGGGCTTCCAGTTAGGACATTTGTGGCTCTTTGAGGGTTTAAGGTTGCCAACCCCTGCCCTTGAGGCTTGGTATAACAGATGGAGGGGCTCATCAGGTCATCTCACATCCTGTTCAGACTTTACCACTGGGACTTTGACTTGATACCTGGAAGGGGGAAAAGAATTTAAAGAATAGAATCACAGTTATCGTTGACTTTTTTTTTTTTTTTAAAGCAGGGGTACCATTCAAGTACAATAGCAATAGCACTCAGACTTACCATATTTTTTGGACTATAAAATGCACCTGACTATAAGACACATCTAAATTTAGAAGAGGAAAACAACAACAAAAAAATGTTTTTGGCCTCCGCATGCCCCATTTTCAGGCCTTGGTTCAGGCCTTTTTTTTTTTTTTTTGGTCCTTTTCCAGCCTTTTTCCAGCCTATTTTTGGAGCTTTATTTTGGCCAATTTTGGGGGCTTTTTTCGGCCCAGTTTTTGGACTTTTTTTGGCCCATTTTTTAGGATTTTTTCAGCCATTTTTTTGAGGATTTTTGGCCCATTTTTGAGGATTTTTTCAGCCTTTTTTGAGGATTTTTTCGGCCCATTTTTGAGGATTTTTTTCGGCCCATTTATTCAGAAAAAATAAAAAATGGGCTAAGAAAAGTCTCGAAAATGGGCCAAAAAGCCTTAAAAATGGGCTGAAGAAAGGCCTGAAAAAGGCCGAAAAAAGGCCCGAAAACAGGGCGTGCAGAGGCCAAAAAATGGCCGATGGGTGGGTGGGGTTTCGGCAATATTCAGTCTATAAGACACACAGATATTTTCACCCCCTTTTGGGAGACAAAAAAGTGTGTTTTATAATCTGAAAAATACGGTATATACCACTTTTTTTTTAATTAAAAAGTTTTATAAGAAATACAAACAATTTTCTCCCCCACACCCTTCCCCTTCCCCACATGAATTATACATTTTCTTATACATAAGAAATCCTCCATATACATGTTTCCCTTAAGGAAAGCATTAAAATAAAACATTTTAATTACATTCGGAGTTGCTCTTCTCCTTCTTCCCTCATTCCACAACAAACCTTCTCCTCCTCCTCCTTTCTTTCATATACCACTTGATGGTGCTTTAAGCCCTCTCTAAGTGCTTTTTTAAATTATTTTTTAATACACAGACAAAAACACAAACAATGTATTTTTTTTTTCTGAACAGAGTATTGGCCAGTTCATAAATTTAAATTTTTTTCAAAACAATTTATATATTCCCTTTTGCCATAATATCTTCCCTTCTTCTCCCTTTTATTCCTTTTTTTTTGAATCCATATTGCCCATTCATCCTAGCTCTAATCTTCACCAAATTCCATTTTCCCTTCATCTCTATATGAAACCCCTTAAATTTAAAATCTCATTTGACATATTCCCTAATGTCACAATCATTCATTTAATATCAAAATAATAATCACTTGTATGACAGATTTCCCCCCCTCTTTATATACTGACAGTAAACCAAATTGCTTCCTTAGATTTTGTCTCTTAATATTTTATCAAAAATACCTATTTCAAACTTCTTATTCATTTCTATTAAAATAATAAACCAACAGACATTTTATACCATACATTTTCTTAGATCTTATTCCAATTAATACACTCTCTCTAAGTGCTTTAAAGGGTCAGCATATGGCATTATTTTAGCAGTAGTGAGCATAATTCAAGGAATGGGCTGATGCTGATTCTTGGGTTTTATTATTTATTGATTTTAATTTGGTTTTAACTGGATTTTATTATTTTATCATTGTATGTTTTTAACCTGTGTTCGCTGCCCTGAGTCCTTCAGGAGAAGGGCGGCATATAAATACTGCTAGATAGATAGATAGATAGATAGATAGATAGATAGATAGATAGATAGATAGATAGATAGTTCCCATTCTTATAGCAACAAGGGGGAAAACACTTTCCCACGAATGGTGACTAAGCAAAGAGAACTGGGTCAGAAATGTTCAGTGTACTTCAAGTAGTTGAATATAAGCAGTTTTTTCTAGTTTCCCTAGGGGAGGAAATGAATGGGGATTGGATCTGCTCATCTGCATGGAGAGCTAACTTCTGTTGCTTTTAACAGAAGCTGAGTCAATTTGGATCGCAGCCACAAACAATGATGGATTTTGACAGGCTTCACCACAGCTTCTTCTCACAGTGTGTGTTCCTCTAGCACAGTAATACAAAGTGGTGTCTTCTGGTTTCAAGTTGTTCATTTGAAGATAGGCCAGGCTGGAGGCCTCATGCCGGGAGATGGTGAAACGGCCTTTCACAGAATTGGCATAGAATTGGGTGCTCCCATCTCCAGGATTATCTACCAATGCAAGCCATTCCAGTCCTTTCCCTGGAGCCTGTCTCCCCAGCTGATCTCATAGCTGCTGAAGGTGAAGCCTGAAGCTTCGCAGGAGAGATGGAGGGACTCCCCAGGCCTTCTCACATCCCCTCCAGATTCCACTAGCTGGACTTCCATTTGGACATCTGGAAAGGAAAGATCGATATGTACACTTTAACCTTAGTTTATTGCAGTCCCATAACCTCAAACTTATTGGAGCCTTTTAGCTTCTATCTCTGGATGGAAGAACCATTACCTTTGAAGACAGAGAAAATGAAGCCTAGTTGGAGCAAAAATATCATTTTTCTTTCTATGTGGGGAAGTTCCAGGCAAACAAGCTTTTGCTTTCCAGTTGCAGCTTGAAAAGGGTGGGAGATGTTGTCATATAAAGAGGAAGGTTCTGTCTGTATTTACATATACTTCAGGATAAAAGAGAATCCGAGTTGGCTGACTATAGCAACAACACTTTTTGAAAAATCTCAAAGAAAGCATAATGTCACAGCCAGGATATAAACTGTTTCAACTCCTACCCTCAAAATGACACTATAGAGCACTGCACACCAGAATAACTAGACACTAGAACAGTTTTTTCCCCGAATGCCGTCACTCTGCTAAACAAATAATTCCGTCAACACTGTCAAACTATTTACTAAGTCTGCATTACTATCTTCTCATCGTTCCTATCATCCATCTCCTCCCACTTATGACTGTATGACTGTAACCTTGTTGCTGGTATCCTTAAGATTTATATTGACTATTTCCCTATGACTATCATTAAGTGTTATACTTTATGATTCTTGATGAATGTATCTTTTCTTTTATGTACACTGAGAGCATATGCACCAAAGACAAATTCCTTATGTGTTTCTATAGCACAGAGGGAAAACACTAAACCATGTTTGTTGACTAACGAAACAGAAACTGGGGCAGGAGTAATCAACGTCATTCAACTAGTTGAATATAGGTGGTTTTTCTAGTTCCCCAGGGGACAAAATGAATGGGAGTTGGCTCTACTCATCTGCATGGAGAGCTAACTTCTTTTGTTTTTAATTCAGGCCACGGAAACTGAGTGAACGTGGATTGCAGCCATGAAAAATGAGGGCTTCCCCACAGCTTCCTCTCACTGTGGCTCTCTAACACAGTAATACACCGTCATGTCCTCTGGTTTCAAGTTGTTCATTTGGAGATAAAGCATGCTGGAGGCATCTCGCCGGGAGATGATGAAACGGTCTTTCACAGAGTTGGAGTAAGAGTGCCTGCTCCCATCTCCAGGACTGTCTATCCATGCAACCCATTCCAGTCCTTTCCCTGGAAACTAGCTCACCAAGATGAAATCATAGCTGCTGAAGGTGAATCCTGAGGCTTGGCAGGAGAGACTGAGGGACTCCCCAGGCCTTCTCACATCCCCTCCAGATTCCACCAGCTGGACCTCCATTTGCACACTTAGAAAGGAAACATTGATATGTACACTGTAACTATCCAGCTTTCTTGAGTACATTAACATGAAGCACATTAAATGTTCCTTTTTTTTTTTTTTTGATTTGATTTATATGCCGCCCTTCTCCAGAGACTCAGTGTGGCTTACAATGTGTTAAGCAATAGCCTGGTTTTGTGGCCTGGTTTTCTGGCAGGATATTGGTTATGCTGCCAGAAAAAAATATCAACTAAAACATTTATTTGATTATACATGTAATAACAGCTGCAAGGATTGTTTATGCACAACATTGGAAAGCAGAGAAAATACCTTTGGAAGGAGAAGTAATTTAAACAAAATTTAGATTGTGCAGAAATGAATAGATTGACTTTGATGATTGAAGAAAGAGAAGATTCAGAACACTTTAAGATATGGAATCAATTCTACTATTGGTTAGAAAAGAGATACAAATAAGTAAATTAATAGTTATGTATAAAAATGCTATAAAAAAGATGGAGGAGAGAGTCTGCATTACTATGATTATTAGTCTTCTCATCATTCCTATTGCCCATCTCCTGCCACTTATGACTGCATGATTGTAACTTTGTTGCTTGTATCCTTACGATTTATATTGATATTGACTGTTTCCTAGTATGATTGCTTATTTCCTAGATTTGATTGTTTATTTGTACCCTATGACTATCATTAAGTATTGTACCTTATGTTCTTGATGAATGTATCTTGTCTTTTTATGTACACTGGGAGCATATGCACCAAAGACAAATTCCTTGTATGTCCAATCACACTTGGCCAATAAAGAATTCTATTCTATTCTATTCTATTCTATTCTATTCTATTCTATTCTATTCTATTCTATTCTATTCTATTCTAGAATAGAATAGAATAGAATAGAATAGAATAGAATAGAATAGAATAGAATAGAATAGAATAGGGTTAAGATCTGGGCTATTCCCAGACCATTCCAGCAGTGGAATAGGATTATCCTGAAACAAACAAACAAATAAAAAAGTGATGGTATTAGCCATCAAACCTCAAAAATATACTTTCCCCAAAAGGTTTCCACAATTTTGGCCACTACTGTAGATATTTTCTCAGCCCTCTTTCTGACTGGTTCAGTATACAGGCCTTCAGTAAAAGCCAAGCTGTTTTTTTTCTGCGGTTCACTATCCATTGATGTCTAGACCTGTCCTCTTTGATTGCTATAACATATCAGACAGTTAAAGAGGTGCACAGTTATTTGTTTTTGTTAATTGCGAAGTTGTGTCCGACCCATCGCGACCCCATGGACAACGTTCCTCCAAGCTTTCCTGTCCTCTACCATGCTCTGGAGTCCATTTAAGCTCACGCCTACTGCTTCAATGACTCCATCCAGCCACCTCATTCTCTGTCGTCCCCTTTTTCTTTTGCCCTCAATCTTTCCCAGCATTGGGCTCTTCTCCAGTGAGTCCTTCCTTCTCATTAGGTGGCCAAAGTATTTGAGTTTCATCTTCAGGATCTGGCCTTCTAAAGAGCAATCAGGGTTGATCTCCTCTAGGACTGACCGGTTTGATCACCTTGCAGTCCAAGGGACTCACAGGAGACTTCTCCAGCACCTCAGTTCAAAGGCCTCAATTATTTGGCGCTCAGCCTTCCTTATGGTTCAACTTTCCCAGCCATATATTGCAACTAGGAAAACCATAGCCTTGACTATACGCCCTTTTGTTCGTAGGGTGATGTCTCTGCTTTTTAGTAACCTATCTAGATTTGCCACATTTTTCCACCCCAGGATCAAGCGTCTTTCTTGGCTGCAGTCCCCATCTGCGATGATCTTGGAGCCCAGGAAAATAAAATCTGTCACTACCTCCTTTTCTTCCCCCATCTAATTTGCCAGGAATTGAGAGGGCTGGATGCCACGATCTTAGTTTTCTTAATATTGAGCTTCAAGCCAACTTTTGCACTCTCCTTCTTCACCCCCATCAAGAGGCTCTTTAGTTTCTCTTCGCTTTCTGCCATTAGAGTGGTATCATCTGCATATCTGAGATTGTTGATATTTCTCCCGGCAAACTTAATTCCAGTTTGTGATTCATCTAGTCCCGCCTTTCTCATGATATGCTCTGCATATAAATTATAGAGGTACAAAAAAAAAAAGTTTCTTTTTTAAATTTATTTTTATTTATAACTCCACACAATATAACAAACACAAAACACAAAAAAACATAATATATGTTCCCTTTTTACAACTGTTTTGTAACTGTCATCTTCTAATATTTACATTTCACCCCCAATTCCCCTTATACTGTTCATTTTCTTCTTGTCCCTTTTCCTCTTATTTACACAAATAATTCCTAACAATCATAATATTAATTTTGTACATTTTATACATTGTCCTATAAACATTTTACATTTATAACTTCTCCCCTGAATATTATATCACTGAATAAGTGAACTTATTGTTCACTATTTCTAGTCTCCAGCCAGTTGTACCATTTGTTCCATATGACGTAGTATTCCGTATGTTCCTTTTCTCTAAGTTCTTTTGTTAATTTGTCCATCTCGGCACACTCTTAGATATTTTTAAATCAATTCTTCCTCAGTTGGTGTGTTGTTGTTTTTCAATTTTGTGCATATGATATTCATGCAGCCATTATAATAAATATGTAAAATCAAGTATTTTAACAGATTAACAGAGTTGGAAGGGACTTTATAGATCATCTAGTCCAACCCCTCGTTCAAGTAGGAGACCCTATACCGTTTCTGACAAATGGCAGTTCAATCTTTTCTTGAAAGTCTCCAGTGATGAAGCTCCCACAACTTCTGAATGCAACTTCTATTCCATTGGTTGATTGTTCTCACTGTCAGAAAATTCCTCCTCATTTCCAGGTTGAATCTTTCCTTGGTCAGTTTCCATCAATTATTCCTTGTCTGGCCTTCAGGTGCTTTGGAAAATAGCTTGATTCCCTCCTCTCTGTGGCAGCCCCTTAAATATTGGAAGACTGCTATCCTGTCTCCCCTGGTCCTTCTCTTCACCAGACTAGCCATGCCCAGTTCCTGCAATCGTTCATTGTATGTTTTAGCCTCCAGTCCCCTAATCATCCCAGTTGATCTTCTCTGCACTTTTTCTAGAGTCTCAACATCTTTTTTATACTGTGGTGAACAAAACTGGATGCAGTACTCTAGGTGTGGTCTTACTAGGGCTTTATAAAGTGGTATTAATACCTCACTTGATCTTGATTGTATCCCTCTGCTAATGCAATTTAGGATTGCACTGGCTTTTTTTTTGGCTGCCGCTGCACACTGCTGGCTCATATTTAACTGGTTGTCCACCAAGACTCCAAGATCCCTCTCACAGTCACTGCTATTTTATTTCTTTAGTATATTTTCTAGTGAGTAATAAAAATGTCGCTGGTTTCCCATCAATAGGTTGATCTGTAGGCTTCTTTCTTAAGAGGAAAGAGAGAAGCTCCTATTTCTGGGTTTTTGCTGGGCATCAGATTCACTTCCTCTCGCTGTGTAACTCGCACAATAATAGAGTGCGCCGTCCTCTTCTTCGAAGCCATTCATCTGCAGATACAGCTGGTTGTTGTCATTGTCCCTGGAGATGGTGAAGCGCCCCTTGACTGTGTCCGAGTACTTAATGCTAGATGAATTTGGATCGATATGGGAAATCCATTCCAGACCTTTCCCTGGAGCCTGTCTCACCCAGCCCATGGAATAGTCAATCAAATTGATGCCGGAGGCTTTGCAGGATATATGGAGGGACTCGCCAGGCCGTTTCACAGCCCCTCCAGACTCCACCAACCGGATTTGAGACTGGGCCCCTGGAAAGAAGAATATATCAAATTTATATTTCACTGATAAAGAAATAAAGGGAAACTAGGATAGATCTATTTCAAACTATTTAGGTCTCATCAGCTAGCCATACCCTTACTTGGATTTGAACTTGGGCTGCCTGCATGTTAGGCAGTTGTATTAACCTCTGAGCCACAAGTTCTCCTCCCTTCATCAGCTTGAGCCAGGGAAGAGATTAAGTATTTTTCTACCCCAGCATGTGGGAGGGAGCATACTACAACCCTTTCGCCTTTCAGCTCCAATCCAGGAGCCCTCAAGCAGTCGCATTCATGACAAACCATTTTATACCAAACTTATATTTCGCTGATAAAGAAATAAAGGGAGACTAGTATAGATCTATTTCAAGTTATTTAGCTCTCGTCAGCTAGCCATACCCTTACTTAGATTCAAACTTGGAAAATATATATATATATTCCTGAATTCCATTACATAGAAAGAGAGAAAAATGGAAGACTCTGGTATATGAATGGGGAAAAAAACAATTTACCTTTGAGAACTGCTACTGCACAGGTCAAATATAGCCAAAGAATCATTTTTGTTCACTTGGATTGTACGAAGAGCATTCAGACAACCAACCACCCTTTATGTTTCTCCTTGCAGTCTGGCGGGAAAAAGGTGCCTTGGCTTATTTAAATAGGAAGTTGTCCTATAATTTACATATCCCTCAACATAAAAGGGTGTCTCACTCATTTTTCCCTTCGTCTTCTCAGTTTCCTCAACACATGTTCAAGATATAGTTGGGCGCTGGTTAGCATGTGGTTAGAGTGTGCATTTATTTTTGACCTGCGTTTATTATCAGCTTTGCCTTTGGAAGTTGCAGGAGCTTCGTCACTGGAAGCTTTCAAGAAGAGACTGGACTGCCAGTTGTCAGAAATGGTGTAGGGTCTCCTGCTTGAGTAGGGGGGCATTGGACTAGATGACCTATAAGGTCCCTTCCAACTCTGTTAATCTGTAATCATATTTTTTTTAATATAAATAATGCAAGGCAGTGAACACATCCAACACTCCTTCTTCCTCCTGATGTTGGATAACCATTTGTCTGAAGTGGTGTGGGGTTTCCTGCCTAAGCAGGGGGTTGGACTAGAAGACCTCCAAGGTCCCTTCCAACTCTGTTATTCTATTCTATTTCTTTTCTGCCCCACAACAACAACCTGGTCCTATCCAAACCAGACAGCTATAGAGATTTCAATCAATTTCAATCAGAATACAACTCGAAGGGATCTTGCAGGTCTTCTAGTCCAACTCCCTGCTCAAGCAGGTGACCTTATACTATTTTTTGATGAGTGGCTGTCCAGTTGCCTCTTAAAAACCTCCAGTGATGAAGCACCTACAACTTCTGAAGGCAAGCTGCTCCACTGCTCAATTGTCTTCAATGTTAGGAAGTTTCTCTTTAATTTCAGGTTGCTTCTCTCCTTGATTAGTTTCCACCTATTGCTTCTTGTCCTGCCCTCAGGTGCTTTGGAGAATAGCTCCCTCTTCTTTGTGGCAGCCCCTGAGATATTGGAACACTGCTATCATGTCTCCCCTAGTCCTTCTTTTCATTAAACTAGACATACCCAGTTCCTGCAACCGTTCCTCATATGTTTTAGCCTTCAGTCCCCTAATCATCCTTATTTCTCTTCTCTGCACACTTTCTAGAGTCTCCACATCTTTTTTACATTGTGGCGACCAAAACTGAATGCAGTATTCCAACCAAGGCATTATAAAGTGGTATTAACACTTCACGTGATCTTGATTCTATCCCTCTGTTTATGCAGCTTAGAACTGTGTTGGCTTTTTTGGCAGCTGCTGCACATGGCTGGCTCATATTTAAATGGTTGTCCACTAGGACTCCAAGATCTCTCTCATAGTTAGTACTATTGAGCAAGGTACCACATATACTATACCTGTGCATTTTGTTTTTCTTCCCTAAATGTAGAACCTTACTTTTTTCACTGTTGAATTTCATTTTGTTAGATAGCGCCCAATGTTCAAGTCTGTCAAGATCCTTCTGTTTCTTGAGCCTATCTTCTGGAGTGTTGGCTATTCCTGTCAGCTTGGTGTCATCTGCAAATTTGATGAATTCCCCATCTATCCCCTCGTCCAAATCATTGATGAAGATGTTGAAGAGTACTGGGCTCAAAACAGAGCCTTGGGGTACTCCACTGCATACTTCTCTGCACTTTTCCCAAAGTCTCAACATCTGTTTTGTAATATGGTGACCAAAATTGGATGCAGAATTCCAGTGTGGTTTTATTAAGGAGTTACAAAGTGGTACTAATACAAATCTATGCCACAGTACAACCCTGTGAGATGGGTTGGACTGAGATAGAGTAACCGGCCCAAGGTCACCCTAGCACTTTTCATGCCTAAAGTCAGATTAGAACTGGATTATCAGAAGTGTGTGTTTGGAGGTGGGATGGGGAGAATGTTAAATTATTATGCCAGATGAACGAGAGGTTTTGTCAACCTTCAACAAGACTATGCATGATATCAACTCATTGACGAAGTAAAGCTTTTCCAAAACTCTGATTTTCAAACCCAAATAGGAAAAAATAATGTTAACCTGGGAATTCTTATGTTAAGGAAAAAACCTTGAAATCAACAAGAATGATGAAACTGGGTTTACAAATGTTGTAAATCAGAAGCAACTAAAGTGGGAAGCTCTCTTGATTATAACTGAAAGTTGAACTGTAGGAGCCTTGGCGACATGGTGGTTGAGTGCAGAACTGCAAGCTACTTCTGCTGACTGTTGGCTGCCTGCAATTTGGCAGATCAAATCTCACCAGGCTCAAGGTTGACTTGGCCTTCCATCCTTCTGATGTGAGTAAAATGAGGACCTAGATTGTTGGGGGCAATAGGCTGACTCTGTAAACTGCTTAGAGAGGGCTTGAAGCACTGTGAAGCAGTATATAAGTGTAAGTGCTATTGCTATTGAATGCTATACAGATCAACAATGCTATACTTATTCAGAGGCAGAAAATGAACATATCAATTTTGAAGAAGCTTGTTGGATGAGAAATTTACTCTTCGAGTAAAAACAAACAAACAAAGCACCTTTGGGACAAACCAGTGGTGGGTTGCCCCCGGTTCGGACCAGTTTGCAAGAACCGGTTGTAAAACTGGTGGGAGGCCCCACCCACCACTGCAGATGTCGTCATCGGCAATCTGTGTATGCATTGAAGCAAGGCGCGTGTGCGAGCGAAGCAAGTGAGCGCGATCCCATTGGGAACCGGTAGTAAAGGTAACTAGAACCCACTCCTGGGACAATCATGACCTGGATGACTGAGAATCTCCATATATATTTACCATACTGTAGCAGTAGTTGAGCTTTAATCACTCTCTATATAACAGAAGGAAAACACTTGTCTACATTTCGTGACCAACCAAAGAGAAACAGGTCCAGGAGTGACCAGTTTCCCCTACTGGTTTGCCTGAACTGGTCCGAACTGGCTGAATACCACCTCTAATTGAAGGCAAACGAGATCCAGGCAGTGTTGTGACCCAGGCCCAAGTAAGAAGTAGGAAAATCAGTCAGTGAAAAAACAAACAAACTTTATTCAAACAGTTGAGAATTACTTCATTCCCAGCGTCACTCAACTAAATTAAAGCAAATTCCTCCCAACACAAATTCTTCAGTCCTATCGCAAACCTTGGTCCAATTAGGCAAACTGCCAAAGGCCTTTCTTGGCAAACATTCAGAAATCACAGATACAAAAATAAATACAAGACATAGACGAAGAAGAAGACGAAGCTACCAATGTTGTTTTCCGGTTAAACCCAAACTCATTGCTGGTCTCTTTTAATCCTTATGGGAGGGGCCAATCATCTCTTGGCCCTACTCCCAAGTTGTCCTCTTGGCTTGAGCTGCTCTTGCCTTCTGGCAGCTCTTCTCATGCGTGCATTAGGAACAGGCTCCTCCTGTTCCTCTGCCTTACTCCTATCAGTCTCTGGAGTCTCTGGAGTCTGCACCTCACTCCCCAATGGCCCTGGCCCCATCTCTGCCTCTGATGCAGAGGCCTCATCCAGGACTTCCCCAGCCTCCAGGACTGGCCCATGTTCTTCCTCAGCCTCATTGCTGTCTGACTCCACTGCCAGCTCCACAGGCTGCTGGCGGACCACACAGGCAGAAGAAGAATGCCATTGCTTCAAAATCTAAGAGACTGGTTTGGACAAAACTCAACAGCACTTTTTCGTGTTGCCATTGATAAAAATAGGATTGTCAACATGATCGCCAATGTCTGATGACGGATATGGCACAAGAAGAAGAAGTGTTGAATTAATTGCTGGGGATCTATCCATAAGGATAAAGCATCCATCAGGTTTTTGTCCATCTCAATCCTTTGGAAAAAACAAGTCAAAAATCACATCATGGCTTAGTGGTTCCCTGGATGAATGAGAAAGAGAAATAAAAGTGACTGCATCCTAATCAATCAATTCAATTTGCACTACATTTAGAATTGAGCATTGGAGTGAATTCTTTTTTTGATTTGCAGAGGGGACTGTGTCATTTTTCAAGCAGGGACTGGGGAAATAATGTTTAGTGAGATTTTGCAGACAGCTCTGCCACCTAGTGTAAACCAGGTAGAGGAGCAGCAACAGGATTTATTTCTGCTTGTATTCTAAACATGAGTGAAAATGAGTCTGGGAAACATAATTGAGTTCCAGGTAATCTGCACAGGTTTCCTTAGAAAAGGTGATTATATAGCCAAAGCTTGAAAAATCCATTTGCGAGAACTGGATATAAACTAGTCAACTGCTCAAGCAGCAATTCTATATCAAGCAGCTCATTTCAAATCTCTCTCTTATAATCTGTCAGATGTATATCCCAAATATCTATAGAGATGCTCAGTCATCCAGGTCATGGTTGTCCCAAAGGTGCTTTTTCAAGAGGCAACTGAACCTTCTGGTTTTTCTTTGAAGATGTTTTGCTGCTCACCGAAGAAGCTTCTTCAGCTCTGACTGGATGGTGGGGAATGGAAGGATTGATACTCCTTGCAGACAGCTGGTCATTTGCAACCTTTTAGCAAGTCACTGCAGTGGTGGGTTCCTCCCGGTTCGGTCCGGTTCAGCCGAGCCGGTAGCAGTGATGATATGACGTCACTGAACTGGTTCTCCCCCCCGCCCTCCCACTCCCCCCCACCACGTTATTCTTACCTTTTATTTGGTCCTACCCCCAATCTATTGTTGCCTCCTAAGTCCCAGCTGATGACTAGAGGGAAAAAAACTGTTTAAACTCTTGCCACGGGGCTTCAAAGGGCCGTCCTACAGCTGATCAGTGTTAAAAGCAAACAAATGAGTCGGGTCGTAAGTGCGAGGACTGGTTGTAAGTGCAAAGACCTTCCAGAAATGACTCTGACCAGCTAGCCACGCCCACCTAGTCACATGACCTCCAAGCCACACCCACAAAATAAGCCACACCCACAGAACCGGTAGTAACAAAATTTAGAATCCACCCCTCAGTCACTGAGACCACCTGGAAGTTTGTCTGTGTCCTCAGGATCATCTGAATGGTGCAAATGGGTGCAGAGCCTTCTTGCAACTGTTGAAAGGACTGTGTTGCAGACTGGAGATATATGATGAACCATGATGGCACAGTGGTTAGAGTCAATGGTGGGTTCCTCCCAGTTCGGCCTGGTTCGGCTGAGCCAGTAGCGATGACGATATGATGTCACCGAACTGGTTCTCTTTTTTCGGGAGCTGGGCCCTCAACCCCGCATTATTCTTACCTTTTATTTGGCCCCACCCCCAATCTATTCGCTGCCTCCTGAGTCCCAAATGATTGGCTAGAAGGAAAAAAAAACTGTTTAAATTCTTGCCATGGGGCTTCAAAGGGCCGCCCTACAGCTGATCAGTGTTAAAAGGCAGTGTGGTGGTAGACCAGTGCACTCAAAAAACAAATGAGTAGACCGGTGCCTCCAAAAACAAATGAGTAGACCAGTGCCTCCAAAAACAAATGAGTACACCGGAACATTCCAAGAACAAATGGGTAGACCGGTACAGCTCTACAAGCAGTTAAAAGCCTGGTAGACCAGTACTTCTGCTAAATCCTAAAGAATTGTCACATGACCATCAAACCACGCCCACAAAATAAGCCACACCCACAGAACCAGTAGTAAAAAAACTTAGAACCCACCCCTGGTTAGAGTGTAGTACAGCAGGCTACTTCTGTCGACTGCTGGATGCTTGCAATTTGGCCGTTCAAATCTCACCAGGTTCAAGGTTGACTCAGCCTTCCATCCTTCCAAGGTGGGTAAAATGAGGACCCAAATTGTTGGGGGCAATAGGCTGAGTCTGTAAACCGCTTAGAGAGGGCTGTAAAGCAGTATATAAGTCTAAGTGCTATTGCCATTGCTTTGATGTTGTATCCCACCCCCTCTGTTGAGAGAGGGATGTTCAAATGTTTTGTTTTGTTTTTTCAAAAGGAAACTTTCTTGTGGGTTGGTTTTTTTTTTTTTTTTGGGGGGGTCATTTTGCTTTTCATCCAAAAAAGTCTAGTTGCCTTTGGGACAACCATGACCTGTATGAATTCAACATGAACATATAAAGAATGTTGGCAGAAACTGGATATGTCTAGTCTAGTGAAAGAAGGACTAGGGGTGATATGATAGCAGTGTTCCAATATTTGAAGGGCTGCCATAAAGAAGAGGGAGTCAAGCTATTCTCCAAAGCACCAGAAGGCAAGAGAAGAGGCTTGGATGGAAATTAATCAAGGAGAGAACCAACCAATGATAAATTTCTTGACAATGAGAACAATTAATAGCTTGCCTCCAGAAGTTGTGGGTGCACCATCACTGGAGGTTTTTAAAAAGAGATTTGACAGCCATTTGTCCAGAATGGTATAGGGCAGTGATGGCTAACCTTTTTGCCATCGTCAGTGTTAGAGAAAAGTTATTTCTCATTTGCTGTGCCTATTAATGGCTTTTGGAATGGACAAGTGGGTGAGCCAATCAGAAGGCAGCCGATGGGTTTGAATCTCCTGGCTTTTATATTCCCTCCCCTAACTGTCACTGGGACAGTATAAAAGGAGATTTCTGACAGAAAGTTAGTTATCAGTTAGTAGTCAGTTAGTTGTCAATTAGAGGGCAGTTCTGCAGTTCTAATGTCAGTTAGAGGGCAGTTCTAAAGGGCAGTTCTGCAGTCAATATGTAGTTGAAAGGCAGTTCTGAAGACAGTTAGTCATTAGTAAGTTGGCAGTTAGGAGATTTCTGATTAGGGATCAGAGGTAGATCTGATGTATTAAAAGACTCCTTCTTCTGAGGAAGAATAGCCAGAATTATAATCATATAGAGTAATTACGTATATATATATATCTGACAGGATATTTAGGAAAAAGAATGACATACTATTTAGTATTTAAATAGATATTGCTTTAATTATTATATAAATAAAAACAGTTTATTGTGAACTGCTAGTAAGTCTCATTTGTTATAGTAGATTGTTATAGAGATAAGGTTTTATGGTACATTGATTTAACCTCCATGACAGCGAGCTGGGGGGGGAGGTTAATGCACGCATGTGCCCACACTCATAATTCTATGTGCCCCACCCTGTGCATTCATACGCAACCCCCTCCCCCCCGATCCTGGCATGTGGTGGCCCAGTAGGCCTGTTTTTCTTTCTCACCTGGCTCCAGATCCTCTCTGTGCATCTGGGGAGGGCAAAAACAGCCTTCACCACCCCCTCTGAGGCCCTCCGGAGGCCTGAAACGGCCCATTTCCCAACTCCTGGTGGGACAGGAAGTGATGCTTTTTGCTGTCCCCAGCTTCACAACAAAAATAGCAGCTTTTCCAGTTCAGCAGTAGGCAAAATGAAAGGGGGTTAGCTCTACTCTTCTGCAAGGAGAGTTAACTTCCTTTATTCTTAATTCACGAAGCTGACTCAATTTGGACAGAAACCATAAACAAATGAAGAATTATGTCAGGCTTCCCCATAGCTTCCTCTCACTGTGCATCTCTAGCACAGTAATACACAGCTGTATCCTCTGGTTTCAAATTGTTCATTTGGAGGTAAAGCATGTTGGATGGGTCGTGACGGGAAATGGTGAAACGGCCTTTCACTGAATTGGCATAGTGTTGGGTGTTGCCATCTCCAGGGTTATCTATCCACGCAAGCCATTCCAATCCTTTCCCTGAAGCCTGTCTTATCCAGACCATCTGATAGCTGCTGAAGGTGAAACCTGAAGCTTGGCAAGAGAGACGGAGGGACTCTCCAGGTCTTCTCACATGCCCTCCAGACTCTACCAGCTGGACCTTCATCTGGACATCTGAGGGAAAAATGTTGATATGTACACTTTAACCTTAATGGCTGCAGTCCCTTAACCTCAAACTTATTAGAACCTTTTAACTTCCATCTCTGGATGGAAGAACCATTACCTTTGAAGACTGAGAAAATGAAGCCTAGTTGGAGCAAAAATATCATTTTTCTTTCTCAGTGCAGAAGTAGTTCCAGGCAGACTGGCTTCCAGACAGGTGGAGGAGGGTGGGAGATAATGTCATATAAAGAGGAAGGATATGCCCATATTTACATAAACTTCAGGATAAAAGAAGACCAAGGTTGGGTGACAATAGCAACAAGAAAAATGATAAGGGTATATAAAGGTTAAGTCCCCCAGATGAAAAATCCCCAATAATTAATGAAAATAAACACACCTATAAGTGCCTAACATTTTATAGTTGTCTTTTCCCATTGTTAACATTTTTATTGAGTTATAGAGTAATATAAAAAGGGACGTGGTGGTTCAGTGGCTAAGACACTGAGCTTGTCGATCGAAAGGTCGGCAGTTCAGCGGTTTGAATCCCTAGTGTCGCGTAACAGTGTGAGCTCCCATTACTTGTCCCAGCTCTGTTTCAAAGCCAAAGAGCCAGTGCTGTCCGTGGTCATGTGGCCGGCAATACTAAATGCCAAAGGTGCATGGAACGCTGTTACCTTCCCACCAAAGTTGGTCCCTATTTTTCTACTTGCATTTTTTACGTGCTTTCGAACTTCTAGGTTGTCAGAAGCTGGGACAAGTAACGGGAGCTCACCCCGTTATGCAGCACCAGGGATTCCAACTGCTGAACTGCCAACCTTTCAATCGACAAGCTCAGCATCTTAGCCACTGAGCCACCGCATCCCTTGATACTGAACTAGATGGCACTTAATCAATTCAAGATTGTGCAATTCTTAACTCGGGTCTTCCAATTCAACATCATTTTAGGGGAAGAGAAGGTTCTTTCTTGGATTCAGAATAACAGATTTGGAAGGGACCTTGGAGGTTTTCTAGTCCAACCTGCTGCTCAAGACAAAAACCCTATACCATTTCAGACAATGTCTTCCAAAATATCTCCAGTGTTGGAGAATTCACAACTTCTGGAGGCAATCCATTCCACTGATTAATTGTTCTCACTGTCAAGAAATTTCTCCTTAGTTCAAAGTTGTTCCTCACCTTGATTAGTTTCCACCCATTGCTTCTTGTCCTGCCTTCAGGTGCTTTGGAGAATAGGTTGACAACCTCTTTCCTTAGATATTGGAACACTGCTATCATGTCACCCCTAGTTCTTCTTTTCCTTAGCAATAGCAAGAGCACTTAGACTTATATACTGCTTCATAGTGCTTTACAACCCTCTCTAAATGGTTTACAGAGTCAGCATATTGCCCCCAATAATCTGGGTCCTCATTTTACCCATCTCGGAAGGATGGAAGGCTGTGTCAACCTTGAGCCTGGTGAGATTTGAACTGCTAAACTGCAGCTAGCAGCCAGTTGAAGAAGTATTATTATTATTATTATTATTATTATTATTATTATTATTATTATTATTTTAATTTGTATACCGCCCTTCTCCCAAAAGGGACTCAGGGTGGTGAACAGCCAAAATTAAAATACATACAATACAAAAGTTAAGATAATTAAAAGAGATTAAATCAATCGGCCTCCCAATTTAAACTCCAAGTCTATAAAATTTAAAAATCCCAATTTAAAAACCATTTAGGCTAGGCTGGCTTGCTGGAATAAATAGGTCTTCAGGGTCTTACGGAAGGTCCGGAGGTCCGGGATCAGTCGTATTCCAGGAGGTAGCTCATTCCACAGGGTGGGTACCCCCACAGAGAAGGTTCTCCCCCTGGGGGCCGCCAGCCGACATTGCTTGACCGACGGCACCCTGAGGAGGCCCTCTCTGTGAGAGCGTATTGGCCAGTGGGAGGTTATCGGTAGCAGCAGGCAGTCTCGTAGGTACCCTGGCCCTAAGCCATGAAGCGCTTTAAAGATGAGAACCAACACCTTAAAGTGGCCTATAGTACTGCACTCTAACCACTGCACCACCTCGGCTCTAAATTAAATTAGACATACCCAATTCCCACAATCATTCTTCATATGTTTTAGCCTGGCATCCCCTAAGAAGCACTTTCAGAAGCACTTCCTCACACTGTGCCTCTTGCACAGTAATAGACAGCTGTGTCTTCATGTTTCAGGCTGTTCATTTGCAAATGCAGCTGGTCTTTGGCATTGTCCTTGGATATGGTGAAGCGACCCTTGACTTCATCAGAATAGTGAAAAGATGTAGAATCATAGCGTATATGTGCCACCCATACTGGTCCTTTCCCATGAGCCTGTCTCATCCAATGCATGCTGTAATCACTGAAGGTGAAGCCAGATGCTTGACAGACCAGATGAAGGGATTCTCCAGGTCTCCTCACATCCCCACCAGACTCAGTCAATTGAACTTCAGATTGGGCACCTGAAAAGGAAAATACTTCAGTAAAAGCTGTTGAATATTACTAGATAATAGAATAGAATAGAATAGAATAGAATAGAATAGAATAGAATAGAATAGAATAGAATAGAATAGAATAGAATAACAGAGTTGGAAGGGACTTTCAAGGTCTTTTAATCCAACCCCCTGCTCAGGCAGGAAACCCTATACTATTTCAGACAAGTGGTTGTCCAATCTCTTCTTAGAAACTTCCAGTGTTGGAGCATTCACAACTTCTGAAGGCAAGTTGTTCCACTGATTAATTGTTCTAACTGTCAGGAAATTTCTCCTTAGTTCTAAGTTGCTTCTCTCCTTGATTAGTTTCCACCCATTGCTTCTTGTCCTGCCCTCAGGTGCTTTGGAGAATAGCTTGACTCCCTCTTCTTTGTGGCAGCCCCTGAGATATCGGAACACTGCTATCATGTCTCCCCTAGTCCTTCTTTTCATTAAACTAGATATACCCAGTTCCTGAAGATAAATAAGAATAATCAAAAGAATGCTATGGTGGATGAATTACCTGCAAGAACACTGGCAAAGAGCAAGGATGTTGGCCAAAATAACATTTTGCTGTCCAAAAAGATAGGAATGGAAAAGTCTCGGAAAGCATCCACCAGTTTATGTTGATGCGTTCCACCTGAGAAATGTTAGATGGCTCATTTAAAGAAGAGGCTGCCCAGAGATTTACATATCCCTCCAGATAAAGGGGCCATATGTTCAATAATCTAGATGTCTTTCAAAATACTCTGTATAAAGAAATAAAAAAGTCGTAGTGTTCATGGAGATTCTCAGTCATCCAAGCTATGGTTGTGCTTTTTTCAAGAGGCAACTGGTACTTCTTGGTTTTTCTTTGAAGACGTTTACTTCAAAGGACTATAAATCCTTCCATTCCCCACCATCCAACCAGAGCTGAAGAAGCTTTTTGGATGAGAAAAGTCTTCAAAGAAAAACTAGACAGTCCAGTTGCCTCTTGAAAAAGCACCTTTGGGACAAAAAAATAGCCATAGATGCAGGAGAATCTGGCACTGAATTGTCGGAAGGAAGAGTGAAGAGGCAAATAGCACTGAGTTACCAGTGTGTAAAAAGAGACCAAGAAGAGATCCTCCCTAAATCTTCACAGTATATAACAGTTATATATAGAGTACTTTAGTCTGGGAAGATTCCTGTCTACAGATGAACAGCAATAAGAAAACTACATATTTTTCGGAGTATAAAACGCATCGGAGTATAAGACCCACCTTAATTTTTGGCAAGGAAAATAGGAAAAAAAAATTCTGCCTACCAGGTATTCATCTGGTATTATTATTCATCAGTAAGGGATCTTGCAAGTGGCCCTTATAAATATCAGTACAGTAAGTACTGTTTAAATCAATTTATACCTTGTGGTGCAATGGACTAAGTGCTGTTAAAGTAGCACTTAGTTGCCAGCTGCCTGCAATTACTGCAAGTTCAAATCTCACCAGGCTCAACGTTGACTCAGCCTTCCATCCTTTCGAGGTAGGTGAAATGAGGACCCGGATTGTGGGGGCAATAAGCTGACTTTGTATAAACAAGAACACCGCTTAGGCGGGGCCGAAAGCCCTACTAAGCAGGTATATACAAAAGTATGAAGGCTATTGCTTAATGCATTGTAAGCTGCCCTGAGTCTCCGGAGAACGGTGGCATATAAATCGAACAAACAAATAAATAAATAAATAAATAAATAAATAAATAAATAAATAAATAAATAAATAAATCTGGCTAGTCCTTAGCCTGGTCAGCTTCAGCACATTAGTTTGCTTGCTGCTTTTGAGGTTGGGTCTGGTTGGGTCTGTGCTTCTAAAACACAGCTGATTTTCGGAGGGAGAAGCAATTAGAAAAGCAGGCAAAGTACAGAAGATTGCTTCCCTTGCATTGGGGCTGAAAAACAGCTTCAAAAGCACAGCTGATCCTCGGAGGGAGCTCCAGTGACTAAAGCAGGCAAAGTGCAGAAGGGGCAATAGAAGGCAGCAGCTGTTCTGGGTAGCCATTTTGGGCACCTTGCGCGGGTTTACATTCGAAGTATAAGACACACCCAAATTTTCACCTCTTTTAGGAGGGAAAAAAGTATGTCTTATAACTCCGAAAAATATGTTATTTTAAACAATTCATCATGTTGTTTTTTTTCTTCCCTGTGCCTGACAATACACTTGAGGGAAGGTTTGGTCTGAAAAGCTTGGTCGGAAAAATGAAGCTTATATTTATTTGGTTCTTATAAATTCTAAGTTACAAAGCTTACTCCATGAACTTGGAGAGATGCTCATCAGGGATTCCAACCAATTTTTTCCCCCTTGGCTTTTGAATCACTTCTTGACTTCTGCCTCTTCCACAGTAATATTCTAGTCAGTCCTCATGTTTCAAATCTGTTCATCTGTAGATAGATCTGGCTGTTAGAATTCACCCTGGAGGTGGTGAGGCATTGTTGCACCCAAGCAAGAAATGCAGTTTAGATGCAAGAATGCTTCACCATCTTTAGCGTGAATTCTAACAGTCAGATCTATCCACCGATGAACAGGTTGAAATATGGCGACTGACTAGAATAGCAATAGCACTTAGATTTATATACTGCTTAACAGTGCTCTCTAAGTGATTTACAGAATCAGCATATTGACCCCAACAATTTGGGTCCTCATTTTACCCACCTCAGAAGGATGCAATAGAAAAGAAATGAAACAAAACGGAAACAGAAACGGAAACGGAAACAGAAACTCAGAACATTCATATTTGGGCGGGCTTTTTAAGGTATTGTGATTGGTTGAGGTCCTGTGGGCATAGAGTATAAATTACAAGGATTTGGCTGTTTTTTCTTCAGTTCCAGTTTGTGTCAATAAACGCTGTTGTATCTATGCTGGTCTATTCTTGCCTATTTCAGCCCACGACACAATATCATCCCCTTAAATACTGATATCATTATTACACCTAGTCTTCCTTTTTATTAAGCTGGATATAAACAAGTCCTGCAACACTTCTTCATATGTTTTAGCAAACAGAAACTGGTTCAGAAATGATAAGCATCATTCAGCTACTTCAAGATTAGTGGCTTCTCCACATCACCAGAAGAAAAAATGAAAAGGGTTCTGCTTTACTTTTCTTCATGGAGAGCTAACTACTTCCTTTGTTTTTAATTCAGAGCATGGAAGCTGATTCAACTTGGATGGCAGCCATGAGCAATGAGGGATTTTGTCAGGCTTCCCCATAGCTTCCTCTCACTGTGAGTCTCCAGCACAGTAATACACAGCGGTGTCCTCTGGCTTCAAGCTGTTCATTTGGAGATAAAGCATGCTGGAGGCATCTCGTCGGGAGATGGTGAAACGGCCTTTCACTGAATTGGCATAATATTGGGTGCTGTCATCTCCATCATCGTCTATAAATGCAACCCACTCCAGTCCTTTCCCTGGAGCCTGTCTCACCCAGCTTATCTCATAGCTGCTGAAGGTGAATCCAGAACCTTGGCAGGAGAGACGGAGGGACTCCCCAGGCCTTCTGACATCCCCTCCAGACTCCACCAGCTGGACCTCCATTTGGACATCTGGAAATGAAATATTGATAGGTACATTTTAACTATCCATCATACCGCAGTCCATTCACTTCAAGCATATGGGAGCCTGTTAGCTTCCATCTCTGTAGGAAAGAACCATTACCTTTGATGATTGCTAAAATGCAGACAAGTTGGAGCAAAAGTATCATTTTTCTTTCTGAGTGGAGAAGTTCCAGGCAGACTGGCTTTTGGTCTTCAGCCACAGGTTGAGGAGTGGGGGAGATGATGTCATATAAAGAGGAAGGTTAGGCCAGTATTTACATACACTTCAGGATAAAAGAGAATCAGATTTGGCAAGAGCTTCTGAACAATCTGAAAGGGTGTGCAAAGGATATGTTTGCCATATATATCAGCTTAATTTTAATTCAAGTTCTCCCTCCTTTTTACAGACCAGTTTGTCCCATTTCTGTAAATGGTTCAATGGAGTTTTGAAAATAATTTTCCATTTAATGTAATTTCATGATTATTGCTGCAGGAAAACATTACTTGTATTAATAAACAGATAATCTTAATAGAGCTGGAAGGGACCTTGGAGGTCTTCTAGTCCATCCCCCTGCTTAGGCAGGGAACCCTGTACCATTTCAGATAGATGGCTGCCCACTCTTCTCTTAAAAACAACTCAGAAGTTGTAAAGCACTCACAACTTCTGAAGGCAAGCTGTTTTTTTATCTTCAGATATTAGAATATATTTCACCCACTATTATGAATACATGTTTTTATATTAATTTCTTTTATTGACTTTTATTGAAGCATTATAAAAATTGGGCATTGGGAATTGATAAGGAGCCCCTGGTATTACAGGTTATGTTATGCCCCACAATCAACATGACATCATTCAAGTGGGCATAATATAAAAAATGGTAAAGAGGAATTCAACAACTTCCATGAATGGAATCAGCTAAAAATACTACAAAATATTAAATGTATTACAAAATTAATACTGTGAAAACCCATCTTCACATCCTATTTATAACTATAGCAGTGGAGAAATTCAAATTATTTTATTACTGGTTCTGTGGTGTGGCTTGGTAGGCATGGCAGGGGAAGGATACTGCAAAATCTCCATTCCCATCCCACTTCAGGGGAAGGAAACTGAAAAATCCCCATTCCCTCCCCACTCCTGGAGGGAAGGAAATTGCAAAATCTCCATTCCCACCCCACTCTGGGGCAGAGGTGGTATTTGCCAGTCTCCAAACTACTCAAAATTTCTGCTACCGGTTCTCCAGAACCCGTTAGAACCTGCTGAATTTCACCCCTGATCTATAGGTTTGTTCTGATGTTTCAGACTGAATGTGAAGTTAATACAAATAACTCTGTTAGGTTGAAAATTGTTTTCTGTTCCAATTTAAGATTTAAAATACCCAGGGAGACATTAAAAAGGGGAAGGATGGGAAAGTCGTCTAAACAAATGAGGAATATCTACTGTGGATGCAAAATATTAATCAATCTCAATAAAAGAGGTTGAAGGAAGGACAAGAAGCAATCAATAGAAACTAGTCAACCAACCAAGACCAACCTTGAATTAAAGAGGAATTTCCTGAGAGTTAAAACAATTAATCAGTGGAACAATTTGTCTCCAGAAGTTGTGGGGGCTCCATCACTGAAGGTTTTTAAGAAGAAATTGGACAATCATTTGTCTGAAATGGTATAAGGATTCCTGCCTGACCAGCAAGTTGGACTAGAAGACCTCCAAGGTACCTTCTAACTTTGTTATTCTGTTATTCCTATGACTCCTTAGGAGATATAAACATTTAGAGAGACAATTGTGACAGAGCTTGGTTACATGGACATACTATTGCTCCATCATTCTTTCATTTATCTCAATATCTTGGAAGAGACAAGTGAAAAAAATCAGTTTGTGCCAAATTAATGTCCTGGTAGAATGAGAGGCTTAACACCTCAAAAACCAAAATTATGGTCGTCAGCAAACAGCCCATTAATTTACCACTGATAAATTTGGAAGGAATACCACTACAAAAAGTTGAAAGGATCACGTACCTCGGTTTTAATTTACATGAAAGCTGGGACATGACCACTGAAGTAAAAACAAGGATAGAGAAAGCTCGAACAGCATTCTTCAAAATTGAAAAAAGGTCTTCTGCAGTCACAACATAAGCCTAAGACTGGAAATCAGGCTTGTCAGATGTTACATCTTTTCAATCCTGCTCTACAGAGTAGAGAGTTGGTCTCTGACAGAAAACCACTTGAAGAAACAAGAAGCATCTGAAATGTGGATTTACAGACAACTGTTAGGTATGAGCTGGGTTAACAAATGAGGAGGTGATAAGCCACCTGGGAAAACAAAGGAAAATTATCAAAACCATTAAAAAGCGAAAGTTAGAATATTTTGGACATGTGATGCGATACACAGAAAAATATGGCATCCTTCACTTAATCCTCCAGGGAAAGATTTAAGGCAAATGAGGTCCAGACAGAAGAAGAACATCATGGCTTCAAAACATAAGAAGGAGGAGGAGGAGGAGGAGGAGGAGGAGGAGGAGAAGGAGAAGAAGAAGAAGAAGATAAAAATTGGAAAGTAGAAATGATACCTACAGATGAAGAAATTATTAGGAAAATGTTGGACTGTGCCGAAATGAGTAAACTGACATTAGAAATAAGAGAGCAGGAAGAGAAACAATATTATTTGATATGGGATTTATTTTATCATTGGCTAGATAATAAAAAAATGGTGATATAGAAGTAAATGCTGAAATACTTTAAATGATGATACAACTGATGATATAAGAGCCTTGGTAGTACAGGGGTTTAAGGCACCCTGTTATTAAGCTGGTTATTAAGACCAGCTGCCTGCAATTACTGCAGGGTTCGAATCTCGCCAAGGCTCAAGGTTGACTCAGCCTTCCATCCTTTCTAAGGTAGGTGAAATGAGGACCCAGTTGTGGGGGCAATAAGCTGACTTTGTATAAATATACAAAAGGATGAAGGCTATTGCTGAGCACATTGTAAGCCGCCTTGAGTCTTCGGAGAAGGGCGGCATATAAATCAAATTAAAAAAAAGAAACTGATATATTTTACATAAAAATAGGTTTTGGATATGTAGTGATATTGTGAAGAGAGGAGAGGGCACTAGGGATGCAAACCGACTGATGTACTGTCTGTACTTGATTGAATGAATGATGTTTGTATGTTATTTTTCTTTCTTTTTTTGTTTTAAAATAAAAAAAATGATTTGGAAAAAAAAAGAAGAAGATAGAATGAGGAACTGGAATAAGGTCTTAAAATTAATTCTGTTTGGATTATGTTTAAGGAAGGAGGGTTAGTGGGAAATCTTGTTTGGTTTGCCACTGGGCAATTTTTCAAGCTAAAATGTACCAGGATAATATTCATTGGGATTTTACAGAGAAGGCTGCCCTCTAGTGATAAGCAGATGGAGCAGAGATAGCAAATTTAACATCTGCTTCTATTCTAAACAGGGAAATTAGCTTTGGGAGAGTGACTGATCTCAAGGAGATCTACAGAGGTCTCTTAAGAAAAGTGAAAGCCGATTTCAAAATTCTTCCTAGGAAATGTTTCTGCTTACTAACTTTAGCATAATTTTTAGGGAGTAGAAAAGGGGGGAAATGTTATCATGTCTCCTAAATATTATAGAATTATGGGATGTATGTCTTGGTCATAATGTTTTGAATCATTCAAACAAACCTCCATCAGATCACTTATTATGAGTTTATTATTATTATCACTTATTATCACTTATGAGTGGCTTATTTTAACGAATATTACTGAAGGTTTTTGCTTGACTTCAGATTCACTTCCTCTCACTATGTCTCTCACACAATAATAGACTGCTGTGTCTTCAGCTTTGAGGATGCTCATTTGCAGATATTTCTGGCTTTTGGTGTTGTCCCTAGAGACGGTGAAGCGGCCCTTCACTTTGTCTGAGTAGTAACTATATGCAGCATCATAGCATATCCTTGCCACATATTCCAGTCCTTTCCCTGGAGACTGTCTCACCCTGCTCATCCAGTAGCTGCTGAAAGTGAATCCAGAACCTTGGCAGGAGAGACGGAGGGACTCCCCAGGTCTTCTCACATCCCCTCCAGACTCCACCAATTGAACCTCAGATTGGACACCTGGAAAAAAAAATAATTTCTGAGATTTGTTACATATAAAAAGGGAGGAATGGAAGAGTGTGGTGTATGAATAAGAACATTTACCTCTGAGAACTGTTATTAAAAATGTCAAATAGAGATAAAATGACTTTTTTTTTTTCACTTGAATGAAAAGCCTTCAACCCACAGCCACCCTTTATATTTCTTCTTACAATCTGGGGACAAAAGTGGTCCTGCAATTTACATAAAACCCACAAAATAAAAGGCCTTCTCGCTCCTTTCTTCTCCTCAGTTCCTTGGATGTCTATTGAAGAGATATGTTGGTGATGGTTAGCAAATGGCTGAAGTACCAAAGAGACAAGCAGATGAATATTTATGCAGAAGAAAAGGGAAATTTGGTCAATTTACTAAAACGATGCAAAGGAAAGCTGCCCTCTCCTCCCCCCAAAAAAATTAAATTGTCCTTTTCAAAGTCATGTGGAAAAATGATAATTTAGTACATTTTCCTTCAAGGATGAGAACTTTGACATAAACGAAAATCCTGTGACTGGATTTACAAATTTAAGAACTTTTTTTTTATTTTATTTTTTACGTAAGCATGACTTGTTTTATTAATTAGATAGAGGGAAGGGATGGTCCATCACCTGAAGGGATAATTCTAATAGCCAGCCTTATCTGTAAATGTACTGCTATATAGAATCAACTAGGCAGAATGATTTATCTATCTATTTATTTATTTATGAATATATTTTTATTTGTTTTCTCTTTACAAACAATATGTGCTTGGTAAACAGCGTACTGTCTGGGTCAATTTGTTTACATAGTAATATCTATTATTAATAATACTTAATATTTAAAAGTATTAATTATTAATACTTATTAACCCTAATTTCCATCCCTTTGATCCAACCATTGATAAAACAAATCCCAAGTTCAAAAATATTCAGTGTCTTTTTTTTCCTTTATCTTCAGGGTTAATCTGTCAATTTCTGCACGGTCCAATTTTTTTTTTTTATTTGTATCTTCTTCCGTAGGTGTTTCCTCACTGTTCCAATGTTGTGCAAATGCAATTCTTGCTGCTGTTCAAACATGCAATATCAAATATATATTCACTTTATCATATTTTTCTGGTATTATGCCTAATAATAAGTTCTGGCTTAAAAACTATAAACTGGTTTAACATTTTTTTTCTTAGCAAATATGCATTTTCATCCTTTTTTTTTTTTTTTTTGTCTTTCGGGCACGTCCACCACAGGTGCCCAATTTTTTATTACATTTCTAACATTTAGTCTCTGGAGATGGGAAAGCACCCTTTCATGGATTCTGCATAGACTTGTTTAGGGGATTCATACAATCCATGCTAGTCCATTCCCTGTTGTCTTACTCGCAACTCCGTATTGTGAGCTCTATGAACCATTTACTGATTCCTTGTAATTGTAAATGCAGCAATTCCCTTCACCTTCAATTCAAGAAGATAATGTATCTTTGGGCTTCTATTTTCCCTAATTTAAGGGCATCTCAGGTTTTTTTTTTTTTTAAAGTCTTAAAATATTATACTGATCCATGGAATATTCTAATGCTATGATGAGGATCACTGGATCATCAGTTCAAAGACTCAAATTCAAGTTTCTGTGACTGAATCCACTTGGATATCTACTCTGAGGGAGGGAAGGTTCTTGTCTGGTTTAAGATTCACTTCCTCTCACTGTGTGTCTAGCACAGTAATAGATTGATGTGTCCTCTGGCTTGAGGCTGTTCATTTGCAGATACAGCTGGCTTTTGGCATTGTCCCTGGAGAAGGTGAAGCGTCCCCTCACTTTGTCTGAGTAGTAAACAGTACTGGCATCATATCTTATGTAGGCTACCCATTCCAGTCCTTTTCCAGGAACCTGTCTCACTCAGTTCATGCTGGAATCACCAAAGTTGTATCCAGAACCTTGGCAGGAGAGACGGAGGGACTCCCCTGGTCTTCTCACATCCCCTCCAGACTCAATCAACTGGACCTCAGATTGGACACCTAAAATGAAAGTTTTTTCAGCGAACTTTCTGGTATACAAGAATAAAAATTGAAAAAGCTGTATACAAAGGAATGAATTATCTCTGAGGACTGCTAGTAAGGATAGTAAGTTTAGTCACCGGATCATTTTTGCTCCCTCTAGTGAACAGAGGGGAACTGATGGTGGAGAATTTTGAAAAGTCTAGGAACTTTGTATTGGAGGATGTAGCCTGAAAAGGGAAACCATGCAGCTCCTTTAAAGGGCAAATCATGTCCTGATTTACATATTTTTTGGGATAAAAGAGCCCCCCAATGCATTCCCTTAGAGGTTTTTTGGATAGACCTAACATGTGTGACTTTCAAATATTTATTTATTTATTTATTTATTCAACTTGTATGCCTTCTTTCTCCGAAGACTCAAGGCGGCTTACAATGCATTTAAAAACCATATATAAAACATTAAAAGTTAGATCAATGGCCCCAGGCCTGCCGGAAGAGCCAGGTCTTCACCGCTTTTCGGAAGGCCAATAGAGTGGGGATGGTCCAGACCTCAGGAGGCTCCATTCCCAAGAAAAGTGATGCCAGACATACATTGTTCTTGTTTTCCTTGGAGTAAATAGTAAATCATTCTTCATATGTTCTAGCAAACAGTAACTAGGTCAGAAATGATCAGTATAACTCAACTACTTCAATATTTGTGGCTTCTTCAGATCACCAGTGGAGAAAATGAAAGGGGTTCTGCTCTATTTTTCTGCATGGAGATGTAATTTCCCTTGTTTAATTGAGACTATGAAAGCTGACTCAACTTGGATGGCAGCCATGAGCAATGAGGGATTTTGTCAGGCTTCCCCATAGCTTCCTCTCACTGTGATATTCCAGCACAGTAATACACAGCCGGGTCCTCTGGTTTCAGGTTGTTCATTTGGAGATAAAGCGTGCTGGAGGCATCTCGCCAGGAAATGGTAAAATAGCCTTTCACCGAAGAAGCATAGTATTGGGTGCTCCCATCTCTGGCATTGTCTATCTGTGGGGGCACCTACTATCTGGAACGAGCTCCCCCCGGAGATACGGAGGATCCCGGATCTGCGCACCTTCTGCCGTGCTCTTAAGACCCTCTTATTCCAGCAAGCCAGCCTGGCCTAATTTTTCTCCCCTTTCTTTTAAATTTTAAATTTTAAATTGAAATTTTAATTTGTTTTAAATTTATTGGGATTTTAATTGTCGTGGGCCAATATTATTTAATTTGGTTTTAAATTGTTTTTTAACTTTTGAATTTCTGTATTTTATCTTGTGCCTGTTCACCGCCCTGAGTCCTTCGGGAGTAGGGCAGTATACAAATTTAATAAAACTAAACTAAACTAAACTATCCATGCAACCCACTCCAGTCCTTTACCAGGAGCCTGCCTCACCCAATTCATATCATAGCTGCTGAAGGTGACGCCTGAAGCTTGGCAGGAGAGACAGAGGAACTTCCCAGGCCTTCTCACATCCCCTCCAGATTTGACCAGCTGGACCTCCATTTGGACATCTGGAAAGAAAATATTGATATGTACATTTTAACTATCCATCATCCCGCAGTCCATTCACTTCAAGCATATTGGAGCATGTTCGCTTCCATCTCTGAATGGAAGAACTGTTACCTTTGACGATTGCTAAAATGGAGACCAGTTTGAGCAAAAATATCATTTTCCTTTCTGAGTGGAGAAGTTCCAGGCAGACGGGCTTTTGGTCTTCAGCCACAGGTTGAGGAGGGGGGGAGATGATATCATATATAGAGGAAGGTTAGGCCAGTATTTACATATACTTCAAGATAAAAGAGAATCAGATTTGGCAAGAGCATCTGCTTGGGGCGTCATAAATGTGGGGAGGGGGAAGAGATAGAGAAATATTTCTGCTTTGTTCATTGTTTGTGTCTCTTTCAGGTGTTTTGTTTGCTTACTGTGTGATATTATCATCCTTTTCTTCCTAGAGCAACCAAAGAAACTCCTTATTGGTCGTACATGAGATTCAATTCAGAAAGCAGCTCAGAGGAGGGGAAGGATCTTGTCTGGTTTTTGATTCACTTCCTCTCACTGTGTATCTTGCACAGTAATAGACTGCCGTGTCTTCTAGTTTGAGGTGGTTCATTTGCAGATACAGCTGGCTTTTGGCATTGTCTCTGTAGATGGTGAAGCGTCTCTTCACTTTGTTCGAGTAGTAGATATGTCCTCCATCCTTTTCTATCCATGCCACCCATTCTGGGTCCTTCCCTGAGGCCTGTCTCAGCCAGTTCATGTTAGAATCATCAAAATTGAATCCTGAGGCTTGGCAGGAGAGACGGAGGGACTCTCCAGGTCTTCTCACATCCCCTCCAGACTCCACCAACTGGACCTCAGATTGGACACCTGGAGAAATGAATAATTTCTGAGTTTTCTTATGTATAAAAGGAGAGAAATGTAAGAGTGTGGAGTATGAATGAGAAAAGTTACCTCTGAGAACTTCTCCTAAAAATGTCAAATAGAGCCAAGATATCATTTTTCTATACTTGGACGGGAGATTGTTGTTGAAAACATTCAAACATGCAGTCACTCTTTATATTGCTCCTTGCAACTTGGGAAAAAAAGTGGTCTGGCTTATTTAAAGAGGAAGTTGTCCTGCAATTTACATATCCTTCAAAATAAAAAGCCTTCTCGCTTCTTTGTTCTTTTCAATTCCTTGGACAAACTATGAAGAAATAGTTTGGTGATGGTTAGCAAGTGTTTAGAATATCAGACAAAGAGGAGCAGGAATGTTTATGATGAATGAAAGGGAGGTTTTGTCAACTTGATCAAACAGTGTAAAAGAAAGCTCCCCCCTCATCCCTCCAAAAATTACTTTTTCAAAGCCAAATGGAAAAAATGCTAATTCATCACCTTTTACTTGGGGTGAGAACTTCGACATAAACAGAAATCCTGCAAGTGGGTTTACAAATCTTAGAACTCTTCTTCTTTTTTCTTTTTTTTACACAAGCATGACTTGTTTTAAATCTTTTAAGTCTTCTGCAGCTGTTATAATGTGAAACCAAGATTGAATGATTGATTCTATTAACTGGGTTTTATTCAGTGGTGAAATTTATTATTTTTTTTTACTACCGGTTCTGTGGGCGTGGCTTGGTGGGTGTGGTGTTTCTTGGTGGGCATGGCTTGGTGGGCGTGGCAGGGGAAGGATACTGCAAAATCCCCATTCCCTTCCCACTCCTAGGGGAAGGATATTGCAAAATCTTCATTCCCATGCACTCTGGGGCCAGCCAGAGGTGGTATTTGCTGATTCTCCAAACTGCTCAAAATTTCCGCTACCGGTTCTCCAGAACCTATCAGTACCTACTGGATTTCACCCCTGGTTTTATTCCTGGGTCGCTTCTGACTAACAAGTTTCTTTAGTTGGCGCCATAGATTTTCAATTGGGTTAAGGTCTGGGCTATTCCAGCAGTGGAATATGATTATCTTGAAACTCCAAAAAAAAAAAAAAAATGGTGTTATTAGCCATCAAAGCTCAAAAATACACTTTTCCCAAAAAGTTTCTACAATTTTGGCCACTACTGTATCTATATATTAAATGATTGCATTTTATTCCAATTCCAATTTCAATTGTATTTTATTCCAATTTCATTTTCAATTATTTTTATAGGATTGTAGTAATAATAGGTGTTTGGAACTCTGTATTTTAACATGGCCTACGGGCTACTCAATAAACTAAACTAAACCAACTAACATTTTTCTACCTGCAAATAAATTTTAACTTTTTAAAAGCTACACAGTTTATTCCACAGCCTGGAGATTTCCTGCTTTTTTTCCCCCCTATCAAATTGCTAACATCCCATACTGTTTCTTCAAGGGTCAGATTTGAGGTTCCATAACCTGTTAAGGGAGATTTATCCTCAAATACACAAATTCAACTTTCGGAATAAATTTGGAGAGCTGCTGAGGGGAAGAGAAGCAGAGGTGGTATTCAGCAGGTTCTGACCAGTTCTGGAGAACCGGTAGAAGAAATTTTGAATAGTTCAGAGAACTGGTAAATACCACCTCTGACTGGCCCCGCCCCCATCTATTCTCTGCCTCCCGAGTCCCAGCTGATCAGGAGGAAATGGGGATTTTGCATTATCCTTCCCCTGGAATGGGGTGGAAATGGAGATTTTACAGTATCCTTCTCCTGCCACGCCCACCAAATCATGGCCACTAAGCCATGCCCACTAAGTCATGCCATGCCTACCAAGCCACACTCACAGAACCAGTAGTAATTTTTTTTGAATTCCATCACTAAAGAGAAGGTTTTTGCCTGGCATCTGATTCACTTCCTCTCATTGTGTATCTTGCACAGTAATAGACAGCTGTGTCCTCTGCTTTCAGATTGTTCATTTGCAGATAGAGCTGGCTTTTGGCATCGTCTCTGGAGATGGTGAAGCGTCCCTTGACTTTATCTGGGTAGTAAGTGGAGGATGTACCCATGCTTGCAACCCATTCTAGTCCTTTCCCTGGAGCCTGTCTCACCCAGCTCATGCCATAGCTGCTGAAGGTGAAGCCAGAGGCTTGGCAGGAGAGACGGAGGGAATCTCCAGGTCTTCTCACATCCCCTCCAGACTCCACCAACTGGACTTGAGAATGGACTCCTAAAATCAAAAGTGTTTGAATAAATCTTTTACATACATACCCTGTTTCCCTCAAAATAAGACATCTCCTGATAATAAGCCCAATCGGGCTTTTGAGTGCATGGCAATAAGGACAAGCACATATTTCAGGGTTCAAAAAAATAGAAGACAGGTCTTATTTTCAGGGAAACACGGTACATACAAAAAAAAAGTATATGAAAGGAAATTCTTTAAAGAGGGAAAAATTACCTTGAAGGAGCACTAGCAAGAGTACCAAATTCAGCCATGGGATCATTTTTGCTCCCTGTAATGAATGGATGGAATTGGGAGGAAAGGATTCAGGAAAGTACACAACCTTTGTGTGGGTGGGTGTAGCCTGAAAAGAGAAATCAGGTGGATCCTTTAAAGGAGAAATTGTACCTTGATTTACATATCGCTTCAGATAAAAGAGCCCCTCGGTGCATTATTCTCACAGTTTTCTTTGTAGTCTCCTTACATGGGGGATTTTCACATAACATTACAATCTTAATAAAAGTGAAGGCAGACTCCTTTTTTTAAACTGTCAATTATTAGCAGAGATTTGCAAAATTTCACCGTTTCTCAAAAGCAGTGGCTTTTTTTACTACCGGTTCTGTGGGCGTGGCTTGGTGGACGTAGTGTGGTTTGGTTTGGTGGTTTGGTTTGGTGGGCATGGCAGGGGAAGGATACTGCAAAATCCCCATTCCCACCCCACTCCAGGGGAAGGATACTGCAAAATCCCCATTCCCATCCCACTCCAGGGGAAAGGATACTGCAAAATCCCCATCCCCACCCCACTCCAGGGGAAAGGATACTGCAAAATCCCCATCCCCACCCCACTCCAGGGGAAAGGATACTGCAAAATCCCCATTCCCACCCCACTCCAAAGGAAGGATACTGCAAAATCCCCATTCCCTCCCCCATGCCTGGGGGAAGGATATTGCAAAATCTCCATTCCCATCCCACTCTGGGGCTAGCCAGAGGTGGTATTTGCCTGTTCTCCAAGCTACTCAAAATTTCCGCTACCGGTTCTCCAGAACCTGTCAGATCCTGCTGGATTTCACCCCTGCTTTAAAAGTGATTCAAAGTAACAGGAGATGAACGTGCAATTATAATTTTGAAAGAGTTATGTTTGGAGATAGAACACGAAGGGAAGATCACATCAATGTTTAGTAAAAGCTTTCTGCCATTTTTTTTTGGGGGGGGACCGAAAGCTGAATATGGATCAACTGATGAGGCACAATTTGTAAATCAGAGTTGGAACCAGAGAAAAGACAGAGAAAGAAGAAATTGATTGAGTATACATTAGTTATTTCTACAGATACTTATCTTTATATTCTACAAATAATTAAGTTTCATCTACATTTGGCAAAGCACATTGATTATTAACTCACACATGGCTTATATTACCCAATACAGCGAGGGTTGCGTGGGTATTTCCCTGGTGACCCAGTGGTTAGAATGCAGTATTGCAGGCTAACTTTGCCCACAGCCAGGAGTTCGATCTTGACTGCTTAACCCAGCCTTCTATCCTTCTGAGGTCAGTAAAATGAAGACCCAGATTGCTGGGGACAATATGCTGATATTGTAAGCATATTACAGAGGGCTGTAAAGCATTATGGAGCAAAATATAAGTCTTAAGTGCTAGTGCTATTGCAGCTTCATTTATCAAAACGTATTGTGTACTATTTTCGTACATAGATTTTCTAGGATAACCATTCTTACTGTCTCTTGTTCAACACCGATGATTCATTTCCATTGGCTAAGTGTGAATTTCAACAGGATTATCTAGGAAGCCACTTTTTTACAAACTACAGAGCTTATTCCACAGCCTGGAGATTTCCTTCTTTTCACCTAGCAAACTGTCAAGAAAGTTTCACACTGCTTTTTCAAAGATCTGATCTGGGATTCTGTGCGGTATCATGGAGATTTAGCTTTTGCTTGTCCCTTTAAACACACAAATTCTACCTTCTGAAACAATTTGAGATGAAGAGAAGATTCTTGTCTGGCTTCCGATTCACTTCCTTCCACTCTGCCTCTCGCCCAGTAATAGACTGCTGTGTCTTCGGCTTTGAGGCTGTTCATTTGCAGATACAGCTGGCTTTTGGCATTGTCCCTGGAGATGGTGAAGTGTCCCTTTGCTTTGTCTGAGTAGTAAATAGTACCAGAGCTGGGATTTATGTATGCCACCCATTCCAGTCCTTTCCCAGGAGCCTATCTCTCCCAGTTCATCTGGGAGCCACCAAAATTGAAACCAGAAGCTTGGCAGGAGAGAAGAAGTGACTGCCCAGGACTTCTGACATCCCCTCCAGATTCCACCAAATGGACCTCAGATTTTACACCTAAAAGGAAAGGAGTTTCAGTGAGATCTTCTGTATGCAAGAATTAACATGGAAAGAGCTGAATACAGGGGATAGAATTACCTCTGAGGACTGCTAGTAAGGACACCAAATTTAGCCACAGGATCATTTCTGCTCCTTCTAATAAATGGAGGGGAACTGATAGTAGAGAATTTGGGAAAGTGCACAAACTTTGTGTTGGTGGGTGTAGCCTGAAAAGGGAAACCATGCAGTTCCTTTAAAGGAACATTAATTGTGCCCTGATTTACATGTTGCTTAGGATAAAAGAGCCCCTGAGTGCATTCACTTAGATATATTTGTTGCACAGATCTTAAACATGTGTCTTTCAAATAATGTTCCAGTCCTAAGAAAAGTGATGCTTTGTTCTTATTTTCCTTTGAGTAACATAGTAAAATTCTCACAGGAAAACTGAAACAAACACTTCAACAATTCCACAATTTCTCAAAAATGAGTCAATGTAGCAGAGAAATAATTTTCCTAACAACATAGGAATTAGGAGATTCCTTCCTTCCTTCCTTCCTTCCTTCCTTACTTACTTACTTTTCCCAAGCACAATAAATAGTGACTAAGCCTTGAGGAGCCTTGGTGGTGCAGTGGACTAAAGTGCTGTTAAGTAGCACTTAGCTGCCAGCTGCCTGCAATTACTACAAGTTCAAATCTCACCAGGCTCAAGGTTGACTCAGCCGTCCATCCTTCCAATGTAGGTAAAATGAGGACCCAGATTGTGGGGGCAATAAACTGACTTTGTATAAAAAAGAACACCACTTAAGGGGGGGCCAAAAGCCCTACTAAGCAGGTATATATAAAAAGTATGAAGGCTATTGCTTAATGCATTGTAAGCCGCCCTGAGTCTCCGGAGAAGGGCGGCATATAAATCGAACCAATAAATAATAAATAAATAATAGGGATGCAGTGGCTCAGTGGCTAAGAGGCTGAGCTTGTCAATCGAAAGATCGGCAGTTCAGCGGTTTGAATTCCTAGTGCCGCGTTATGGGGCGAGCTCCCATTACTTGTCCCAGCTTCTGCCAACCAAGCAGTTTGAAAGCACATAAAAAATGCAAGTAGAAAAATAGGGACCACCTTTGGTGGGAAGGTAACAGCATTCCGTGTGCCTTTGTCGTTTAGTCATGCTGGCCACAAGACCACGGAGACGTCTTCAGACAGCGCTGGCTCTTCGGCTTTGAAACGGAGATGAGCACCGCCCCCTAGAGTCGGGAACAATTAGCACATATGTGCGAGGGCAACCTTTAACTTTACTTTTAAGCCTCGAGGAACAATTTCTAATCCATAGTTGTAAGGTCCACTTAATACAAAAATATAGAATCAAATAATGTTATGTCCCAAAATGTTCTCTTCATTGAATGAGAAAGTTCAAAATATCTCCTTTTATTCTCCAAGAAAATCAGGGGGGGGGGGGGTTTGTAAAGATTTTGCTAATTTTCTATTGTTTACATTTTGTTAGTGCTTGATAAATATTGTGTTGTCTGTGTTATTTAATTTGCTTAACAATGCAGATTAAATTCTTAATCTCCACCTGTTTTTTTCAACCACTGGTAATATAAAGTCCATGTTTGATAATATTCTGTGTCCATTTTCTGTTTAATCTTCAGCATAAGTCTGTCCATTTCTGCACAGTCTAGTATCTTCCTAATTATCTCGTCCTCCCGAAGGACTCAGGGCAGTGAACAGCCAAGAGATAAAATACACATAGTACAAACGTTAAAAAACCATTTAAAAATACATTAAATACTATTGGCCCACAAACAAATTTAAAACACCCCAATTTATAAAAAAATAAAATAAAATAAAACAATTTAAAAGGGAGGTTAGGCCAGACCAGCCTGCTGGAAAAGGAATGTTTTGAGGGCACAGCGGAAAGTGCGCAAATCTGGGATCCTCCGTATCTCTGGGGGGAGCTTGTTCCAGATGGCAGGTGGCCCCACAGAGAAGGCTCTCCCCCGGGGGCCACCAGTCAACATTGTTTGACCGATAGCATCCTGAGGAGCCCCTCTCTATGGGAGTGTACTGGTCGGTGAGAGGCTACTGGTGGCAGAAGGTGGTCTCGTAAGTATCCCGGTCCTAAGCCATGGAGCGCTCTAAAGGTGGTAACGAAAACCTTGAAGCGCACCCGGAAGACCACCGGGAGCCAGTGCAGCTCGTGCAGGAGGGGAGTCACATGGGAGCGCCACGTCGCTCCCGTAACCACCCGCGCGGCCGCATTCTGGACCCACTGGAGCCTTCGGGTGCTCCTCAAGGGGAGCCCCATGTAGAGAGCATTGCAGTAGTCAGGGTGGGAAGTGACGAGGGCATGAGTGACCGTACGTAACATTTTATGTTTTTATGTAACGTTTTACGTTTTTATGTACGTTTGTTTAAAAATATTTTTTTTTCAAAAAAAAAAAAGAGGTTTTAAGAACTCTTGGGGAATGAAATTCTCAAAGGATCATTATTATTTTTTTCCTTCAAAAACTATTTTAATTCCCCACTAAGCAGCTGGAGAAGCAGTTAAGTTCACTGGTGAAACCACAAATTTTATTTCAGTCACAGTCAACAATATTATGTATTTTGTGCCCCCTTGTGACGACCACTTGCATATACAAAAGGCAGTTGGATTTGTCTCTGGACAAATGGAGAAGTCAAAGAACCCTTTCATGGATTCTGCAAAGACTTTTTTACAGGTATCATATAATCCATTCTAGACCCTTCCCTGGAGCCTGTCAGACACAACTCATATCTCGGGTTATGAGCTCTATGAATGATGACTGATTCCTTGTGACTATAAGTATAGAGGTTCCCTTCGCCTTCAATTCAAGGAAAGAACATCTCTTTGGGCTTCTATTTACCCTACTTTATATGGATCTCACTTTTTTTTTGCAAAAAAATATTAAACAAACAAAACATAAAACATCCTTCATCCATTACAATTTCAAGCAGTGTGTTGGACGGTTACAAATCCCTTCTGTTTCTTCTCCATAATTATATTTTACTAATTATCTAATTTCTCATATTATCAACCTGATATATATCTTTATATCATTATTCCCATTTGTCATTCATTCATTCATAAGATGTTTTACAGGTGGCATTTACCCCCGACGAGAATAGACAGAATGTTCAAGAACAAATCTGAAAAGTATTGGAAATGTCATCAGATACCGGGCTCATATTACCATACGTGGTGGACATGTGTAGAAGCTAAAAGATACTGGACTAACATCCACACATGGTTGGAAAAAATGACAAAAAAAAAAAAAACAAACGTAGACTTTAAACCAGAGATTTTTTTTATTAGGAATTATACCAGAAACATACAATAGAGAATTGAGATATTTGATTGTGAATGTATTGACAGCGACTAGAATTGTGTTTGCTAAGAACTGGAAAAATGAGAAAATGCCAATGCAAAATGAAGTTATTAAGAAAATCAGGGAATGTCCTGAAATGAGTAAATTGACATTTGAAATTAGAGAACAAGAAGATAAACAATATTATAAGATATGGGATTTATTTTGGCTAGATAATAAAACATGGAAATGAAATATGAAATATAAAATGAATGTTAGAATATAATATGTGAAAATAATTTTCTTTGGAATGATAATGCCATTGTTAAATGGATCTCACTTTTTTTAAAGTCTTGATTGATTGGTCGGTTGAAAGACGCAAATTCAACTTTTTGTGACTGAATCCACGTGGAGATCTGCTCTGAGGGAAGGGAAGGTTCTTGTCTGGCTTCAGATTCAATTCCTCTCACTGTGTCTGCAGCACAGTAATTGACTGCTGTGTCCTCTGGCTTGAGGCTGTTCATTTGCAGATACAGCTGGCTTTTGGCATTGTCCCTGGAGATGGTGAAGCATCCCTTGACTTTGTCTGAGTAGTAAATGAGACTGGAACCGGGGCTTATATGTGCCACCCATGCCAGTTCTTTTCCAGGAGCCTCTATCACCCAGTTCATTCCATGGCTGCTGAAGATGAATCCAGAATCCTGGCAGGAGAGATGGAGGGACTCTCCCGGTCTTCTCACATCCCCTCCAGACTCCACGAACTGGGCCACAGATTGGACACCTAAAATGAAAGTTGTTGCAGCGAACTTTCTGGTATACAAAAATTAAAATGGAAAAAGTTGAGTATGGAGGATGTAATTACCTCTGAGGAAAGCTAGTAAAGACACCAAGTTTAGCAACAGGATCATTTCTGCTCCCTCTAATGAATAGAGGGGAACTGATAGCGGAGAAATTGGGAAAGTGCAGAAACTTTGTGTTGGTGAGTGTAGCCTGAAAAGGGAAACCACACAACTCCTTTAAAAGGGAAATGGAGCCCTGATTTACATATTGCTTGGGTATAAAAGAGCCCCTTAATGCATTCACCTACAGGTTTTTTGGACAGACCTAACATGTGTGAGTTTCAACTAATGCTCCATTCCTAAGAAAAGTGATGCCAGAAATGATTTTTTTCTTGTTTTCCTGGGAGTGAACAATAAACATTCCTTCATATGTTTCAGCAAACAAAAACTGGGTCATAAATGATCAGAATCACTCAACTACTTCAATATTTGTGGTTTCTCCACATCACCAGTAGAGAGAATAAAAAGGGTTCTGCTCTACTTTTCTGCATGGAGATAAAACTTTCCTTCTTAAATTGAGGCCATGAAAGCTGACTAAATTTGGATGGCAGCCATGAGCAATGAAGGATTTTGTCAGGCTTCCCCATAGCTTCCTCTCAGTGTGTGTCTCTAGCACAATAATACACAGCAGTGTCCTCTGGTTTCAAGCTGTTCATTTGGAGGTAAAGCATGCTGGAGGCATCTTGTCGGGAGATGGTGAAACGGCCTTTCACTGAATTGGCATAGTATTGGGTGTTGCCATCTCCAGGGTTATCTATCCATGCGAGCCATTCCAGTCCTTTCCCTGGAGCCTGCCTCACCGAGTTCATCTCATAGCTTCTGAAGGTGAAGCCTGAAGCTTGGCAGGAGAGACGGAGGGACTCCCCGGGCCTTCTCACATCCCCTCCAGATTCCACCAGCTGGACCTCCATTTGGACATCTGGAAAGATAATATTAATATGGACATTTTAACCATCCAACATGCTGCAGTCCATTCACCTCAAGTATGATGGAGCCTTTTAGCTTCCATCTCTGTATGGAAGAACCATTACCTTTGATGATTGCTAAAATGGAGACTAGGTGGAGCGAAAATATCATTTTTCTTTTCTCAGTGGAGAAGTTCCAGGCAGACTGGATTTTGCTTTCAACCAACAACTTGAAGAGGGTGGGAGATGATGTCATATAAAGAGGAAGGTTAGGCCTGTATTTACATAGACTTCAGGATAAAAGAGAACCTGATTTGGTTGATGATACCACCGAGAGTTTAGTGTGTAAAGGTTATGTTATCCATACTATGTGTATTCACTTAATTTTATGACAAGCTCCCCCTTTTTTAATGACCAGTTTGTCCCATTTGTACATGTGCTTCAATGGACTTTTGAAAGGAATTTTCTGTTTAATGTAATGTAATGTAATGTAATGTTCCTTGCTGTAGCAGAATACTCTTTTTATTCATATTTTTAATCTTTATGTATTAGAATGTATTTCATGCACTATGATAAACACATGCCTTTTTTATATTAATCTCCTTTACTGACTTGTATTGAAGGATTACTAAATTTGGGCGTTGATAAGAGCACCTGGTTTTACAGCTCCACAATCAACATGGAATCGTTCAAGTGAGCTCAATATAAAAAATGGTAAACCAAGGAATCCAACAACTTCCAAAAGTTCAATAAATTACTAAATAAAAAAATAATACTGGAAAATACCACCACATCCTATTTATCATCTGTGGATTTCTTTTGTTGTTTCAAACAATGTGAAATTAATGCAAATAACTTTATGAGGTTGAAAATTGTTTTCTGCTCCGTCTATAGACTTAAATTCCCAGGAGGATATTTAAAAAAGGAGAAGCGGGGAACATCCTTTAAACAAATAAGGGATAACTAATGTGTATGCAAGAGATTAATTAATCTCCAATCTAATTAATTAATTTGCAAAAGAGTTTGAAGACAGGAAAAGGAGCCATGGATGGAAAACTAATCATGGAGAGACCCAACCTGGAACTAAGGAGAAATTTCCTGATAGTGAGAACAATTAATCAATGGAACAACTTGCCTCTAGAAGTTGTGGATGCTCCATCAGGAGAGGTTTCAAAGAAGAGTCTGGACAACCATTGGTCTGGAATGGTATAGGGCCCTGGTGGCAAAGCTATGGCACCCGTGCCACAGGCGTCAGCGGTGCCCTCTCTGCAGGCACATGAGCCCTCACACCAACTCAGCTCCATTGCAGATGCTCACACTAGCCAGCTGGCCTTTGGGTCTCAGCCACACATGTGTGGGAGTATGCAAGGGGGGGCGACGTGGGGTTCATGCACGGGGGGCACTCACATTTCATTTTGGGGTTGCACGCTTTGGGCACTCGGTGTCAAAAAGGTTAACCATCCCTGGTATAGGGTTTTCTACCAGACCTTCAAACCCTTCCAACTCTGTTAATATGTTAAGACAAATACCAGGGAACCACCTTTTGAAGGATCACGTTAATGTTCATGACACAATCTGTGTGACTTCCTCTTCTAACGATGCTTTAAAAGATACAAACATTCAGAGAGCCAATTGTGACAGAGCTTGGATACTACCGATCCATCAATCTTTCGTTCAGCTCTATATCTTGGAAGAGACAAGTCTAAAATCTCATTGTGGCCTAGCGGTTTCCTGGTAGAATGAGAAACAGGAACGAAGCCCTAAAACCAATTCAGTTTGGACTCCATTTAAGAAAGGAGAGAAAGAGGAAACCCTTCTTTGGTTTGCAGAGAGAACTGCCCCATTTTTCAAAAACTGAGGAAAATAACGTTCAGTGGGATATTACAGAGAAGACTGCCCTCTAGTGATAAGCAGATGGAGTACAGATAACAACTTTACTTTCACTTCCAGAAACATGAGCCTGGGGAGCTTGATTGAGCTCCTGGAGATCAACAAAGATGTTGTAAGAAAAGTGAACACACAGCCAAAGCTGATTTTGAAACTGCTCGCAGGAAATTGTTTTGATTAGTAACTCTAGAATATATTTTACGGAAAGATTATTGTATCTTATGGTGTGAATATCTTGGAAAGAAAGTTTTGAATTATCCAAAGAAACCTCCATTTAATTCAAGAAGTGTAGAAATCACCTCAACATATGCTCTTCCATAATCTGTTTTAAATCCTGCAATGAAAGCTATATAACAGAGTTAAAGGCAAACTCAGAAAATGGCCTCGGTTAGTTCAGAGAAATTTGATTTGGGCCAAACTCCTGATAAATACGTCTATGCCATTCTTTTGATTTTGTTTTTATATGGTCTCTCTCTTCTGTCTCTCCTTTCACTGAATGGCTGTGGTTGGGATAGGAGGCCTGGAGCAAAGTCCCCTGTGATTTGTTGAGGGAACTACAAAATTGTTTAAGGGAGAGCTGGAGATAGAAATTCAAAACTAAAAACCGGCCTAAAAACAATGTTTATTTTATTTATGTATTTATTTATTTATTTATTTATTTATTTATTTATTTATTTATTTATTTATTTGATTGATTGATTTGTCAACAAGTACAAGGAACCACATAACTGTATAGACATAGACAGGGACAGATGAGAAAAATTGTCACAAATAAAAGGATATAAACAGCCAAAACATAGCCATAAACCCATAGAATGAGTACATATAAATGGGGACAGTAGGACAGGGACGGTAGGCACACTGGTGTGCTTATGCATGCCCTGTTAGGGACCTCTTGAGAATTGTAAAAGGTCCACGGTAGACAGTTTAATGTAAAAAGTATGGAGATTAGCAAGACTAATAAAAGGATAGGTAGAGTCTTCCAGCCATTTACTGCTCTAGTGCAGAAGTTATATTTCCTAAAATCAAGATTAGAGCTGATTACATTGAGTTTGAATCTATTGATAGGTCTTGTGTTATTACAGTTCTCAATAGATAACAGTTACTGTATATCCAGCTCGGACCAGTATATTCTAAAGACTTCCAACCATTATTGAGATGCTATGTTCACTTTTCCCTTTTTTTTCTGAAATGTCTAATTCCGTTTCTAAATCACGTTGGTGCAAATATGCAATGACAAAAGGTACATAAGTAGGAAAGAAACATGTGCAAACGCTGGATTTGAATTAATCAGCTGTTCAAGTTTTAAGAACTCTTGGGAAAAGAAATTCTCAAGGGACCATTATTTTTCATCTTTCAAAAAAGATTTAAAAGATATTTTAATTCCCCAGGAAGCAGATGGAGGACCAGTCAACTTGCACAGTAATAGACTGCCGTGTCCTCTGGTTTGAGTCTGTCCATTTGCAGATACAGCTGGCTTTTGGCATTGTCCCTGGAGATGGGGAAGCATCCCTTCACTTTCTCAGAGGTGAAATTTCCACTGGAATCTCTCACCCATTCCAGTCCTTTTGATCTGTCCCCGTCCCCACACACACACAAACACAGCCAGCCGAGGGTTAAGGAAACACTTTGGAACACACCCAGTTCTTATCTCCCACTTGGCAGCGATAGACACACCGTCTGCCAAGGGGCTTTATTTCCATAAACAGAAAGCAAAGATACGAACGTTCACAAAAGTCCAAGCAGAAATAATATTCCTCCCAGCAGTTCCGGACAAGGCTTTAGTGACTATCCAAGGTTTACTTTGTTCGTCACAAAGATCCTTGACCACCACCCTCTATTATATAGTCTCTGGGGTGTGGTCCAGTGACTCAGTTCTAATCCCTAGCACGCCTCCTAAGCTGCTGCAAACGTTTATCACGCCTTCGGAGGCATGCGTCCAGGAATGATGTTTCATTATCACTCTGATCCGAATCAGCTGTCTCCTCTCCCTCGGCCGGCACTTGAGACAATGCCAGAGGGGAGGGGCCTGGAGAGGGAGGCCTGGCTGACTCCTCTTCCTCATGCTCGGAGCTTTCTTCCTCCGATGGGACAGGCTCAGAGGGCGGGGCCACAACACTTTTCCAGGAGACTGTCTAACCCAGCTCATGGCATAGCTGCTGAATGTGAACCCGGAAGCTTGGCAAGAGAGATGGAGGGACTCTCCAGGTCTTCTCACATCCCCTCCAGTCTCCACCAACTGAATCTCAGATTGGACACCTAAAATGAAATCTATTTCAGCGAACATTCTTGTATACAAGAATTAAAATGGAAAAATCTGAATAGGGATGATAGAATTACCTCTGAGGACTGCTAGTAAGGACACCAAGTTTATCCATAGAATCATTTCTGCTGCTTCTAATGAATGGAGGAGAACTGATGGTAGAGAAATTGGGAAAGTGCAGAAACTTTGTGTTGGTGGGTGTAGCCTGAAAAGGGAAATCACACAATTCCTTTAAAGGGGAAATGGAGCCCTGATTTACATATTGCTTGGGTATAAAAGAGCCCCTTAATGCATTCACCTACAGGTTTTTTGGACAGACCTAACATGTGTGAGTTTCAACTAATGCTCCATTCCTAAGAAAAGTGATGCCAGAAATGATTTTTTCTTGTTTTCCTGGGAGTGAACAATAAACATTCCTTCATATGTTTCAGCAAAGAAAAACTGGGTCATAAATGATCAGAATCACTCAACTACTTCAATACTTGTGGTTTCTCCAGATCACTAGTAGAGAGAATGAAAGGGGTTCTGCTCTACTTTTCTGCATGGAGATAAAACTTCCCTTCTTTAATTGAGGCCATGAAAGCTGACTAAACTTGGATGGCAGCCATGAGCAATGAAGGATTTTGTCAGGCTTCCCCATAGCTTCCTCTCAGTGTGTGTCTCTAGCACAATAATACACAGCAGTGTCCTCTGGTTTCAAGTTGTTCATTTGGAGATAAAGCATGCTGGAGGCATCTTGTCGGGAGATGGTGAAACGGCCTTTCACTGAATTGGCATAGTATTGGGTGTTGCCATCTCCAGGGTTATCTATCCATGCGAGCCATTCCAGTCCTTTCCCTGGAGCCTGCCTCACCCAGCTCATATCATAGCTGCTGAAGGTGAAGCCTGAAGCTTGGCAGGAGAGACGGAGGGACTCCCCGGGTCTTCTCACATTCCCTCCAGATTCCACCAGCTGGACCTCCATTTGGACATCTGGAAAGATAATATTAATATGGTCATGTTAACTATCCAACATGCTGCAGGCCATTCACTTCAAGCATATGGGAGCCTGTTAGCTTCCATCTCTGTAGGAAAGAACCATTACCTTTGATGACTGCTAAAATGGAGACTAAGTAGAGCAAAAATATCATTTTTCTTTTCTCAGTGGAGAAGTTCCAGGCAGACTGGATTTTGCTCTCCACCAACATCTTGAAGAGGGTGGGAAATGATGTCATATAAAGAGGAAGGATAGGCCTGTATTTACATAAACCTCAGGATAAAAGAGAACCCCATTTGGCTGATGATACCACCGAGAGTTTAGTGTGTAAAGGTTATGTTTTCCATACTATGTGTATTCACTTAATTTTATGACAAGCTCCCCATTTTTTAATGACCAGTTTGTCCCATTTGTACATGTGCTTCAATGGACATTGGAAAGGAATTTTCTGCTTAATGTAATGTAATGTAATGTGTCTTGGTGTAGCAGAATACTCTTTTTATTCATATTTTTAATCTTTATGTATTAGAATGTATTTCATGCACTATGATAAACACATGCCTTTTATATATTAATCTCCTTTACTGACTCGTATTGACGGATTACTAAATTTGGGCGTTGATAAGAGCACCTGGTTTTACAGCTCCACGATCAACATGGAATCATTCAAGTGAGCACAATATAAAAAATGGTAAACCAAGGAAGCCAACAACTTCAAAAAGTTCAATAAATTACTAAATAAAAAAATAATACTGGAAAATACCTATTTATCCTATTTATCATCTGTAGATTTCTTTTGTTGTCTCAGACAATGTGAAATTAATGTAAATAACTTTATGAGGTTGAAAATTGTTTTCTGCTCCGTCTATAGACTTAAATTTCCAGGAGGACATTTAAAAAAGGAGAAGCGGGGAACATCCTTTAAACAAATAAGGGATAACTAATCTCTAATCTAATTAATTAATTTGTAAAAGAGTTTGAAGACAGGAAAAGGAGCCATGGATGGAAAACTAAGCATGGAGAGACCCAACCTGGAACTAAGGAGAAATTTCCTGAAAGTGAGAACAATTAATCAGTGGAACAACTTGCCTCTAGAAGTTGTGGGTGGTCCATCAGGAGCGGTTTCAAAGAAGAGTCTGGACAACCATTGGTCTGGAATGGTATAGGGCCCTGGTGGCAAACCTATGGCAACCGTGCCACAGGCGTCAGCGGTGCCCTCTCTGCAGGCACATGAGCCCTCACACCAACTCAGCTCCACAGCACATGTTCACACACCTCACGCTAGCCAGCTGGCCTTTGGGTCTCAGCCACACATGTGCGGGAGTATGCAAGGGGGGGCGACGTGGGGTTCATGCACGGGGGGCACTCACATTTCATTTTGGGGGTGCACGCTTTGGGCACTCGGTGTCAAAAAGGTTAACCATCCCTGGTATAGGGTTTTCTACCAGACCTTCAAACCCTTCCAACTCTGTTAATATGTTAAGAGAAATATCAGGGAACCACCTTTTGAAGGATCACGTTAATGTTCATGACACAATCTGCGTGACTTTCTCTTCTAATGATGCTTTAAAAGATACGAACATTCAGAGAGCCAATTGTGACAGAGCTTGGATACTACCGATCCATCAATCTTTCGTTCAGCTCTATATCTTGGAAGAGACAAGTCTAAAATCTCATTGTGGCCTAGCGGTATCCTGGTAGAATGAGAAACAGGAACAAAGCCCTAAAACCAATTCAGTTTGGACTACATTTAAGAAAGGAGAGAAAGAGGAAACTCTTCTTTGGTTTGCAGAGAGAACTGCCCAATTTTTCAAAAACTGAGGAAAATAACGTTCAGTGGGATATTACAGAGAAGACTGCCCTCTAGTGATAAGCAGATGGAGTACGGATAACAACTTTAATTTCACTTCCAGAAACATGAGCCTGGGGAGCTTGATTGAGCTCCTGGAGATCAACAAAGATGTCGTAAGAAAAGTGAACACACAGCCAAAGCTGATTTTGAAACTGCTCGCAGAAAATTGTTTTGATTAGTAACTCTAGAATATATTTTACGGAAAGATTATTGTATTTTATGGTGTGAATATCCTGGAAAGAAAGTTTTGAATTATCCAAAGAAACCTCCATTTAATTCAAGGAGTGTAGAAATCACCTCAACATATGCTCTTCCATAATCTGTTTTAAATCCTGCAATGAAAGCTATATAACAGAGTTAAAGGCAAACTCTGAAAATGGCCTCGGTTAGTTCAGAGAAATTTGATTTGGGCCAAACCCCTGATAAATATGTCTATGCCATTCTTTTGATTTTGTTTTTATATGGTCTCTCTCTTCTGTCTCTCCTTTCACTGAATGGCTCTGGTTGGGATAGGAGGCCTGGAGCAAAGTCCGTTGTGATTTGTCGAGGGAACTACACAATTGTTTAAGAGAGAGCTGGGAATAGAACTTCAGAATGAAAACCCCACCTAAATACAATGTTTATTTTATGGATTGATTGATTTTATTTATTTATTTGTCACCCAGTACAAGGAAACAAGTAACTATATAGACATAGACATGGACACATGAGGGTTTTAATGGGAATGTTAGATTCTTTTATTGTTTGATTTTTAGTTTGGACCTGTTGTTGCTTATTGCTGTGAGCCGCCCTGAGTCCTTGTGGAGAAAGGGCGGCATATAAGTCCGATAAATAAATAAATAAATAAATAAATAAATAAATAAATAAAAAAAATTGCACAAATAAAACAATATAAACAGCCAAAACATAGCCATAAACCCATGGAATGATAACCTATAAATGGGGACAGTAGGCCAGGGACGGTAGGTACGCTGGTGTGCTTATTCATGCCCCCTTAGGGACCTCTTAAGATACATGAAAGGTCCACGGAAGACAGTTTAAGGTAAAAGGTATGGGGATCAGGGAGACCAACAACAGGATCAGGTAGAGTGTTCCAGAAATTTACTACTCTATTGCAGAAGTCATATTTCCTACAATCAAGATTAGAGCGAATTACATTGAGTTTGAATCTATTGATAGTCCTTGTGTTATTACGGTTCTCAATAGATAACCGTTATATCCAGCTCAGACCAGTATCTTCTCAAGACTTCCAACCATTATTGGTGTGCTATGTTCACTTTTCTTTTTGTTTTCTAAAATTTCTTATTCCATTTCTAAATGACGTTGGTGAAAATCTGCAATGACAAAGGGTACATACCCTGTTTTTCAAAGTATAAGACGCACCTTTTTACCTCCCAAAACGGAGTGAAAATTTAAGTGGGTCTTATACACCGAATGTAGCCCTGCCCACTCACTGGCCCCCACCCTTTGGCCTGTGCCTCGCAGCAGTTACCTTCTTGCAAGCAAACAGCAATAAAAAACAGCCCCTTTCAGCTTCAGCATAGGTTTATTAGCACAAGTTGATTAGATCAGCCTCCCGACTCTCAGCTGATTTGCTCTCAGCTGTTTTTCACAGGGCTTTCCTGCTTGCTGCAAAAAGTGCTGGAGCAGATTTTTTTCCCCCTAAGCTTTGCTGAAAAAATGAAACTTAAAGTAAAGCAGGCTCTTTGCTGCAATGTGACAAAATGAGGCAGAGAGAGATTTCTTTTTCTTTTTTCTCACCAAAAAAGCTAGGTGCAAACAATGGAAAATTTAGTTCAAGATTTTAAAACACAAAAGAAAAAAAGCTCTATTTAACTAGGGAATTGTAATAATTGAGATACTATTAATTGTATATTGTGTTGAAAGCAGAAATGGTTAAATTGTGGTTTGGAGGAATATATGGGGGAAATTATTTGGTTTATTATTATTGGTAAATATAATTAATTGATTTGTAAGAAATTGGATTGTATGGAAATAATTGGAATATTCATGTTCATATTGATTAATATACAAAAAAGATAGTTATAACTAATTGATTTATATAAAAATGTTGAATTTGTATTAACCAATTGTAATATTAAATAATTAACCAATGTGAGGATGGATATAAAAACAGATGACAATGGGAAGGGGTATAATATAGAATAGAAGAGAAAAATTGAATTTGATTAAGATTAGAGATGAGAATGAAGGGTAATATTGGTTTTTTTAAAAAAATAGATGAGGAATAAATATGGCAAAAAGGAAATATAGAAATTGTAAATTTAATTGTAATGACTAAACACTGTTTAAATTTGTAAACCAGCCAAACACTCTGTTCAAAGAAAATACATTGTATGTTTGTATGTGTGTTTGTCTAAAAAAAACAACAACACTTTCTTTAAAAAAAAAAAAAACAACCAAAAAAGGTAGGTGCGTCTTATACTCCAAAAAAGACCGTAAGTAGGAAGGAAACATGTGCAAAAGCTGGATTTAAATTAATCAGCTCTTCAAGTTTTAAGAACTCTTGGAAAATGAACTTCTCAAGGGACCATTATTTTATATCTTTCAAAACAGATTTAAAAAGTATTTTAATTCCCCAGGAAGCAGCTGGAGGAGCAGTCAACTTGCATACTAATAGACTGCCGTGTCCTCTGGTTTGAGTCTGTTCATTTTGTTTTAAAAAAATTGATTTATATGCCGCCCTTCTCCGGAGAGTATGGGTGGCTTACAATGTGTTAAGCAATAGCCTTCATCCTTTTGTATATTTATACAAAGTCAGTATTGCCCCCACAACTGGGTCCTCAATTTACCTACCTTAGAAAGGATGGAAGGCTGAGTCAATCTTCAGCCTGGCGAGATTCGAACCTGAAGTAATTGCAGGCAGCTGGTCTTAATAACAGGGTACTTTAGACCACTGTACTACTATTTGCAGATACAACTGCCTTTTCGCATTCTCCCTGGAGATGGTGAAGCATCTCTTCACTTTCTCAGAGGAGAACTTTCCACTGGAATCTCTATAGATGTATGCAACCCATTCCAGTCTTTTTCCAGGAGACTGTCTCACCCACAACCGGTTTTACCCTCTAAAGGTGAAGCGGGAAGGTTGGCAGGAGAGACGGAGGGACTCTCCATGTCTTCTCACATCCTCTCCAGTCTCCACCAACTGAATCTCAGATTGGACACCTAAAATAAAGTTTTGAACATTCTTGTATACAAGAATGGAAAAACCTGAATACAGAGGAGAGAATTACCTCTGAGGACTGCTAGTAAGGACACCAAGTTTATCCACAGTATCATTTCCGCTCCCTCTAATGAATGGAGGGGAACTGATGGTAGAGAAATAGGGAAAGTGCAGAAACTTTGTGTTGGTGGGTGTAGCCTGAAAAGGGAAACCACACAACTCCTTTAAAGGGGAAATGGAGCCCTGATTTACATATTGCTTGGGTATAAAAGAGCCCCTTAATGCATTCACCTACAGGTTTTTTGGACAGACCTAACATGAGTGAGTTTCAACTAATGCTCCATTCCTAAGAAAAGTGATGCCAGAAATGATTTGTTCTTTTTTTCCTGGGAGTGAACAATAAACATTTCTTCACGTGTTTCAGCAAACAAAAACTGGGTCATAAATGATCAGAATCACTCAACTACTTCAATATTTGTAGCTTCTCCAGATCACCAGTAGAGAGAATGAAAGGGGTTCTCTCTACTTTTCTGCATGGAGATAAAACTTCCCTTCTTTAATTGAGGCCATGAAAGCTGACTAAACTTGGATGGCAGCCATGAGCAATGAGGGATTTTGTCAGGCTTCCCCATAGCTTCCTCTCAGTGTGTGTCTCCAGCACAGTAATACACAGCGGTGTCCTCTGGTTCCAAGCTGTTCATTTGGAGGTAAAGCATGCTGGAGGCATCTTGCCTGAAGATGGTGAAACGGCCTTTCACTGAAATGGCATAGTATTGGGAGCTCGCATCTCCACTATCGTCTATCCATGCAACCCACTCCAGTCCTTTCCCTGGAGCCTGCCTCACCCAGCTCATCTCATAGCTGCTGAAGGTGAAGCCTGAAGCTTGGCAGGACAGACGGAGGGACTCCCCAGGCCTTCTCACATCCCCTCCAGATTCCACCAGCTGGACCTCCATTTGGACATCTGGAAAGATAATATTAATATGGTCATGTTAACTATCCAACATGCTGTAGGCCATTCACCTCAAGCATTATGAAGCCTCTTAGCTTCCATCTCTGTATGGAAGAACCATTACCTTTGATGATTGCTAAAATGGAGACTAAGTGGAGCAAAAATATCATTTTTCTTTTCTCAGTGGAGAAGTTCTAGGCAGACTGGATTTTGCTCTCCACCAACATCTTGAAGTGGGTGGGAGAGGATGTCATATAAAGAGGAAGGTTAGGCCTGTATTTACATAAACTTCAGGATAAAAGAGAAGCTGATTTGGTTGATGATAGTACCGAGAGTTTAGTGTGTAAAGGTTATGTTCTCCATACTGTATGTATTCACTTAATTTTATGACAAGCTCCCCCTTTTTTAATGACCAGTTTGTCCCATTTCTACATGTGTTTCAATGGACTTTTGAAAGGAATTTTCTGTTTAATGTAATGTAATGTTCCTTGCTGTAGCAGAATACTCTTTTTCTTCATATTTTTAATCTTCATGTATTAGAATGTATTTCATTCGCTATGATAAACACATGCCTTTTTTATATTAATCTCCTTTACTGACTCGTATTGAAGGATTATTAAATTTGGGTGTTGATAAGAGCACCTGGTTTTACAGCTCCACGATCAACATGGAATCGTTCAAGTGAGCTCAATATAAAAAATGGTAAACTAAGGAAGCCAACAACTTCCAAAAGTTCAATAAATTACTAAATAAAAAAATAATACTGGAAAATACCACCACATCCTATTTATCATCTGCAGATTTCTTTTGTTGTTTCAAACAATGTGAAATTAATGCAAATAACTTTATGAGGTTGAAAATTGTTTTCTGCTCCGTCTATAGACTTAAATTCCCAGGAGGACATTTAAAAAAGGAGAAGCAGGGAACATCCTTTAAACAAATAAGGGATAACTAATGTGTATGCAAGAGATTAATTAATCTCTAATCTAATTAATTAATTTGTAAAAGAGTTTGAAGACAGGAAAAGGAGCCATGGATGGAAAACTAATCATGGAGAGACCCAACCTGGAACTAAGGAGAAATTTCCTGAAAGTGAGAACAATTAATCAGTGGAACAACTTGCCTCTAGAAGTTGTGGGTGCTCCATCAGGAGAGGTTTCAAAGAAGAGTCTGGACAACCATTGGTCTGGAATGGTATAGGGCCCTGGTGGCAAACCTACGGCACTCGTGCCACAGGCGTCAGCGGTGCCCTCTCTGCAGGCACATGAGCCCTCACACCAGCTCAGCTCCACAGCACATGCTCACACACCTCACACTAGCCAGCTGGCTTTTGGGTCTCAGCCACACATGTTTGGGAGTATGCAGGGGGGGGGCGACGTGGGGTTCATGCACGGGGGACACTCACATTTCATTTTGGGGGTGAACGCTTTGGGCACTCGCTGTCAATGTTACAATATTTTGAGGATCAGACTCAATGATGAATTCAGAAGCAATTTCTTCAGATAAAGAAGTGTTTATTCATAATAGGCATTCTACTTATTCTTGTCAGATTTACAGTGAGAAGTAAGCATGAGGTAAAAGCACTCTCTATTTATATCAAAAGGGGAGGAGTCAAGGAAGGGGGTGATTACACATGAATACATTAAAGGAGGAGGAATAAATTAACCCTTTATATCCTGTACATATATACATATCTCTTGTTATAGAATAAGGCATTTACTTATGACAAATCCCCCTCTAAATGCCGATTCGACATATAACAATGATTGCATTCAGATTCAGAACTATATAGTACTTGTAATTTTGATGTCAAGTATTTGTGTTGTTTAGAAGGTAAAGGTTTAGTTAATATATCAGCTATTTGTTCTGAGGTTTCGCAGTGGATTGCTTTAATGAATCCATCCTGAGATAATTGTCTCACGTGTTTAAATTTGATATCTATATGTCTGGACCTTTGACCAATGGCGTCAGATCTTGATATTTCTATAGCCGCCTTATTATCTTCATGTATGACAAATGGTAGTATTGGATTCTTCCAAATATCAGATAATAAATCATTAAACCACACTAAATTATTTGAGGCTTTAGATAAACAGACGTATTCTGCCTCTGTTGTGGAAGTCGCTACTAAATCTTGCTTCCCAGTGTATCAGAATATTGGGCAATCATTTAAAAATAATACATAACCTGAGGTGCTCTTTCTACATTTGATGTCACCTGCCCAGTCTGCATCAGCGTAACTGGTGATAATAGGTTCTTTAATATTATTGGGTTCTAAGAGTAGGCAGAAATCCATGATGTGTTTTAGATATCTTAGTATTCGTTTAACTGCTTCCCAATGATACATAAGTGGTTTACTTACATGTCTAGATAATAAATTAAGTGGCAGAGCTATATCAGGCCTGGTCCAATTAGATATATACAAGAGAGAACCAATAATTGATCTATATAATGTATTGTTCTCGAACTCAGGTGAAGATTCATCCATATTCCTTAGAAAATCAGTCTGCATAGGAGTATCGTAAGGTTTGGCATCTCTTAAATAGCATTTTTCCAGAAGTTCTATAATTTTATCTCTCTGGGATAATTTGAATCCCTTTCTTGTTTTATTGATTTGAACTCCAAGGTATTTGTTTACCCTTCCTAGCGACTTTAAAGAGAAATGTTCACTTAGCTTGGATACAAATAAGTCTTTCTTTTCTTTATGTTTGCCTATATACAAAATATCATCCACATAGATTAACACAAATTCTAATGATTCACCTTCCTTTCTAACAAAAAAGCAATTGTCTGAAGTTGTGGCTTTGAAATCCATATTTTTAAGCACGCTGACTAGACATTCATACCAACGCTTGCCGGATTGTTTTAATCCGTACAAGCTTTTGTTAAGTAACCAGGTCTCATTTCTATTTGTACATTGGCTATGAGGTGCCCTTACATATATCTCTTTGTCAAGCTTTGCATGTAAGTATGCAGTCTGCACATCATATTGAAAGACATCAAGATTGAGTATAGCCGCTATGACTAAAGCTGTCTTAACACTTTCGGTTCTTACAGTGGGAGAGTATGTGTCAGTGTAATCCTCAGGATATTTTTGAGCGTAACCTTGTGCGATTAATCTAGCTTTATATAATTTATTACCCTCTTCTAAATCTTTGATTTTGAATATCCATCTGGTGCCTATAATTGTCTTGTTCTCAGGGGCAGGGACTGGTGTAAATACACCTAATTCACGCAAGCTGTTCATTTCTTTTGTTATAGCTAATTCCCATTTCTCTCTTTCTTCCATGGGAAGTTTCAACACTTCCTCGTATGTGTTAGGTGTTGGTGTCTCGTCATTCACATACATTATATAATCCTTATACTTATTGGGTAATTGTTTTCTGTTACACCTGATTGTTCTTATTGGAATGCTCTCATTATCGTGTAGATACCTTGCTTCCTTTTTGGTTAATGAATCTGTTTTTATCCTGGTATGGTTACCTGTCCATGTTTTGTTTTTGTCATCATGTGTGTTATGTTCATGTTTCTCTCTTTCTATTCTGTCTTGTTGTTCAATATTTGGTTTTGTATTTTGGATTATCTCGTTAAGATGTATCTTAGACCAGTTGGCCTGTTCATGAAATACTGCTGTTCTTGAGACTATGAATTTGTTATTACTGTCAATGAATCTATATCCTTTTGTGCCTGTTTCGTATCCCATGAATCTAAGCCTTCTGGATACGTTATCTCCCTTACGTCTTAATTGTTTTGGTATGTGTACGTCTGCTGTAACTCCAAATATGTGCATGTGTGATATTTTTGGTTTCCTATTGTACATCACTTCGTATGGTGTTTTATTTAGGATGCTAGACCAGGTCCTATTTTGGGTATAGTTTGAATATAGTAATGCTTCTGACCAGAATTGTTTTCTTAAACCAGCATCTTCTAATGTACATCTAATCATGGTTTGCAGTGTCGAGTTCTTTCGTTCTGCTGTACCGTTCTGAAAAGCAGAAAATGGGCTAGTCGTGAAGTGTAGCATTCCTTTGTCTTTTATCCATTGTGAGAATTCTTTTGACATGAATTCGGATCCCCTATCTGTCATGATTTGTTTTATTTTGATATTGTGTTGTGTTTCTACATGTTTGTAAAATTCTTTGAATTTTTGGAAAGTTTCATCTTTGTGTTTTAAAGTATAAACAAATCCATAACGGCTATAGTCGTCTACAATAGTTAGGAAATATCTTTTTTTGTATGTGATGGATGGTGTTAATGGACCAACCAGATCCATATGTACCAGATCAAAAATTTGGTTAGAGGTCCTTGTTGCCCTCTTTGGTTTTGGGTTTGTTCTGAGTTTTGAGGATTTACATACTGAGCATTCCAAATAGTTTTTACAATCCTTTATTTTAATGCCATCAGCATGTTCAATCATTTTTTGTATTACAGGGAAACTTGCATGTCCCAATTTTCTATGCAACATGTGTGCACATTCATCATGAATTGGTTTGCCTATATTGGGTCTTTTGTTATTGTGTGTATCACTAGTGGGTGTGTCTTTGTGATTACAGTGTGTATTGGGTTCTTCATTGTCATTGTTGTTACTATGTTCACTGTCTATGTTGATGTCGTCATCAGTGTTTGTATTAATGTTATGCAACCATTTATCTTCTGTTACAAGGAAGGGTAGGCCCCCTTCGATAACTACACTATTCAATTTAGTCCCATCCTTTTCTAGTATTGCTTTTCCCCCAGAGAAGATTATATTTATGTTGAAATCTTGGCTTAATTTCACTGCACTAAGTATGTTATGTGATATTTCTGGTATCAACAATACCCCCTCTACTTTACCTAAACCAGGTATATTTACATCTCCTTTCCCTATGACTTGAACATTTTCTTGATTGGCTACTCTTATCATAAATTTATCATTTGTGAATGAAGACAGTATTTTCTTGTTATTTGTTGTATGATTAGTCGCCCCTGAATCTATGAGCCAAGTATTGTTTTTTGATTTTTGTGTGATGACATCGTTATGTTTATCTAATCCATTTAATGATCCTAATTTTCTGTCCCTTGAATTATCTCTATCCTTTCTGCGTTCTCTGTAGTTTGGGGAGTCTCTATATCTGTATCTATCAATAGATGATTGCCTGTCTTGATATCTACCCCTATAATCACGGTTTTGTCTTTCCCTATGAAACATGGGGCAATCTCCCTTAGAGTGTTTTCTGGATCCACAGTTGTAACATTCAATTGTTTTTTGGTGATTCTCTTGGAAGGTTACCCCTTTTGCCTGTCTGTGTTCTGTGTATGCATTGTATCTACTTTTCCTCAAATTATCTTCAGCTATTAACTTATTTGACAGACTTTCTATGGATAAGTATCCTAGATTGATTGAGTCTAAGTGTGATATGTAGTTATCCCATGATGAATCTAATGAGTTAAGGATAACGCTTTTCATTGTCTGTTCTGATATTATTTCTCCTCTTAGATGTAATTCTGCTCTGGTTTTGTTTAAGGATATTAAATGTTCACTTATGGTGGTTCCAGATCTTAATTTGGCTGAAAAGAAATCTTTAGACATTCTAGTGGTTGTTGCTACACTTTCACTATGAAACAATTTAAACATGCATTGAATTATTTCTGAAACAGTAAGATTATGCTTAATACTGTAGTACATGGCAGGTGATATGCTAGAAATTATTAAATAGAATGCTCTGTGATGCAGGCAGTCTATTTTTAGAGTCCAAGATCTTTTGGGAGGATTGGTTATAAAAAAATAATAAATTTTCTTTCATAAAGACAACCTGAATTTGTTGACACCATTCCTGTAAATTGATGCCATCAATTCTAAGTTTTGGGAAATCACTAGGTAGATTCCCAATATTACTATTCCCACTACTTACAACTGTGGGTAGTCCATGATCCTGTAGATGTTGAAAATTGCAGAATGGTGTGGGTATTCTGCTGATGAGCTTGAAAGGTTCTCCTTCTTCATAAAGTTCATTGTAGTTCTCTGTGTTCATCTGCACATGCGCGTTGGTCATTTCTCTGCTGAAGCCGCTGGGAGAGGTTCTCTTTGCTGTAGCTCCCTCGTAGTGCTCTCCTTCTGATGATTCAGTCTCCGGCTCGATCTTGGGTGTTCTGCTGACAGCTGTGGTTCGTCTCTTTTCTTTGGAGCTTTCTTGCTTGGAGTATTTTGTTCTTTGGATCGTTTGTGGTGTGGGGGAAATTTCGCAGGGCCCTCTGGGTTCAGGTGTCGTCATCATCGTTGTCCAGATCGAGTCGTGCAGGCTTTGTGGTGTCTGTTTATTTCTTCATCTCTTTTGTATTTTTGCATTATTGGCTTTTATCGATTCTTTTGAAATTATTAGACTTGTGCCAAACGTTTTAAATAGTTTTCTCATGGGTGTTTCGATTTCTTGTTCAGTGGATGATTCTTCTGTATCTGTTTCTGACTCTTCAGAAGAATAAATATATTTTTTGCTATTTTTTGTGTTTTTTCGTGCCAGAGTTTTTGAATGGTGCATTCTGATTGGTTCAGCCGTGTTCATTTCTGTGGCCGGTTGAAGAAAAGATGGCTGCCTTTCAAAATTTTGAGCGGGACCTCTGGTTTTGCTTCTGGTTATTTTTTCTTTCGTTGTAGGTTCGCTCACCATTTTTGTATTTTCGGGTTTGGCTTTTTCAATGTCTTTTTCTCTCGCTGCTCCGTTTTCTTCCAAGAAGCCTCGGAGTTCCGCGATGAGTTTGTGGTCATCTTTTTGACTTTTTATTAGCCTCAGTATCTCCGATCTGAGGTCTTTGTCTTTTATTTTGTTCTCTTCTTGGTTGTCGGTTTCATCTGCTGTTTCTTCGATGTCTGTGGTGTTATCTTCAGATTCTTTGATTGTTGTATTTATTGGTTCGTCGATCATTTCTTGATCTGTTTTTGTTTCTTTATCATTTGCCCTGGTATTAGGTCTTTCTTTTTTATTCTTGAGGTTTTCTTTCTTAGGCATGTTGGATTTTATTGAGTCAGTTCAACCATCGACTGCTACCAGTTTGTTACAATATTTTGAGGATCAGACTCAATGATGAATTCAGAAGCAATTTCTTCAGTTAAAGAAGTGTTTATTCATAATAGGCATTCTACTTATTCTTGTCAGATTTACAGTGAGAAGTAAGCATGAGGTAAAAGCACTCTCTATTTATATCAAAAGGGGAGGAGTCAAGGAAGGGGGTGATTACACATGAATACATTAAAGGAGGAGGAATAAATTAACCCTTTATATCCTGTACATATATACATATCTCTTGTTATAGAATAAGGCATTTACTTATGACAGTCAAAAAGGTTAACCATCCCTGGTATAGGGTTTTCTACCAGACCTTCAAACCTTTCCAACTCTGTTAATATGTTAAGACAAATACAAGGGAACCACCTTTTGAAGGATCACGTTAAAGCTCATGACACAATCTGTGTGACTTTCCCTTCTAATGATGCTTTAAGAGATATGAACGTTCAGAGAGCCAATTGTGACCGAGCTTGGATACTACCGATCCATCAATCTTTCGTTCAGCTCTATATCTTGGAAGAGACAAGTCTAAAATCTCATTGTGGCCTAGCGGTATCCTGGTAGAATGAGAAACAGGAACAAAGCCCTAAAACCAATTCAGTTTGGACTACATTTAAGAAAGGAGAGAAAGAGGAAACTCTTCTTTGGTTTGCAGAGAGAACTGCCCAATTTTTCAAAAACTGAGGAAAATAACGTTCAGTGGGATATTACAGAGAAGACTGCCCTCTAGTGATAAGCAGATGGAGTACAGATAACAACTTTAAATTCACTTCCAGAAACATGAGCCTGGGGAGCTTGATTGAGCTCCTGGAGATCAACAAAGATGTCGTAAGAAAAGTGAACACACAGCCAAAGCTGATTTTGAAACTGCTCGCAGGAAATTGTTTTGATTAGTAACTCTAGAATATATTTTATGGAAAGATTATTGTATTTTATGGTGTGAATATCTTGGAAAGAAAGTTTTGAATTATCCAAAGAAACCTCCATTTAATTCAAGGAGTGTAGAAATCACCTCAACATATGCTCTTCCATAATCTGTTTTAAATCCTGCAATGAAAGCTATATAACAGAGTTAAAGGCAAACTCTGAAAAGGGTCTCGGATAGTTCAGAGAAATTGGTTTAGGCCAAACTCCTGATAAATACGTCTATGCCATTCTTTTGATTTTGTTTTCATATGGTCTCTCTCTTCTGTCTCTCCTTTCACTGAATGGCTGTGGTTGGGATAGAAGGCCTGGAGCAAAGTTCCCTGTGATTTGTTGAGGGAACTACACAATTGTTTAAGGGAGAGCTGGGAATAGAACTTCAAAACTAAAAACCCGCCTAAAAACAGTGTTTATTTTATTTATTTATTTATTTATTTATTTATTTATTTATTTATTTATTTATTTTATTGATTTGTCAACAAGTACAAGGAAACACATAACTGTATAGACATTGACAGGGACAGATGAGAAAAATTGGCACAAATAAAAGGATATAAACAGCCAAAACATAGCCATAAACCCGTAGAATTAGTACATATAAAAGGAGACAGTAGGACAGGGATGGTAGGCAAGCTGGTGTGCTTATCCATGCCCCATTAGGGACCTCTTAAGAATTGTGAAAGGTCCACGGTAGACAGTTTAAAATAAAAGGTATGGGGATTAGCGAGACTAACAACAGGATCAGGTAGAGTGTTCCAGCCATTTACTCCTCTACTGCAAAAGTCATATTTCCTACAATCAAGATTAGAGCGAATTACATTGAGTTTGAATCTATTGATAGTCCTTGTGTTATTACGGTTCTCAATAGATAACAATTACTGTATATCCAGCTCGCACCAGTATATTCTAAAGACTTCCAACCATTATTGAGATGCTATGTTCACTTTTCCCTTTTTTTTCTGAAATGTCTAATTCCGTTTCTAAATCACGTTGGTGCAAATCTGCAAAAGGTACATAAGTAAGAAGAATGGTACAATGAAACATGGAAATTTGCATTAAATGATAAATTGACTTGTGATATTAAAATTAGAAGTGGTATATATAAAGAAAATGTTTTTTGGAACACTTGGCAACCATTTGTGGACTTTGCACTTGGGAGATTGGATGAATCGGCACCAGTACCTTATCAAAGAGATTTCAGGAACAATTGAAGACTTCAAGTTCCTAAAACTTCCTTTCCGTTTGTATAGCACGTTGGGGGAAATTTTTTTTTTCTTTCCTTACTATTGATTTTTTGTATTGATTTTTTTTCCTTTTTGTTATTCTTTAACAATAAAAATATAATAAAAAATTAAAAAAAATAAATAAAGTACAAGCATATATCAAAAAAAAGGTATATAAGTAGGAAAGAAACATGTGCAAACGCTGGATTTGAATTAATCAGCTGTTCAAGTTTTAAGAACTCTTGGGAAATGAAATTCTCAAGAGACCATTATTTTTCATCTTTCAATAAAGATTAAAAAAAATATTTTAATTCCCCATGAAGCAGCTGGAGGAGCAGTCAACTTGCATACTAATAGACTGCCGTGTCCTCTGGTTTGAGTCTGTTCATTTTTTTTTTTTTTTAAATTTGATTTATATGCCGCCCTTTTCTGGAGACTCCGGGCGGCTTACAATGTGCTAAGCAATAGCTTTAATCCTTTTGTATATTTATACAAAGCTTATTGCCCCCACAACTGGGTCCTCAATTTACCTACCTTAGAAAGGATGGAAGGCTGAGTCAATCTTGAGCCTGGCGAGATTCGAACCTGCAGTAATTGCAGCTAGCTGGTCTTAATAACAGGGTGCTTTAGACCACTGTACTACTATTTGCAGATACAACTGGCTTTTCGCATTCTCCCTGGAGATGGTGAAGCGTCCCTTCACTTTCTCAGAGGAGAACTTTCCACTGGAATCTCTATAGATGTATGCAACCCATTCCAGTCCTTTTCCAGGAGACTGTCTCACCCACAACCGGTTTTAGCCTCTAAAGGTGAAGCTGGAAGGTTGGCAGGAGAGACGGAGGGACTCTCCATGTCTTCTCACATCCTCTCCAGTCTCCACCAACTGAATCTCAGATTGGACACCTAAAATAAAGTTTTGAACATTCTTGTATACAAGAATGGAAAAACCTGAATACAGAGGAGAGAATTACCTCTGAGGACTGCTAGTAAGGACACCAAGTTTATCCACAGTATCATTTCCGCTCCCTCTAATGAATGGAGGGGAACTGATGGTAGAGAAATAGGGGAAGGGCAGAAACTTTGTGTTGGTGGGTGTAGCCTGAAAAGGGAAACCATGCAGTTCCTTTACAGGGGAAATGTAGCCCTGATTTACATATTGCTTGGGATAAAAGAGCCCCTGAATTCATTCATTTAGAGGCTTTTTGGACAGACCTAACATGTGAGACTTTCAAACAATGCTCCACTCCTAAGAAAAGTGATGCCAGAAATGATTTGTTCTTGTTTTCCTATGAGTAAACAGTTCTTCATAAACAAAAACTGGGTCAGAAATGATAAGAATCGCTCAACTACTCCAATATTAGTGGCTTCTCCAGGGGATTCTCCAGGGGCGTGCATAAGCGCACCAGCGTGCCTATCGTCCTAATCCTAATGTTTTCTTTTATTCGTATCCTTTTCGTGTATTTATAATTATGTTTACATTTGTCTGTCATAAAATACTTGCTTGACAAAATCAATCAATCAATCAATCAATCAATCACTAGTGGAGAAAACGAAAAGGGTTCTGCTCTACTTTTCTGCATGGAAATAAAACTTCCCTTCTTTAATTGAGGCCATGAAAGCTGACTAAACCTGGATGGAAGCCATGAGCAATGAGGGATTTTGTCAGGCTTCCCCATAGCTTCCTCTCACTGTGAGTCTCTAGCACAGTAATACACAGCTCTGTCCTCTGGTTTCAAGCTGTTCATTTGGAGATAAAGCATGCTGGAGGCATCTTGCCGGGAAATGGTGAAACGGCCTTTCACTGAATTGGCATAATATTGGGTGCTGTCATCTCCATCATTGTCTATCATTGCAACCCACTCCAGTCCTTTCCCTGGAGCCTGCCTCACCCAGCTCATCTCATAGCTCCTGAAGGTGAAGCCTGAAGCTTGGCAGGAGAGGCGGAGGGACTCCCCGGGCCTTCTCAAATCCCCTCCAGACTCCACCAGCTGGACCTCCATTTGGACATCTGGAAAGGAAATATTGATATGTACATTTTAACTAACCATCATACCGCAGTCCATTCACTTCAAGCATATGACTTCCACCTCTGTATGGAAAGGATCATTACCTTTGATGATTGCTAAAATGGAGACTAGGTGAAGCAAAAATATCATTTTTCTTTTCTCAGTGGAGAACTTCCAGGCAGACTGGATTTTGCTCTCCACCAACATCTTGAAGAGGGTGGGAGATGATGTCATATAAAGAGGAAGGTTAGGCCTGTATTTACATAAACTTCAGAATAAAAAGAGAACCCGATTTGGCTGATGATACCACCAAGAGTTTAGTGTGTAAAGGTTATATTCTCCATACTATGTGTATTCACTTAATTTTATGACAAGCTCCCCCTTTTTTAATGACCAGTTTGTCCCATTTCTACATGTGCTTCAATGGACTTTTGAAAGGAATTTTCTGTTTAATGTAATGTAATGTAATGTTCCTTGCTGTATCAGAATACGCTTTTTATTCATATTTTTAATCTTCATGTATTAGAATGTATTTCATGCACTATGATAAACACATGCCTTTTTTATATTAATGTCCTTTACTGATTTGTTTTGAAGGATTACAAAATTTGGACATTGATAAGGGCACCTGGTTTTACAGGTTAGCTTATACCCCACAATCAACATGTAATCATTCAAGGGAGCACAATATAAAAAATGGTAAACCAAGGAATCCAACAACTTCCAAAAGGGCCGTAAATTATTAAATAAAAAAATAATACTGGGAAATATCACCACATCCTATTTATAATCTGTAGATTTCTTTTGTTGTTTCAGACAATGTGAAATTAATGCAAATAACTTTATGAGGTTGAATATTGTTTTCTGCTCCGACTTTAGACTTAAATTAAGAGCTGAGGTGGCACAGTGGTTAGAGTGCTGTACTGCAGCTACTTCAGCTGACTGCTAGTTCATCAGATCAGCAGATCAAATCTCACCGGCTCAAGGTTGACTCAGCCTTCCATCCTTCCGAGGTAGGTAAAATGAGGACCCAGATTGTTGGGGACAATATGCTATTTAGTATACTGTCAATTGTTGTAAGCCACCCAGAGTCCTCGGAGAGTGGGCGGCATAGAAATATGATTAATAAAAAATAAATAAATAAATAAATAAAAATTGCCTTGATAGTACAGTGGTTTAGTGCACCCTGTTATTAACACAGCTGCCTGCAATTTCTGCTGGTTTGAATCTCTCCAAGGCTCAAGGTTGACTCAGCCTTCCATCCTCTCTAAGGTAGGTGAAATGAGGACCCAGTTTGTGGGGGCAATAAACTGACTTTGTATAAATATACAAAAGGATAATAAGCCGCCCTGAGTCTCCGGAGAAGGGCGGCATATAAATCAAATTAAAAAAAATAAAATAAAATTACCAGGAGGAATTTAAAAAGTGGGAAGAGGGAAAAATCATTTAAACAAATAAGGGATAACTACTGTGGATGCCAAACGTTAATTAATCTCAATAAAAGTATTTGAAGGCAGAACAAGAAGCCATGGATGGAAACGAATCAAGAAGAAATCCAACCTAGAAGTAAGAAGAAATTTCCTGATAATGAGAACAAATAATCAGTGGAATCGCTTGCCTGTAGAAGTTGTAGCTGCTCCATCGGTAGAGGTTTTTAAGAAGAGTCTGGATAACCATTTGTCCGAAATGATAAAGGATTTCCTACCTGAGCATGGGGTTGGACTAGAAGACCTACAAGGTCCCTTCCAACTCTGTTAATATGTTAAGACGGAACCACCTTCTGAAGGATCAAGTTAAAGCTCATGAAACAATCTGTATGACTTTCTCTTCTTATGATGTCTTAGAAGATAGGAATGTTCAGAGAGGTAATTGTGACAGAGCTTGGATGCTACCAATCCATCAATCTTTCATTCAGCTCAATATCTTGGAAGAGACAAGTCAAAAACCACATTGTGGCCAAGCTATATCCTGGTAGAATGAGAAACAGGAATAAAGCCCTAAAACCAATTCAGTTTGGACAACATTTAAGAAAGGAGAAATAGAGGGAACTCTTCTTTGTTTCGCAGAGAGAACTGAGGAAAATAACTTTCAGTGGGATTTTACAGAGAAGACTGCCCTCTAGTGATAAACAGATGGAGTACAGAAAGCAAATTTAATTTCACCTCCAGAGATAATGGGTCCGGGGAACCTGATAGAGCTCAATTATCATGGTAACTCAAGGATCCCTTGTCCACATCTTATAATTCTGGCTTTAGTACTATAACTGCCTAAAGTCAAAGATGCAACACCAGTAAATTTTTATTCTGCTCATCAACCACCATACATGAAACAAATAAATGGGATGTAAGGAATTCTGTCAGAGCGTTTGTAACATGACTACTATTAGGAGATAACCGAGAAGCAAAACACAGGACACAGAGACTTAGAAAATTAACAGTGGTTTATATATAAGACATGTACAGAAACATACGTGGTAGCAAATACCGACGAGTAATCAATTTTCTCTACGCGGAGAAATTAGCAAAGGATACTGGGCACACAGAGAGATATACACAAAAAGAGAGAGATACGCCCTCTCATGGCCATCTTTATATAGACACCTCTTAAAGTTGTAAAAGACTTGTGTGGACCCCTTCAGAGTCTTAAACTGACTATACCAATGCTGATTCATTCTCATTGCATCAGCCGTACATTTCATCAGCTTTACAGTTGCATCAGCCTTACATTGGCTGATCAGCTTTAAATTTTAATTCTCCAGGATGCAGCTGGAGAAGCAGTCAAGTTCACAGCAGAAGCCACCGATTTTGTTTTAGTCACGGTAAAAAATATTTGGTGTTTTGTGCCTCCTTGTGATATGCACTTGCAAATACAGAAGTTCTTTTTCTTAAAGTAATAAAATATTCTTCTGATCCATGAAATATTCTACCGCTTTGATGTAGATCGATCACCTTCTCCTCAATTCCAAGGCTCAAATTAAACTTTCTGCAACTGAATCCACTTGGAGATCTGCTCTGAGGGAGAGAAGGTTCTTGTCTGGCTTCAGATTCACTTCCTCTCACTGTGTATCTCGCGCAGTAATAGACGGCTGCATCTTCAGCTTTGAGGTTTTTCATTTGCAGATACTGCTGGCTTTTGGCATTGTCCCTGGAGATGGTGAAGCATCCCTTCACTTTGTCTGAGTAGTAGGTTAGTCCTCCATCATTACGTATCCATGCCATCCATTCCAGGCCTTTTCATGGGGCCTGTCTCACCCAGTTTATACTATAGTAACCAAAGTTGTATCCAGAGGCTTGGCAGGAGAGATGGAGGGATTCTCCAGGTCTTCTCACATCCCCTCCAGACTCCACCAACTGGATCTCAGATTGGACACCTGGGAAAAAAGAATAATTTCTGAGTTGTGTTACATATAAAAAAGAGAGAGAGAAATAGAAGCATGTGGTGTATGAATAAGAACATCTACCTCTGAGAACTGCTATTAAAAATGTCAAATTGACTCAGCCTTCCATCCTTTCTAAGGTAGGTAAATTGAGGACCCAGTTTGTGGGGGCAATAAGCTGACTTTGTATAAATATACAAAAGTATGAAGGCTATTGCTTAGCGCATTGTAAGCTGCCCTGAGTCCCCGGAGAAGGGTGGCTTATATATCAAATAATAATAATAATAAAAAAAAAATTAGAGACAAAGTGACATTTTGTTCCCTTGTATGAAAAGCCTTCAACCCACAACCACCCTTTATACTTCTTCTTACAACCTGGGGACAAAAGTGGTCTGAGTTATTTAAAGAAGAAGTTGTCCTGCCTTTTTCCATAGCCCTCAAAATAAAAGGCCTTCTCTCTTCTTTCTTCTCCTCAGTTCCTTTGATGTCTATTGAAGAGATACGTTGGTGATACTTAGCAAGTGGCTTGAGTACCAAAGAGACAAGCAGATGAATGTTTATGCACAAGGAAAGGAAGATTTGGTCACCTTGCTAAAACAATGTAAAGGAAAAATCTCCCTGCCCCCCGAAAAGAGAAAATAATGTGTACTTTTCAAAGCCATGTGGAAAAATCCTAATTTAGTACGTTATCCTTGGACAGTGAGAACTTTGCAATAACAGAAATGCTGAACTGTGTTTACAAATTTAGGAATTCTTTTTTTTCTCCATATAAGGATGACTTGATTTATTAATTAGATAGAGGGAAGGAATGTTTCATCACCTCCAGGGATAATTCTAATAGCCAGCTGTATCTGTAAATGTATTGCTATATAGAATCAACTAGGCAGAATGATTTAGGTAGACCCAATGACATACAACCTTAAAGAGATAAAATATCTAGGTTGTTAAGGTTTCTTAAAGGTGTTTTTCTTTTCTTTCTTTCTTTCTTTCTTTCTTTCTTTCTTTCTTTCTTTCTTTCTTTTTTTTGGGGGGGAGGATTCTCAATAATGGACAAGAGAGTTGTCCTTCATTTGTCCTTGATCTTAATATACAGCTATTCCTCAACTTATGATTACTGTTACAGTGACTGTTTGAAGTTCCTCCACTCAAACCCAAAGCTACCTATAAACCAGGTTTGAAGTTCTGAATTGGAGCCTCCACATAGTCACATGATTGTTCTTTGGGTGCTCAGCAACTCCACCATATTTATCGTCATTTGAAGGACCTGATGGACATAGGACAATGAGCTATTTTATTCAGTATCTGATCATAATATAGCTAGTAAGGACCTTGGAGGTCTTCTAGTCCAACCCCCTGGACTATACCATTTCAGACAGGTATCTTTCTAATTTTAGCTTCCGGATTATGGAATAATGGCCTCCTAGCAAACAATGGCCTTGCTTAATGACTGCTGTGTTCACTGCAATAATGATAGTAATGTTGGACCTGATCATGTGATGACCCAGTTAATAACTTAGCAGGCTCAGGTACAGTCATAACTCAAGGACCACTGGTAGATATGATATGATTGTGGCTTTAGTACTATAACTGCCTAAAGTCAATGAAGCAACAATAATAATCTTTTATTCTGTTCATCAACCAGCATACATGAAATAAAGAGATTTGATATAATGGATTATTTTTTGCTATTCAAAATGAAGCTTGACAAAGAACTATTTTAATTCTTCAGTAAGCAGCTAGAGAAGCAGTCAAGTACACAATGGAAACCATAGATTTTATTTCAGTCATGGTCAAAAATATTATTATTTTTTTGTGCCTCCTTCTGACGTCACTTTGTAGATACCGAGGGCAGTTGGATATATCTCTGGAGATGGAAAAGCACTCTTTCATGCATTCTGCATAGACTTGTTTATGGGTATCATACAATCCATTCTAGTCCCTTCTCTGGAGCCTGTCAGACGCAACTCGCAACTCCATATTGTGAGCTCTATGAACCATTATGGATCCTTTGTAACTGAAAATGCGGAGGTTCCCTTCACCTTCAATTGAAGAAGAGAACATTTCTTTGGGCTTCTATTATCCCTAATGTAAGGGACGCGGTGGCTCAGTGGCTAAGACGCAGAGCTTGTCGATCCAAAGGTCGTCAGTTCAGCAGTTCGAATACTTAGTGCCGCGTTATGGGGTGAGCTCCCATTACTTGTCCCAGCTTCTGCCAAACTAGCAGTTCGAAAGCATATAAAAAATGCAGGTAGAAAAAATAGGGACCACCTTTGGTGGAAAGGTAACAGCGTTCCATGTGCCTTTGGCGTTTAATCATGCCGGCCATATGACCATGAAGATGTCTTCGGACAGCGCTGGCTTTTCGGCTTTGAAATGGAGATGAGCACCATCCCCTAGAGTCGGGAACAACTAGCACATATGTGCGAGGGGAACCTTTACCTTTATCCCTAATTTATATGGTTCCCCCTTTTTTTAAAGTCTTAAAATATTCTATTGATCCATGGAATATTCTACTGCTATAATATAGATCGATCACCTACTTCTTGAAATAATGCCCCATTCCTAAGAAAAGTGATGCCAGAAATGATTTTTTTTCTTGTTTTCCTGGGAGTGAACAATAAGCATTTCTTTATATGTTTCAGCAAACAAAAACTGGGTCATAAATGATCAGAATCACTCAACTATTTCAATATTTGTGGTTTCTCCAGATCACCAGTAGAGAGAATGAAAGGGGTTCTGCTCTACTTTTCTGCATGGAGATAAAACTTCCCTTCTTTAATTGAGGCCATGAAAGCTGACTCAACTTGGATGGCAGCCATGAGCAATGAGGGATTTTGTCAGGCTTCCCCATAGCTTCCTCTCAGTGTGTGTCTCTAGCACAATAATACACAGCAGTGTCCTCTGGTTTCAAGCTGTTCATTTGGAGGTAAAGCATGCTGGAGGCATCTTGCCTGAAGATGGTGAAACGGCCTTTCACTGAAATGGCATAGTATTGGGAGCTCGCATCTCCACTATTGTCTATCCATGCAACCCACTCCAGTCCTTTCCCTGGAGCCTGCCTCACCCAGACCATATCATAGCTGCTGAAGGTGAAGCCTGAAGCTTGGCAGGAGAGACGGAGGGACTCCCCGGGCCTTCTCACATTCCCTCCAGATTCCACCAGCTGGACCTCCATTTGGACATCTGGAAAGATAATATTAATATGGACATGTTAACTATCCAACATGCTGCAGTCCATTCACCTCAAGCATGATGGAGCCTCTTAGCTTCCATCTCTGTATGGAAGAACCATTACCTTTGATGATTATTAAAAGGGAGACTAGTTGGAGCAAAAATATCATTTTTCTTTCTCAGCGGAGAAGTTCAAGGCAGACTGACTTTTTCTCTTCAGCCACAGGTTGAGGAGGAGTGGCAGATGATGTCATATAAAGAGGAAGGTTAGCCCTGTATTTACATAAACTTCAGGATAAAAGAGAAGGAGCCTTGGTGGCGCAGCAGACTAAAGCATTGTTAAGTAATACCAGCTGCCTTCAATTACTGAAAATTCAAATCTTACCAGGCTCAAGGTTGACTCAGCCTTCCATCCTTTCGAGGTAGGTAAAATGAGGACCCGGATTGTGGGGGCAATAAGCTGACTTTGTTTAAAAAAGAACACCGCTTAGGGGGTGCCCGAAAGCCCTACTAAGCAGGTATATATAAAAGTATGAAGGCTATTGCTTAACACATTGTAAGCTGCCCTGAGTCTCTGGAAAAGGGCGGCATATAAATCGAACAAAATAAAATAAATAAATAAATAAATAAATAGGGTTTGGCTAATAATACCACAAAGAGTTTTTGGAAAACCTGAATGTATAAAGGTTGCATTCATCATATCTATTAGTATACTTTTACGGCAAATTCCCCTCTTTTTAAAGACCAGTGTGTCCTATTTCTGCATTATGGTTCAATGAAGTTTTGAAAGGAAAATTCCATTTAATGTGATTTAACTTTCGTTGCTGCATCAGAATATTGATTTTTTAAAACTCCCTGTATATTCGACGTGATGTCCCGGTGCCTGGAAGCGTTGCGGGTCTGGATGGGGAGGAACAGGCTTCGGCTCAACCCTGCCAAGACTGAGTGGTTGTGGGTACCGGCATCTTGATCTGATAGAGAGGTTCCATCTTTGGCTATAGGGGGTGAAGTTTTGCCCCCTGTAGACAGGGCATGCAACTTGGGTGTCCTCCTGGACTCACTGTGGAGTTTAGAAGATCATATAACAGCCGTGACCAGGGGGGTGTTTGCCCAGGTTTTCCTGGTGAGCCAGTTGCGCCCCTATTTGGATCGAGATGCCCTACTCACAGTTACTCGTGTGCTAGTCACCTCCCGTATTGACTACTACAATGCTCTCTACTTGGGGCTGCCCTTGAAGACCACTCAGAGGCTTCAGCTGGTACAGAATGCGGCCGCACAGGTTGTGATGGGAGGGTCCCGATACTCCTAAGTTACACCTCTCCTGCGCGACTTGCATTGGTTGCCGGTTGCCCTCCAGGTACGATTCAAGGTGCTGCTGATGACCTATAAAGCCCTACATGGCTTAGGCCAGGATATTTGTCGGACCATCTGCAACTAGCAACAGCTTCCCATCGCCTGGTGTGTTCTCACAGGGAGGGCCTACTCAGGGTGCCGTCAGCTAAACAATGTCAGCTGGCGGCCCCCAGAGGTAGAGCTTTCTCTGTGGGTGTGCCCACCCTTTGGAATCAACTCCCCCTGGGGCTCCGGTTGGTCCCTGACCTTCGCACTTTCCACTGCGAACTAAAGACATGGTTGTTTAAATCATTCAGCCTGGACTGATGGGGTTTGATTTTTAATGAGTTTTAACATACGTTTAATTTGTATTTTAATATGTTTTTATCTGGTTTGATTTTAATTGTTGTGAGCCGCCCTGAGTCCTATGGAGATAGGGCGGCATACAAATCAAATTAAATAAATAAATAAATATTAAAATGTATCCCACACACTATAATGAATGCATAATGTTCTTATATGAATATCTTTTATTGATTTTTATTGAAGAATTTTTAAAAATTGGCTATTGTTAGGGAGCACCTGGTTTGCAGGTTATGTTATACCCAGCGATCAATATGGAATCATTCAACTGGGTACAATATAGAAAATGGTACACAAAGGAATTCAACATTTGTGGATTAAGCTAAAAATACAATGAAATATGAAATTAAAAAAATTAACACTTTATAATACTACCTCCACATCCTATTTACATCCACAGGTTTGTTCTGAAGTATCCAATTGAATTAAGATGTGAATTTAATGCAAATAACTTTGTTAAGTTGAAAATTGTTTTCTTTTCCAGCTTCATTTTTAAATTCCGAAGGGGATATTTAAACAAAAGGCAGGAGGAGAAAGTCATTCATGCAAACAGTAGAGGGATATCTACTGTGGATGCAAAATATTAATCACTCTCAAAAGAAGAGGCTGAAGGCAGGAAAAGAAGCAATGGATGAAAACTAATCAAGAAGAAATGCAACCTTCTTTCAAGGAGAAATTTCTTGACAGAACAATTAATCAGTGGAAAGATTTGCTTCCAGAAGTTGTGGGTGCTCCAACAGTAGAGTTTTTTTTAAGAAGAGACTGGACAACCATTTGTCTGAAATGGTATAGGGTTTCCACCTGAGCAGGGGATTAGACTAGTCCCTTCCAACTCTATTATTCTGTTAGGAGAAATATCAAAAGACCAACTTTTGAAGACCCAAGTTAAAATTCTTGAAGCAATTTGCATGACCTTCTCTTCTTATGATGCCTCAGAAGGTATAAACATTCAGAGAGACAATTGTGACAGAGCTTGGATACTACAAGTCCATCACTTTCTGTAGACGTACACCAAGGTTAGTCCACAGAGCAATGGCCCAACAGTCCACAAAACACTTGAAAGTTGTTCAAACAAAATAACTGCACCAGGCAAACTTAAATCCATCAGCCGAAGCTTAAATCCACAACCATTCTTCATATGTTTTAGTCTCTGTGCCTTTATCCCTCTTAGTTGCTCTTCTCTGTACTTTTTCAAAAGTCTCAACATCTATTTTTTTATGTATTATTTTTTAATTTGAACAATTATTTTTCAAAAGACATTTGGAGAATCACAGCTGACAGGACTATGACTTATTTCTGGAAATCAGATTTGGCTTTCGGATTGTGGAAAAAGTTGCCCCACAGCAAACAGTGGACTCACTTAATGGCTGCCATGTTCATTGCAATAAAGCTAGTAAATTTGGGTCTGATCATGTGATGTCCTCCTTACTGACCATCATGACTTATCAAGCAAAATAATTTGAGGAATAACTGTTCACGTGTATGATTCTAGTTTTAATCCTATAGCTGGGTAAAGTCAAAGAAGCAACAACGATACAATTATCGTTATACAGTAATTATCGATGCAATGCTTCTAAGCGTAGCTCATAAAATTATCTGCTACAATGTCCTACCTGTCAATGACTACTTCAGCTTCAACCACAGCAATACACAAAGCACACAATAGATACAAACTTAAGGTAAACAACTCCAAACTCGATTGCAGAAAATACGACTTCAGCAACAGAGTGGTCAATGCCTGGAATGCACTACCTGACTCCGTGGTTTCTTCCCCAAGCCCCCATAACTTTAACCTTAAACTGTCTATTGTCAACCTATATATTATCTAATAAGTGCTTGACTAAATAAATAAACAAAATAAAGTAAATACTACTGATCCATCAATCTGGATCAGTATGGCTTAGGGCCGGGGTAGGGCCGGGGTACTTACGAGACCGCCTTCTGCCACCAATAGCCTCCCACCGGCCAGTACGCTCGCACAGAGTGGGCTTCCTCAGGGTGCCGTCCGCCAGACAATGTCGGCTGGCGACCCCCAGGGGGAGAGCCTTCTCTGTGACGGCGCACACCCTCTGGAACAACCTTCCCCCAGAGTTACATATAATAACAGACCTCTGGATTTTTCATCGGGCCCTGAAAACCTATTTATTTCAACTAGCTGGGCTGGCTTGAGTTAAATTTTAAATTGATTTTAAATTCTGTTGTTTTAATTTACGGCCAAATATTTAATTATTTTAATACTGTTTTTAAATTTTGTATGCTCTGTTTTTACCTTGGCTGTGCACCGCCCTGAGTCCTATTTGGAGAAGGGCGGTATAGAAATTTAATAAATAAATAAATAAATAAATAAATAAATAAATAAATAAATAAATATCTTTCGTTCACCTGAATATCTTGGAAAAGCAAGTCTAAAATCACAGTGTGGCCAAACGGTATCATGGTAGAATGAGAAACAGGAATAAAGCCCTCAAAGCAATTCAGTTTGGGCTACATTTAAGAAAGGAGAGATAGAGGAAACTCTTCTTTGGTCTGCAGAGAGAACTGCCCAATTTTTCAAGGAAAAACTAAGGAAAATAACATTCAGTGGGATTTTACAGAGAAGACTGCCCTCTAGTGATAAGCAAATGAAGTACAGGTAGCAAATTTAATTTCACTTCAAGAGACATGAGCCTGGGAAGCTTGATTGAGCTCATTTACAGCGATAACCCAGAGATCCCTTGTCCGTGTCATATAATTCTGGCTTTAGTACCATAACTGCCTAAAGTCAAAGATGCAACATCTTTTATTTTGCTCATCAACCAGCATACATTACATAAGTAAATGAGATACAAGGGGAAAAAAAATGTGATACATACTGAAGCTTCACATTGAAGACATTTTGAGGACTCTTGGGGAATTAAATTCTCAAAGGACCATTATTATTTTTCTTCCTTCAAGAAAGTATTTTAATTCTCTAGGAAGCAGCTGGAGAAGCAGTCAAGTTCACAGCTGAAACCACAGATTTTATTTCAGTCACAGTCAAAAATATTTGGTGTTTTGCGCCTCCTTGCGACGTCCCTTTGCAGATAAAGAAGGCAGTTGGATTTCTCTCTGGAGATGGCAAAGAATCCTTTAATGGATTCTGCATAGACTTGTTTACTGGCCATCATACAATCCATTCTACTCCCTTCCCTGGAGCCTGTTGCACCTGACTCGCAACTCCATATTGTGAACTCTATGAACCATTACTCATTCCTTGTGACTGTAAACACAGAGGAACCCTTCACCTTCAATTCAAGAAGGGAATATGTCTTTGTGTCGAGTGTCAGCCATTCCCTCGACACATGATCCCAGGGACTGTGACAGCCAGAAGAACAGAGACACGGTGAAGGGGGGTGTTGTAGCGTTTAGCAGGGCACGGTGATATCAGGTGGTGGACGGGATAGGGAATCTGGGGGCAGGGTCAATAAAACGATGTCAAAGGAAACAAACGCCCTTCAATGCGAGGGACAGCGCGATCCGGAAGTAACTGAAGGATTAAATAGCACGGTCACTTTAAATGCACAATTGAGCAAGGGAGGGGCGCTTGGGGGCGTTCTATAAAGCCAGTTAAGTGGAGGAATCGGGCGTCTCCGACATTGTTTTTCATCAGAAAACTTCAGCGCTTACTGTATGACCACCGTGTAAGCTACGATTAAACCAGATAGCTCCACCTTTGAGTGTGTGCGTGTGGTGTTTGTTCGGCGGAGCACAGGTGGTTCCAGAGGAGGCTGACACTTTGGGCTTCTATTTTCCCTAATTTATATTGTCTTCCTTTTTAAGTCTTAAACTATTCTCCTGATCCATGAATTACATTTTTTTTTTGTTTTGTTTTGTTTTGTTAAGTCTCAAAATATTCTATGGATCCATGAAATATTCTACCTCTATGATGTAGATCGATCACCTGCTCCTCAGTTGAAAGACTCAGATTCAACTTTCTGGCACTGAATCCACTTGGAGATCTGCTCTGAGGGAGACAAGGTTCTTGTCTGGCTTCCGAGTCACTTCCTCTCACTGTGTCTCTCACACAATGATAGACCGCTGTGTCTTCAGCTTTGAGGCTGCTCATTTGCAGATACAGCTGGCTTTTGGCATTGTCCCTGGAGATGGTGAAGCGGCCCTTTACTTTGTCTGAATAGTAAGTATATGCAGCATCATAGCGTATCCTTGCCACATATTCCAATCCTTTCTCTGGAGCCTGTCTCACCCAGGTCATCCAGTAGCTGCTGAAGGTGAATCCAGAACCTTGGCAGGAGAGACGGAGGGACTCCCCAGGTCTTCTCACATCCCCTCCAGACTCCACCAACTGAACCTCAGATTGGACACCTGGGAAAAAAGAATAATTTCTGAGTTGTGTTACATATAAAAAAGGAGAGAAATGGAACCGTGTGGTTTATGAATAAGAACATCTACCTCTGAGAACTGCTATTAAAAATGTCAAATAGAGACAAAGTGACATTTTGTTCATTGGTACGAAAAGCCTTCAGCCCACAGCCACCCTTTATACTTCTCTTTACAACCTGGGGACAAAAGTGGTTTGACTTCTTTAAAGAGGAAGTTGTCCTGCATTTTTGCATAGCCCTCAAAATAAAAGGCCTTCTCGCTCCTTTCTTCTTCTCAGTTCCTTGGACATCTGTTGAACAGATATTTTGGTGATGGTATATTTTGAACTGCTTACAAAACTTTTGCCAGACCAATTCTTGGATACAGCCCATCTATCGGACATTAATACAATCAAATGAGTCCAGATATATTTAATAAGAAGAGTCCTCCACTCTCTGCTCGCAATAAAATACCTTATGCCACCAGACTTGAAATTTTGGGCTTAGACAACTTAGAACTTCGCCGTCCTCAGTCTGACCTACGCGTAGTACATAAAATCATCTGCTGCAATGTCCTACCTGTCATTGCTACTTCCACTTCAACCAAAACAATACAAGAACACACAATAGAAACAAACTCATGGTAAACCGATCCAAACAAGACTGCAGAAAATACGAATTCAGTAACAGAGTGGTCAATGCCTGGAATGCACTACCTGACTCTGTGGTTTCTTCCCCAAGCCCCCCAAATTTTAACCTTAGACTGTCTACTGTTGACCTCACCCATTCCTAAGAAGTCTGTAAGGGACGTGCATAAGCGCACCTCTGTGCCCTTCCATCCCATTAGGACAATTTTTCCTTTTATTCATATCCATTTCATGTATTCAAAATTATATTTACACTTGTATCTGTTATCAAATATATGCTTGACGAAATACACAAATAAATAAATGGTTAGCAAATGGACTCAAGTACCAAAGAGACAAGCAGATCAATGTTTATGCAGAAGGAAAGGGAGGTTTTGTCAACTTACTAAAACAATGCTCTTCAAAATTCCCCTCATGAAATCAATTGTACTTTCAAAGCCATGTGAAAAAATGCTAATTTAGTATGTTTTCCCTGGACGGTGAGAACTTTGACATAAACAAAAATGCTGAACTATGGTTACAAATTTAGGAATTCTTATTTTTTATGTAAGCATGGCTTGCTTTATTAATTAGATAGAGGGAAGGAATGTTTCATCACCTCCAGGGATAATTCTAATAGCCAGCTGTATCTGTAAATGTACTGCTATATAGAATCAACTAGGCAGAATGATTTAGGTAGACCCAATGACATACAACCTTAAAGAGATAAAACATCTAGGTTGTTAAGGTTTCTTAAAGGTGTTTTTTTTTTTTTTTTTTTTTTTTTTTTTTTTTTAGGATTCTCAATAATGGGCAATAGAATTGTCCTTGACTTGTCCTTGATCTTAACATACAACTATTCCTCAATTTAGGATCAGTGTGTTAGCGACTGTTTGAAGTTCCTCCACCCAAACCCAAAACTACTTATAAACCAGGTTTGAAGATCCGAATTGGAGCCTCCACATAGTCACATGATTGTACTTCCTCCCTCCCTTCTTTCTTTCCTTCCTCCCTCCTTTCCTTTCTCCCTCCCTCCCTCCCTTCCCTCCTTCTCCCAAGCACATTAAATAGTGACTAAGCCTCAAGAAACAATTTCTATTCCACGGTTTTGAGTCCACCTAATACAAAAAGACAGAATTAAATAATGTTATCTCTCAAAATGTTCTCTTCGTTGAATGAGAAAATTCAAAAGATCTCCTCTTATTTTATTCTCCAAGAATTTCAGTTTGTGATACATGTAAGAAATATATTTGTTGTAATTTCAGACGTGGCTTCACAGTGAAGATCTTTGACGTAAGGATGATTTGCTTTATTCATTAAAGTAGTTTTTCCCCTTTTATTTGAATTTATTAGATTTGGATTTCAAAGTAAGAGAAAAACCAATGAGTTGCAATCCATTATAGATACAAAGATGTTGAATGAAGGGAGTACCTCTTTTGATTAAAGACGAACTATGCCACCCATTCCATTCCCTTCCCAGATACTGTTTTATCCTGCCCAGGTTGTAGCTGCTTCTGTAGCTGGTTCATCAGGAGATAAAGAGGGGCTCACCAGGCATTCTCATATCTCCTTCAGATGCCACCATTTGCAACTCCAGTTTGATACCTTGAAATGAGAAACAGAACAATAAAAATAGGAATATCATTGATACACTCTAGTAGTAGTGAGCCTTAATGCCATTGCTTCAGCCCAGGAAGAAAACACTCACCAAAGTATGATGACCAAGGAGAAAGAATAAAAGAGTTGGATGGGACTTTGAGGTCTTCTAGTCCAACCACTTGCTCAAGCAGGAGACCCTATTCCATTTCAGAGAAATGGCTGTCCAATCTCTTCTTAAAAACCTCAAATTATAGCGCATTCACAGTTTCTTAAGCAAGCCCTTCCAATGATTAATTTTTGTAACTGGCAGGAAACTTCTCCTTAGTTCTACATTGGTTCTCTCCCTGATTAGTTTCCACCCATTGCTTCTTGTCCTGCTTTCAGGTGCTTTGGAGAATAGGTTAGAATAGAATAGAATAACTGAGTTGGAAGGGACCTTGGAGGTCTTCTAGTCCAACCCTCTGCTTAAAAGGAAATCCTATGCCATTTCAATCAAATGGTTGTCCAATCTCTTCTTAAAGACTTCCAGTTTGGAGCATTCACAACTTCTGGAAGCAAGTAATTCCACTGATTAATTGTTTTAACTATCAGGAAATTTCTTCTTAGCTCTAGACTGCTTTTCTCCTTGATTAATTTCTCTCCATTGCTTCATTGCCCTCAGGTGCTTTGGAGAATAGCTTGACTCCCTCTTCTTTCATTGATTCAACCCTTGACTGAAGGTTGATTCCTTGTACTTTGTGTCAGCCCCTTGCCTATTGGAACAGCTCTATCATGTCATTCCTAGTCCTTCTCATCATTAGACAAGACATACCCAGTTCCAGCAACAGTTTTTCATATTCTTTAGCAAACAGAATGATAAGTATCATTCGACTACTTCAATGTTAGTGGCTTCTCCACATCACCAGTAGAGAAAATGAAAGAGACTCTGCTGTACTTTTCTGCATGGAGAACTAACTACTTCCTTTGTTTTTAATTCAGAGCATGGAAGCTGCCTCAACTTGGACACCAGCCATGAGCAATGGGGGATTTTGTCAGGCTTCCCCATAGCTTCTTCTCACTGTGACTCTCTAGCACAGTAATACACAGCTGTGTCCTCTGGTTTCAAGCTGTTCATTTGGAGATAAAGCATGCTGGAGGCATCTCGCCGGGAGATGGTGAAACGGCCTTTCACTGAATTGGCATAATATTGGTTGCTCCCGTCTCCATCATCATTTATCCATGCAACCCACTCCAGTCCTTTCCCTGGAGCCTGCCTCACCCAGCTCATCTCATAGCTGCTGAAGGTGAATCCAGAACCTTGGCAGGAGAGACGGAGGGACTCTCCAGGTCTCCTCACATCCCCTCCAGACTCCACCAGCTGGACCTCCATTTGGACATCTGGAAAGGAAATATTGAAATGTACATTTTAACTATCCAGCAGGCTGCAGTCCATTCACCTCAAGCATATTAGAGCCTGTTCGCTTCCATCTCTGTATGGAAAAACTATTACCTTTGAAGATTACTAAAATGGAGAGTATTTGGAGCAAAAATAACATTTTTCTTTCTGAGTGGAGAAGTTCCAGGCAGACTGGCTTTTGCTATTCAACCACAGGATGAGGAGGGTGGGAGATGTCATATAAAGAGGAAGGTTAGGCTTATATTTACATACACTTCAGGATAAAAGGGAACCAGGTTTGGCTTATAATACCACCAAGAGTTTTTAAAAATTCTGAAAGGGTATATAAAGGTTGTGTTTGCTATATCATTGAATGTAATTTTATGACAGGTTCCTCCCTCTACCCACATTTTAAAGACCAGTATTTCCTATTTCTATTTTTGGTTCAGTGGACTTTTGACACATAATTTACACTTAATGCAATGTAATGTTCATTGCCACCTCAGAACAATGCTTTCTACTCAGTTTTTTTAAAATCCCCATGTATTAGAATGTATCTCTCACACTATGATGAATACACAATATTTTTATATTAATGTTCTTTATTGACTTTTACATTTAATGCAATGTAATGTTCATTGCCACCTCAGAACAATGCTTTTTACTCAGTTTTTTTTAAATCCCCATGTATTAGAATGTATCTCTCACACTATGATGAATACACAATAGTTTTATATTAATGTTCTTTATTGACTTTTACATTTAATGCAATTTAATGTTCATTGCCACCTCAGAACAATGCTTTCTACTCAGTTTGTTTAAATCCCCATGTATTAGAATGTATCTCTCACACTATGATGAATACACAATATTTTTATATTAATGTTCTTGATTGACTTTTACATTTAATGCAATTTAATGTTCATTGCCACCTCAGAACAATGCTTTCTACTCAGTTTTTTAAAATCCCCATGTATTAGAATGTATCTCTCACACTATGATGAATACACAATAGTTTTATATTAATGTTCTTTATTGACTTTTATTGAAGAAGTACATAAATTGACAATTGTTAAGGAACACCTGGTTTACAGGTTATGTTATATCCAGCAACCCTGGAGAAACTCATGCAAATTGCTTCAAGAATTTTAACTTGGGTCTTCAAAAGGTGGTCTTTTGGTATTTCTCCTAACAGAATAACAGAGTTGGAAGGGACCTTGGAAGCCTTTTAGTCTAATCCCCTGCTCAGATGGAAACCCTATACCATTTCAGACAAATGGTTGTCCAGTCTCTTCTTAAAAACCTCCACTGTTGGAGCACCCACAATTTCTGGAAACAAGTCTTTCATATGATTCTGGCTTTAATACTTTAACTGCCTAAAGTCAAAGAAACAATAACAATAACTTGTTACTCTGTTCATCAACCAGCATACATGAAATAAGTAAATATGGTACGGGGGATTATTTTTTGCTATTCATTTTGCAATGAAGCTTGACAATCAAGAAGTTTTAAGAACTCTTGGGGAATGAAATTCTCAAAAGGACCAATTTTTTTCTTTCTTTCTTTCAAAGAGTTATTTCAATTCTTCAGTAAGCAGCTAGAGAAGCAGTCAAGTTCACAATGAAAACCACAGATTTTATTTCAGTCATGGTCAAAAATATTACATGTTTGAACATGGATTTGTGGATACAGAGGTTAGTTGGATTTGTCTCTGGAGATGGCAAAGAACCCTTTCATGGATTCTGCATAGACTTGTTTATGGGTATCATACAATCCACTCTAGTCCCTTCCCTGGAGCCTGTCAGACGCAACTCGCAACTCCGTATTGTCAGCTCTATGAACCATTTCTGATTCCTTGTACATGTAAATGGTCCTTTCATCTTCAATTCAAGAACAGAACATCTCTTTGGGCTTCTATTATCCCTAATTTACATGGGTCCCAGAAGTATTTTCCTTTTCCTTTTTGTTTTTAAATCTTGAAATATTCTACTGATCCATGGAATATTCTACAGCTATGATGTAGATCGATCGCCTGCTCCTCAGTTCACAGACTCAAATTCAACTTTCTGTGACTAAATCCACTTGGAGATCTGCTATGACACAGAAGGTTCTTTTTTTTTGGTTTCAGAATCACTTCCTCTCACTGTGTATCTTGCACAGTAATAGACTGCTGTGTCCTCTGGCTTGAAGCTGTTCATTTGCAGATACAACTGGTTTTTGGCATCATCCCTGGAGATGTTGAAGCGGCCCTTCACTTTGTCTGAGTAGTAAATAGTACAGAATCAATGCTTATGTAGGCCAACCAGTCCAGACCTTTCTCTGGAGCCTGTCTCACCCAGCTTATCCAGTAACTGCTGAAGGTGAATCCAGAAGCTTGGCAGGAGAGACGGAGGGACTCTCCAGGTCTTCTCACATCCCCTTCAGATTCCACCAACTGGATCACAGATTTGACACCTAAAATGAAAGTTATTTCAGCGAACATTCCTGTGTACAAGAATTCAAATGGAAAAAGCTGAGGATACAGGATAGAATTACCTCTGAAAACAGCTATTAATGACACCAAATTTAGCCACAGGAGCATTTCTGCTCCCACTAATGAATGGAGGGGAACCGATAGTAGAGAATTTGGGAAAGTGCAAACTTTGTTTTGGTGGACATAATCTGTAAAGGGAAACCATGCAGTTACTTTAAAGGGGAAATGGAGCCCTGATTTACATATCGCTTGGGATAAAAGAGACCCTCAATGCATTCATTTAAAGGCTTTTTGGGGGGAACAGACCCAGCATGTGTGACTTTCAAATAATGCTCTGTGATGTCAGATATGATTTGTTCTTGTTTTCCTGTGAAAACAAAATTGGCTCGCTTAATGACTGCTGTGTTTACCGCAATCAAGAGAGTAAATTTGGGTGAGTTAATGTGATGAACTGCTTTATGACTTACCAGGCTCAATGACAGTTGTAACTTGAGGATTACCTATACATGTCATACAATCCTGGCTCTAATAGTATAACTGCCTAAATTCTAAGAAGCAACAACAATAATCTTTCATTTTGTTCATCGAGCACCATATATATGAAATAAATGGGATATGAAAGATCTTTTTGCTATACATACTGAAGTTTGATATTAAAGAAGTTTTGAGAATTCTTGGGGAATTAAATTCTCAAAGGACCATTATTTTTTTTTTCCTTCAAGAAATTATTTTAATTTCTTGAAGGAAATTAAATTCTTCTCCAGGAAATAGCTGGAGAAGAAGTCAAGTTCAGAGCTGAAACCACAGATTTTATTTCAGTCACAGTCAAAAATATTAGGTGTTTTGTGCCTCCTTTTGATGTCCATTTGCAGATACAGAAGGCAGTTGGATATTTCTCTGGAGATGGCAAAGAACCCTTTCATGGATTCTGCATAGACTTGTTTGCTGGCATCATACAATCCATTCTAGTCCCTTCCCTGGAATCTGTCACACTTGACTCGCAACTCGGTATCATGAGCTCTGTGAACCATTATTGATTTCTTGTAAATGTAAATGATGAGGTCCCTTCACCTTCAATTCAAGAACATGGGCCTCTATTTTCCCTAATTTATACCCTTGTTGCTGGTATCCTTAAGGTTTATATTGACTGTTTCCCTATGACTATCATTAAGTGCTGTATCTTATGATTCTTGACGAATGTATCTTTTCTTTTATGTACACCGAGAGCATATGCACCAAGACAAATTCCTTGTGCGTCCGATCACACTTGGCCAATAAAGAATTCTATTCTATTCTATTCTATTCTATTCTATTCTATTCTATTCTATTCTATTCTATTCTATTCTATTCGGGTCTCAGCTTTTCTTTAAGTCTTAAAATGTTCTCCTGATCCATGAAATATTCTATTGTTATGAGGCAGATCGATCACCGGTTCCTCAGTTCAAAGGCTCAAATTCAACTTTCTATGACTGAATCCACTTGGGGATCTGCTCTGAGGGAGGGAAGGTTTTTGTCTGGCTTCCGATTCACTTCTTCTCATTGTGTCAGTTGAGCAGTAATAGACTGCCGTGTCCTCTGGTTTGAGACTGTTCATTTGCAGATACAGCTGGCTTTTGGCATTGTCCCTGGAGATGGTGAAGCGTCCCTTCACTTTGTCATTGTAGTGAATAGTACCAGAATTGTAGTTTATGTATGACACCCATTCCAATCCTTTTCCAGGAGACTGTCTCACCCAGTACATTGCATAGCTGCTGAAGGTGAATCCAGAGGCTTGGCAGGAGAGACGGAGGGACTCTCCAGGTCTTCTCACATCCCCTCCAGACTCCACCAACTGGACCTCAGATTGCACACCTAAAATGAAAGTTGTGTCAGCGAAGCTTCTGGTATACAAGAACTATAATGGAAAAGCTGAATACAGACAGAAGACTTACCTCTGAGGACTGCTAGTAAGGACACAAAGTTTAGCCACAGTTTCATTTTTGCTCCCAGAAAGTTCGTGTTGGTGTGTGTAGTCTGAAAAGGGAAACTATGCAGTTCTTTTAAAGGGGAAATTGTTGCCCTGATTTACATATTGCTTCGGATAAAAGAGCCCCTCAGTGCATTCACTTAGACATATAGTTTTGCACAGACCTTACACATGTGTGAATTTCCAATAATGTTTCAGTCCTAAGTAAAGTGATGCCACGCATGTCATTGTAAATGTGAGAGGGTCTTTGGAGCCCTAGCAGACAATTACTTAAACATGAATTAACTGTACGTCAGCATCCAAAAAAGCTAATACAATCTTTGGTTGTATAAACAGAGGCATAGAATCAAAATCACATGAAATATTAGTACCGCTTTATAAAGCCTTAGTAAGGCCACACCCGGAATACAGCATTCAGTTTTGATCACCACATATAAAAAAGATGTTGAGACTTTAGGAAACGTGCAGAGAAGAGCAACTAAGATGATTAAAGGCCTGGAGACTAAACCACATGAAGTACGGTTGCAGGATTTGGGTTTGGCTAGTCTAGAGAAAAGAAGGACTGGACTAACATGATAGCAATATTTTAGTATTTAGTATTTTAGTATTTGAGGGGCTGTCTAGAGAAGAGAGGGTCATCTTATTTTCCATAGCACCAGAGGACAGGACCATTGGATGGAAACTAATCATGGAGAGAAGCAACTTGGAATTAAGGAGAAACTTCGTAAGAGAGAGGACAATTAACGAGTGGAATAGCTTTCCTCCAGACATTGTGGGTCCTTCATCACTGGAGGTTTTTAAGAAGAGATGGACAGTCCCTTGTCTGAAATGTTATAGGGCCTCCTGCTTGAGCAGGGGACTGGACTAGAAGTCCTCAAAGTCCCTTCCAGCTCTATTCTGATTCTGGATTCTGAATGTTTATTTTTGTTTCCCTATTTGTACACAGGAGAAAAGGCAGATGTACTTCATTGTAAGTAAAACAAAGATTTGAATAGTTCCATTACTTCTCAAAAATGAGTCAGTGAGAGAACTTCTCCTAACTACTCAGTGTTAAGAAATTCCTTCCTTCCTTCCTTCCTTCCTTCCTTCCTTCCTTCCTTCCTTCCTTCCTTCCTTCCTTCCTTCCTTCCTTCCTTCCTTCCTTCCTTCTCCCAAGTACATTAAACAGTGACTAAGCCCTGAGGAACAATTTCCAATCCACAGCTGTGAACTCCACATATCTCAAAAAGACAAAATCAAATAATGTTATATCCTGAAATGTTCTCTTCTTTGAATGAGAAAGTTTAAAAGATTCTTTTTATTATTCTCCAAGAAATTCAATTTTCAAAAATTAAGAAATTCAAAAGATCCCTTTTTATTTTCCAATAAAGTCAACTCCTTAATTTTTGAAGAAATATATTTGCTGTGATTCCAGACATGGCTTCACAATGAAGATGATAGTTGTTTTGAAATCCATTCAGGGAACTTTTAAGCATGTAAACAAAGATATAATTAACCTTGGAAATGAGACTTTACTTTTGCACCTTGGTATATTTCTCTGCCTATTTCTCCTTGCATGGCCAACACAATTGAGTGTGACAGTACTACCCCCTGGTGTAAGTGATGAGGATAAGAGAAGCCCACTGTAACAACATTGCCAAAAAGGCATTAAGAGTTGTTAACCTAATCTTGCGTAGCTTCTTCTCTGGTAATGTTGTACTACTAACTAGAGCATACAAAACATTTGCTAGACCAATTCTTGAATTCATCTCAACTGTCTGGAACCCACACTGCATATCGGACATAAATACAATTGAGAGAGTCCAGAGATATTTTACGAGAAGAATCCTCCATTCCTCTAACCGCAATAAAATACCTTATGCCACCAGACTCCAAATTTTGGGCTTAGACAATTTAGGACTACGCCGACTTCAGTCTAACCTAAGCATAGTACATAAAATTATCTGCCACAATGTCCTCCCTGTCAACGACTACTTCAGCTTCAACCACAACAATACACGAGCAAATAATAGATACAAACTCAAGGTAAACCATTCCAAACCCGATTGCAGAAAATATGACTTCAGTAATAGAGTGGTCAATGCCTAGAATTCACTACCTGACTCTGTAGTTTCTTCCCCAAACCCCCAAAACTTTAACCTTAAACTGTCTACGGTTGACCTCACCCCATTCCTAAGAGGTCTGTAAGGGGCGTGCACAAATGCACCAGCGTGCCTACCATCCCTGTCCTAATATTCCTTTTTACTTACTCTGTTCATGTATTCAAATCATGTTTATACTTTTACCTGTTATCTTATATATCCTTGACAAATAAACTTGATTATGATCATGACATTCTGATGTTTTAGGAGAAGAAGAGAACAGTGAGATCCTGCCATAGAAAATTAAGCTTTGAAGAGTTACTGTATTATGGATTGTATTTTCTGGGATTGTAGGATTCTTATTTTTCCTCTTAAATCTCATATCATCACACAATGAATTAGCTGACAACTTGGTCATCCCCAGAAGTTGGTCTTCCAGATCTTCTCGGCACAATTCCAACCAAGAGATTCTTCTAACCAGATTAAGACTGTTCTCTCATTCCAGGTTTACTATACGCAGTGAGGATTTCATGGGTATTTCATTCTTCAGCATCTGTTCTATATTAACATACCCAAATTTCTATATTTCTATATTACTTTTGAACTCATTTTATAGGGTAATCATTTTTACTGTCTCTTGTTCGACATTCATCTCTTGTTAATTTCCATTGAGTAAGTGTGGATTGCATTAGACAATAATAACAGTAACAGAGTTGGAAGGGGCCTTGGAGCAGGGGTGAAATGCTCCCGCATCAGAGGCTTTTTTTAAAAAAAATTAAAAGCATTTTTTCTACAACCTCTTCGGCCGAAAAAATGCTTTTAAAAGGAAAAAAAAGCCTCTGATGATTGGGCGGCTCAGCCGGGATCGTCAAATGCTTTTAAAAGCCTCTGACAATCCCAGCTGAGTTGCCTGATCGGCATAGGCTTTTTTTCTTTTAAATGCCTCTGATGATCCAAGTTGAGTTGCCTGATCGACAGAGGCTTTTTCTTTTAAATGCCTCTGATGATCCAAGTTGAGTTGCCTGATCGACAGAGGCTTTTTCTTTTAAATGCCTCTGATGATCCAAGTTGAGTTGCCTGATTGGCATAGGCTTTTTTTCTTTTAAATGCCTCTGATGATCCAAGTTGAGTTGCCTGATCGACAGAGGCTTTTTTTAAAAATGCCTCTGATGATCCAAGTTGAGTTGCCTGATTGGCAGAGGCTTTTTTTCTTTTAAATGACGCTGACGATCCAAGCCTCTGCTGATCAGGCAACTCAGCTGGGATCATCAGAGCCTTTTGAAAGCATTTTTTTACAACCTCTTCGCGGAAGAGGTTGTAGAAAAAATGGTTTTAAAATTTAAAAAGAAATGGCCACGCCCATCCAGTCACATTACCCCACCACCACCAAGCCACACCCACAGAAACGGTAGTAACAAATTTTAGATTTCACCACTGCCTTGGAGGTCGTCTAGTCCAAACCCCTGCTCACACAGAGACCTGTACTAGGGATTCGAACTGCCAAACTGCTGAACTGCCAACCTTTCTGATCAGCAAGCTCAGTGTGTTAGCCACTGAGCCACCTATAGTGAGGCTATAAGTAACAGGCTGGAGTAACTATGACTCAGTTGCACAGCTTGGGCGCCCCCTCGTGGCGACTGCTGGGGAAGGTACAAATGGTGTCTCTGACCCTATGTACTGGAGCCAAGATCCAAGCCACCCCCCACCCCTGCAAGGCCAGCCACCTTTTGTTGCTGGTTACTAAAATCACTATAGTATTCAGTTCTGGTCCCTCTGGACTTTTGGACTCCAGCAATAGAGATAGGAATGTTAATAGTACAGGCACCCAAAAGAAGAATGGAAAAATTCAGACCATCTGAAAGTTGTTGTTATTGTTTCCTTCCAAAAGACAACTGGATTTTCTTGGTGTTTTCTTTAGCTTCTCATCTAAGATCAAATACATGAATTCAAATTTCGGAATCAATCTGGAGAGCTGCTGAGAGGCAGAGAAGGTTTTTGCTTCACTTTCTGTCACTGTGCCCCTCTCTCTGTGTGTGCCTCTTGCACAGTAATAGGCAGCAGTGTCTTCTGGTTTCAGATTGTTTATTTGTAGATAGAGCTGGCTTTTAGCATTGTCCCTGGAGATGGTGAACCGTCCCTTGACTTTATCTGGGTAGTAGATATAAGGAGATGAGCCTATACTTATGCCAGCCACCCATTGCAGTCCTTTCCCTCGTGCCTGTCTCACCCAGTTCATCGGATAGGTGCTGAAATTGAATCCAGAACCTTGGCAGGAGAGATGGAGGGAATCTCCAGGTCTTCTCACATCCCCTCCAGACTCCAGCAACTGGACTTGAGATTGGACTCCTAAAAACAAAAGAGTTTCAATCAAAAGATAGATAGATAGATAGATAGATAGATAGATAGATAGATAGATAGACGGACCATAGATGAGAGAGAGAGAGAGAGAGAGAGAGAGAGAGAGAGAGATCATAGAAGATAGATAGATAGATAGATAGATAGATAGATAGATAGATAGATAGATAGATAGATAGATAGATTAGATAGATCACTGAGAGCATATGCACCAAGACAAATTCCTTGTGTGTCCAATCACACTTGGCCAATAAAAAATTCTCTTCTCTTCTCTTCTCTTCTCTTCTCTTCTCTTCTCTTCTCTTCTATTCTATTCTATTCTATTCTATTCTATTCTATTCTAAATAGATGATAGATGATAGATAGATACATAGATACATAGATGATAGAAGATAGATAGATAGATAGGTAAATAGATAGATAGATAGATAGATAGATAGATAGATAGATAGATGATAGATGATAGATGATAGATAGATAGATGATAATGATAGATAGATAGATAGATAGATAGATAGATAGATAGATAGATAGATTAGATAGATCACTGAGAGCATATGCACCAAGACAAATTCCTTGTGTGTCCAATCACACTTGGCCAATAAAAAATTCTATTCTATTCTATTCTATTCTATTCTATTCTATTCTATTCTATTCTATTCTATTCTATTCTATTCTATTCTATTCTATTCTAAATAGATGATAGATGATAGATAGATACATAGATGATAGAAGATATAGGTAGATAGGTAGATAGGTAGATAGGTAGATAGATAGATGATAGATGATAGATAGATAGATAGATAGATAGATAGATAGATAGATAGATAGATAGATAGATGATAGATGATAGATGATAGATGATAGATGATAGATAGATAGATAGATAGATAGATAGATAGATAGATAGATGACAGACAGACAGACAGACAGACAGACATGTGTGTGTGTGTATAAATTCTTTAAGAAGGGAAAAATTACCTTGAAGGAGCACTAAGAAAAGTACCAAATTCATCCACGGGATCATGTTTGCTTCCTGTAATGAATAAAGGGAAATGAAAAGAAAGAATTCAGGAAAGTGCCCAAACTTTCTGTTGGTGGGTATAGCTTGAAAAGAGAAATCAAGTGGCTTCTTTAAACTGACATTCTGCCTTGATTTACATGTCACCACAGATAAAAGGGCCCCTTAGTGCATTCATCTTAGTTTTCCTTCTTCCCCCATTACATGAGTGACTTTCACATTTCATTCCATTGTTAATAAAAGCGAAGGTAGACTCTTAGTATTTTTTTTTCCTTTTAGCCTAAATTCTTAACAGAAATGGTAGGTTTATATTAGACACTTAAAACAAAGATTTGCAAAATGTCTGTAGAGATTCTCAGTCATTGAGGTCATGGTTCTCCCAGAGGTGCTTTTTTCAGAAGTCTTTCAGAAGGACTTTCATGTTTTTTTCTTTGAAGACTTTTTGCTTCTCATTCAAGAAGCTTCTTCAGCTCTGGGCCAGTCCTGGAGGGTAAGGGGATAATGGGTAATGGAATGATTTATATTCCTACCTGGTTCCCTTAGCTTGGAATTTTTTTTTTTTCCTCTCTGGAAATTGATTCCTACTCCCACACCATTTAAAGGGTGTTCATCCCAAGTGGTATAAGAGCTGAAGAAGCTTCTTGGATGAGAAGCAAAATGTTTTCAAAGAAAAAAACAACAACAAGGAAGTCCAGTTGCCTCCTGAAAAAGCACCTTTGGGACAACCATGACCTGAATGACTGAGACTTTCCATTGACTTTTTAGCTATACAATTTGGGATGAACATCCTTCGAATGGGGTGGGAGTAGGAATCGATTTCCAGAGGGGAAAAAAATGCAGACTACACCTGAGCACCACTCAGGTGACCCTGAGGACATTGTTGTGGTCCGCCAGAAGCCTGCGGAGCTGGCAGCGGAGTTGGACAGTGATTGAGGCTGAGGAAGAACATGGGCCAGTCCTGGAGGCTGGGGAAGGCCTGGATGAGGGCTCTGTGTCAGAGGCAGAGATGGGGCCGGGGCCATCGGGGAGGGAGGTGAGAACTCCAGAGCCTCCAGAGACTGATAGGAGTGAGGCAGAGGAACAGGATGAGCCTCTCCCTGATGCACGCATGAGAAGAGCTGCCAGAAGGCAAGAGCAGCTCAAGCAAAGAGGACAACATGGGAGTAGGGCCAAGAGATGATTGACCCCTCCCATAAGGCTTAAAACATACCAGCAACAGCGTTTGGGCTTTACCGGAAAACAACATTGGTAGCTTCGTCTTCTTCTTCGTCTACGTCTTGTATTTATTTTTGTATCTGTGACTTTTGAACGTTTGCCAAGAAAGGCCTTTGGCAGTTTGCCTAATTGGACCAAGATTTGCGATAGGACTGAGGAATTCATGTTGGGAGGAATTTGTTTTAATTTAGTTGAAGGACGCTGGGAATGAAGTAATTCTCAGCTGTTCGAATAAAGTTCGTTAGTTTTTTCACGGACTTGATTTTCCTACTACTAACTGGGTCACAACAGACATAGATAAACCTCCAAGTGCTTCAACAACCCTCTAAAAGGATGCAAATGACCAGTTGTCTGTAAGGAATATAAATCCTTCCATTCCCCACTTTCCTATCAGTGCCGATGAAGCTTCTTGGATGACAAGCGATACATCTGCAAAGGAAAAACAACAACACAAAAGTCCAGTAGCCTCCTGAAAAAGCACCTCTGGGGCAGAGATTTGCAAAATTTCACCACTTCTCAAAAGTGATTCAAATTAACAAGAGATGAACATGCAATTGCAATTTTTGAAAGAGCTGCACTGGAGATAAAAAAGAAGGGCATATCTGAGTCAGGGGTGAAATCCAGCAGGTTCTGACAGGTTCTGGAGAACCAGTAGCAGAAATTTTGAGTAGTTCAGAGAACCGGCAAATACCACCTCTGGCTGGTCACAAAGTTGGGTGGGAATGGGGATTTTGCAGTATCCTTCCCCTGGAGTGGGGTGGAAATGGAGATTTTATTGTATCCTTCCCCTGCCATGCCCACCAAGCCACGCCCTCCAAGCCAGACCCACAGAACCGGTAGTAAAAAAAAATTGAATTCACCACTGAACTGAATTCCTTGCTCAACAGGGAAATTAAAGTGAAAAAACAAATCCAGTGGTCTCATTTTGTGCAGGTATAGTTTTAGACTTAGGAGGTGGTTGAGGTGGCTACCAGTTTTTGCTTCCCTGTGTACCAATGAATGGGGCACTTGTTGAGCAGCAGCACGTAGCTACTGCAAAATCCCCATTCCCACCCCACTCCAGGGGAAGGATACTGCAAAATCCCCATTCCCTTCCCACTCCTGGGGAAAGGATATTGCAAAATCTCCATTCCCACCCCACTCTAGGGCCAGCAAGAGGTGGTATTTGCCAGTTCTCCAAACTACTCAAAATTTCTGCTACCGATTCTCCAGAAGCTGTCAAAACCTGCTGGATTTCACCCCTGATTCAGTTCTTACTCCCCCACCATATGTTAATTGGGAGTAAGTCAGGTCAAGACCTCCAATTCTTTAATATGAAGTTGTAGCATCAAGGCAGGAAGGCAGTCCAAAATATTGTTTCTCAGAGGCTTTCTGGGAGACAAAGTTTTCAATGGCCAGTGTTTACCTCCTTTGGCTCAATCCTAGAGACTGGAGAGAACTTCAGGATTAAGGGCATTGAATATATATTGATATAGAAAGAATCAAAAATGGGGCAACATATCTAAAAGAATTAAACCAAGGAGATTTGACAATACCGAGAATAAGGACTCAGAACTGCAAATATACCAAGGAAGATCTGAAAAAAATCAATCCATTTTTTCTTCCTGTAAATAAAATTTAACTTTTTAAAAGCTGCCTAGCTTATTCCACAGCCTGGAGATTCTCTCCCCCTCCCCCAAAGTGTAAACCAGGTTGAACATTGTTTCTCTGAAGATCAGATATTTGAGGTTCCACAACCTGTTAGGAAGATTTATCTAGTGCTTCATGCTATGAATTGTACATAGTTGTCAGTTGAAGTTCTCATTCTGGTCCTCTGTTGGAGCGGGAAAATCCTCTCTTTCCTGATTGGTGGTTTGGTTAGTCAGTTTTATATAAAAGTAGCGGGAATAAAGAGCAGTTAGTGTTTTGTCCGTGGAGCTGCCGAAAGAGCGTAGAGCGTGCTGATGCGATGTGATCTGATTGGTTTATTTCTGCATCCCTTCAGGCCCTGACAACAGAGCCGCCTCGTCCTAATTGGCCGGATCATAATCTAGAACCTTGTTCTGAGCGGGAGTTTCCGCAGTTCCTGATTGGTTAAAGCGATCTGAAAGCAGCTATATAAGAGCTGTCAGGCAATTCTCCTCTTTGCCGGCTGTTACGGAGTTGTGTTAGTTATACAATAAATAGTGTTCTCTGTAGCTCGTGTCACCTCAGTAATTACCACCCTTGCTAATATAACAGCTATTGGTTGTTGTTCTTGACAGCTCAGTATATAAGAGCTGTCAACTCTTTCTAATGTTGATTCTATTCAGCAGTTGCCTCTGTTGTCAATAAACGGATTGTGTTACAAGCCATCTTCTCATTCATGAGTTTATCATAGTTAGGAATCACTCCGGCCTCACTCCATGCTTCGCCCAGAACTTAACACTTCACATTCAACTTCCTGTGACTGAATCACTTTGGAAAGCTGCTCAGAGGAGGAGAAGGTTTTTGCTTGGCATCAGATTCACTTCTCCTAACTGTGTCTCTCACACAGTAATAAACGGCTGTGTCCTCTGGTTTCAGATTGCTCATTTGCAGATACAGCTGGCTTTTGGCATTGTCCCTGGAGATGGTGAAGCGTCTCTTCACTTTCTCAGTGTAGTAGCTGATAGATGAACTTGGATGTATATTTGAAATCCATTCCAGTCTTTTCTGTGGAGTCTGTCTCACCCAGTGCATCCAGTAGCTACCAAAGTTGAATCCAGAGGCTTGGCAGGAGATACGGCGAGACCCTTCAGGGCTTCTCACATTCACTCCGGACTCCACCAACTGTACTTGAGACTGGACGCCTAAAAACAAAAGTGTTTCAATGAAATCTTCTATATACAGAAAGAGAAAATGGAAGGAAATTCTTTAAAGAGGAGGAAAAAAATACCTTGAATGAGCACCAACAAGGGCACCAAATTCAGCCATGGGATCATTATTGCTCCGTGTAATGAATGGAGGGAATTGAGATGAAAGAATTCAGTCAAGTGCACAAACTTTGTGTGGGTGGGTGTAGCCTGAAAAGGGAAACCAAGTGGATCCTTTAAAGGGGAAATTTTGCCTTCATGTACATATCACTTCAGATAAAAGTGCCCCTCAGTGCATTAATCTCACAGTTTTCCTTGTAGTCTCCTTACATGGACGACTTTCACAAAAGATTCCAGTCTTAATAAAAGTGAAGGTAGACTCATTTTTTTTTACTGTACATTCATAGCAGAAATGGCAGGTTTATATTAGAGTAATTAAAACAAAGACTTGCAAATTTTTACTGCTTCTCCAAAGTAATTCAAAGGGACAGGCAAGGAACATGCAATTATACTTTTTGAGAGGGCTACGTTGGAGAGAGAACATGAAGGGAAGAGCACATCTATATTCAGTTAAAGCCCTCCACATTTTCTCCCCTTTCCATGGCCTTTTGAAAAGGACCCCAAAACCCTTGATGAGGCACAATTGATGCTTGATGAGGCACAATTGGTAAGTCAGAGTTGGAATGAGAAAAAAGAAAGACAGAGAAGATATTCATCTATTATACCTTATTTTTCTACAAATAAATAACTTTATATTCAAAAGGACAGGTGAGGAACATGCAAGGAGATACAGTATTTTGAGATAGAATGTGAAAAGAAGATCATATGTGAATTCAGAAGATTTTTCCCCCACCCAGATTTTCTCCCCTTAGTATGTCCTCCTGACGAAACCCCCAACACGTGAGTGCAAACCAAATGATGAGGCACCAATTTGTAAGACAATTTGAGTTGAATCAAAGAAAAGACACAAGAGAGAAGAAATTGATCAAGCCTGTGGGATGTTCTTTGCTCATTAGATTGGGTTTTAACTTGGCGGTAGTATTCATTTTATATATTGCTTGTTTAGGGTTGCTATTGATCAGTGATTCGTTGCCGAGAGTTGATTCACCAAGATGGATAAAAATTGAAATAATAGTAGTACAGATAGACATCTGGGCCACAACATGCCTGATATAGTGTGTGTGTGTGTGTGTGTGTGTGTAGGGGGGGGGTTGCAATACCAGGTGGTACTGAAATAATAGTAGTACAGATAGACATCTGGCCCACAATGTGCCTGAAAAGATATCCCAATTGTGGGTGGGGAGAAGTCTGGTTCATTAATATTGCAATACCAGGCAATGCACAAATTGAGGAGTAATAGCTAATTAAAAAAAAACAAATATATATATATGTAAGTTTTCACGGGTATGTATGTGTGTATAGTTAATATTTTGGGTTTCTTCCCGTGTAATTGTGGATATATCCCTAAAAGGGTAGAAGCGATGTTTCGACAGAATCCCATCTGCCATCATCAGGCTTATGTCAGCAGTCCTTTTGTACTAACTGCCATTGGTATTTCAAATCTGGTGCTGGTATTCTGGGATGGCTCCACCCCTTCATTCTGATTGGTTGGGAGTCCCAGTATGTGTTTATTGGCTTGGCTTCGGGTGTATGGTCGGTTTTCATATTCAAACCAGCCACAAAGATGAAGCCCTGCCACCTAGTGGAGAAAAACCGACCATACACCCGAAGCCAAGCCAATAAACACATACTGGGACTCCCAACCAATCAGAATGAAGGGGTGGAGCCATCCCAGAATACCAGCACCAGATTTGAAATACCAACGGCAGTTAGTACAAAATGACTGCTGACATAAGCCTGATGATGGCAGATGGGATTCTGTCGAAACGTCGCTTCTACCCTTTTAGGGATATATCCACAATTACATGGGAAGAAACCCGAAATATTAACTACACACACACACACACACACACACACACACACACACGTATGTATGTATGTATGTATCTATCTATCTATCTATCTATCTATCTATCTATCTATCTATATATTTGCAAATTGTAGTTAAGCGATTATGGAGGAAGAACCTATATAGATGGAATTTTTGCATTTATTAAGACCTGAATATTCTGATTTTGAAAACAAAACAAAACAAAACAAAACAAAACAAAACAAAACAAAACAAAACAAAACAAAACAAAACAAAACAAAACAAAACAAAACAAAACAAAACAAAACAAAACAAAACAAAACAAAACAAAACAAAACAAAACAAAACAAAACAAAACAAAACAAAACAAAAACACTACCCTACTAGGAACTGCCTATATATTCAGATGCTGCCTTAACAGATCTTAGCTCCTTGGTTAGGACTTGAAGTGTTAAGTGGTGGATTTCAATTTTTTTTTACTACCAATTCTGTGGGTGTGGCTTGTTGGGCATGGCATGGCTTGGTGGGTGTGGCATGGCTTGGTGGGCATGGTAGGGGGAGGATACTGTAAAATCTCCATTCCCATCCAACTCCAGGGGAAGGATACTGTAAAATCTCCATTTCCTCCTGATCAGCTGGGACTCGGGAATGCAGAGAATAGATGGGGGTGGGGCCAGTCAAAGGTGGTATTTACCGGTTCTCCGAACTACTCAAAATTCCCACTACCGGTTCTCCAGAACTGGTCAGAACCTGCTGAAATCCACCTCTGCAGGAGATCCTACACCATTTCTGACAGATGGCAGTCAAGTCCTACGAGTAGGATACCTACGTGGGTACCTACGAGACCGTCTTTTGCCACCAATAGCCTCCCACCGACCAGTTCGTTCTCAAAGGGAGGGACTACTCAGGGTACCGTCAGTCAAATTATGTCGACTGGCAACTCCCAGGGGGGAGGGCCTTCTCTGTGGGGGCTCCAACCCTTTGGAATGAACTGCCCCCGGAGATACGGAATATCCCTGATCTCCGTGCTTTCCGCCGTGCCCTCAAGACCCTGATGTTCCAACAGGCGGGGCTAAACATACGAACATGTGAATGATTTTTTAAATGTTATCTAATTCTGGGTTTTATTTAATTGACCAAACTAAGTAATAATTTTAATTAGCAATTTTATGACGTTTGTGTGTCTATATTTTTCTAGCTATGCCCAGTTCCTGCAACCGTTCTTCATGTTTTATCCTCCAGTCCCCTAATCCACTTTGTTGCTCTTCTTGGCACTTTTTCTAGAGTCTCAACATATTTTTCACAGTGTGGTGACCAAAACTGGATGCAGTATTCTAGGTATGGTCTTACTAATGCTTTATAGTGTGGTATTAGTACCAGAGATGGGTTTCAGCAGGTTCTGACCAGTTCTGGAGAACCGGTAGTGGAAATTTTGAGTAGTTCAGAGAACCGGTAGTAAAAATTCTGACTGGTCCCACCCCCATCTATTCTCTGCCTCCCAAGTCCCAGCTGATCGTGAGGAAATGGGGATTTTGCAGTATCCTTCCCCCGGAGTGGGGTGGGAATGGAGATTTTACAGTATCCTTCCCCTGCCACGCCCACCAAGCCATGCCACGCCCACCAAACCATGCCATGCCCACCAAGCCACACTCACAGAACCGGTAGTAAAAATTTTTGAAACCCACCACTGATTAGTACCTCATGTGATCTTGGTTGAATCCCTTTGTTAATGCAATTAAGGTTTAAAACTGTCTTTTTCGGCTGCCGCCACACACTGTTAGCTCATATTTGTCAACTCAGAAATGGCTTCACAATAAGGAACATATAGTGTGTGTGTGTGTGTGTGTGTGTGTGTGTGTGTGTGTGCATGATAAAATGACCCTTTGTTTAGCTTTCATTTCAAGCAATGGTCTGTAGCATCTTTATACATTCTAGAAACTTCCTCTGGATACAAACACCCATAAAAATACCTCATAAAAATTCTGAGCTTCAGGGTGAGGATTATAACCTCCTGACATGTGAAATTTCTCTGAGAGCTTTCAGTAAACTATTATGGAAACAATAATAATAATAAAAAAAAAAATGTCTGAGAAATGAGACAATATCTAATGACTCTTGTTTTATTCCCTACCCCATCCCCCACCCAGTGCAGAGGACATGGAATTTCATGTGACAACACTGCCCCCTAGTGTCCAAAGTAAAACAGATTAATGATAAGAAGCCATTTTTTTTACAAACTACCCAGTTTGTTCCACAGCCTGGAGTGTTCCTTCTTCTCACTTATCAAAAGGTCAATCATCTCCAGCACGGCTTCTTAGAAGGTCAGATCTGAGGTTCCAAATTGTATATGGAGATTTATCTTCCATTTCTAACTTTAAATACACAAATTCAACTTTCTGATTCAATTTGGAAAGCTGCACAGAGGAACAGAAGATTTTTGCTTGGCATCAGATTCACTTCCTCTCACTGTGTCTGTTGCACAGTAATAAATTGCAGTATCCTACAGTTTGGGGCTGTTCATTTGCAGATACATCTGGCTTTTGGCATCATCCCTGGAGATGGTTAAGCGTCCCTTCACTTTGTCTGAATATCTAATTGGAGTTGAATGTGTACTTATGTAGGCCACCCATTCCAGGCCTTTTCCAGGAGACTGTCTCACCCAGTCCATTCCATAGCTGCTGAAGGTGAATCCAGAGGCTTGGCAGGACAGACCGAGGGTCTCCCCAGGTCTTCTCACATCCCCTCCAGACTCCACCAATTGTATTTGAGACTGGACTCCTAAAAACAAAAGTGTTTCAATGAAACCTTCTATATACAAAAAGAGAATATGGAAGTAAATTCTTTAAAGAGGGAAAAAATACCTTGAAGGAACACTAACAAGGGCACCAAATTCAGCCATGGGATCATTTTTGCTTCCTGTAAGGAATGGAGGGAATTGAGAGGGAAGAATTCAGGAAAGTGCACAAACTTTGTGTTGTTGGGTGTAGCCTGAAAAGGGAAACCACACAGCTCCTTTAAAGGGGAAATTGTGCCTTGATTTGCATATCGCTTGGGATAAAGGGGTCCTTCAGTGCATTGATCTCACAGTTTACATGGCTGATTTTCACGTAACATGCCACTCTTAATAAAAGTGAAGGCAGACTCCTTTCCTTTAAACTATAAATTCATTGGAGAAACAGCAGGAAAACAAAGACTTCCTAATTTCAGAAATTCTCAGAAATGATTCAAAAGGACAGACGAGGAAAATGCAATAAAAGTTTTGGAAGGAGATATTTTGAGATAGAACATGAAAATAAGATCACATGTGAATTCGGGAGGTTTCCCCCCCCCACACACATTTTCTCTCCTTAGTATGTCCCCTTGAATAAACCAACAATACATGAGTGCAAACCGAATGATGAGGCCCCAATTTGTAAGACAATTTGAGTTGAATCAAAGAAAAGACACAAGAGAGAAGAAATTGATCAATCCTGTGGGATGTTCTTTACTCATTTGATTGGGTTTTAACTTGGCAGTAGTTTTCATTTTATATATTGCTTGTTTGGGGTTGCTATTGATCAGCTATTAGTTGCCGAGAGTTGATTCACCAAGATGGATAAAAATTGAAATAATGGTAGTACAGGGAGACATCTGGGCCACAACATGCCTGATATCATATTGTGTGTGGAGGTTTTTTTTTTTTTTTTTTTTTGCAATACCAGGTGATGCACAAATTGAGGAGAAACAGCTAGGAAAAAAAATATTGAATTGCAAATTGAAGTTAAGCGATTATGAAGGAAGAAATCAATGGTTGAATCAAAAGTAATAGGAGCCCTTAGAGCAATAACCAAACGGCTGCCCAGATACATGGAATTTTTGAACTTATTGAGACCTAAATATTCTGACTTTGCAAAAAAAAAAAACCCACTCTACTAGGAAGTGCCCGTATATTTAGATGCTGCCTTAATAGCTCTGAGCTCCTTGGTTAGGATTGGAAGTGTTAAGTTTTTACCTGTCCCGGACTGTATTCTACAAATAATTCAGTTTCCACTACATTAAGCACTTATGGATTAACACAGTTGGAAGGGACTTTGTAGATCATCTACTTCATCTACTTCATCTACATTTACTTCAACCCCCCCACCCTACACCGTTTCTGACATATGGCAGTCCAGTCTCTTCTTGAAAGCCTCCAGTGATAAAGCTCCCACAACTTCTGCAGCTGTTCCATTGGCTGATTGTTCTCACTGTCAGAAAAATTTTCTTTATTTCTAGGTTGAATCTCTCCTTGTTTCCTTTCCGTCCGTAATTCCTGGTCTAGCCTTCAGGTGCTTTAGAAAATCGGCTGACCACTTCCTCTCTGTTACAGCCCCCCAAGCATTGGAAGACTGCTATCAGGTCTCCCCTGGTCCGCCTTTTCACTAGACTAGCCATGCCCAGTTCCTGCAACCGTTCTTCACATGTTTTAGTCTCCAATCCCCTAAGCGTCTTTCTTGATCTTCTCTTCACTTTTTCTAGAGTCTCAACATCTTTTTTTCAGTGTGGTAACCAAAACCAGATTCAGTATTCTAGGTGTGGTCTTACTAAGGCTTTCTAGAGCGATATTAGTACCTCATATGATCTTGATTGAAGCCCTCTGTCAATGCAATTTAGGATTTCATTGGTTTTTTTACCTGCTACCGCACACTATTTGCTCAAATTTAATTGTCAACTCAGACATGGCTTCAAAATGAGGAATATATGCTCTCTCTGTGTGTGTATGTGTGTGTGTGTGTGCATGCTCGTGATAAAATGTCCCTTCATGTACTTTTCATTGTCAGAAAAGGTTGGAAGCACCTTTATACATTCTAGAAACTTCCTCTGGATACAAACTCTGATGATACATCATTTTATCAAGAATTATGAGCTTTAAAATGAGGATTACAATCTCCTTCGATGTGAAATTTCCCTCACAGCTTTCTGTGAACTATTATGGAAACAATAATAAAAAACATGTCTGAGAAATGAGACTATATCTAATGACACTTCTTTTATTCCCTACCGCATCCCCCACCCACTGCAGAGGCCATGGAGTTTTATGTCACAATGCTGCCCCCTAGTGTCCAAAGTGAGGGGGGGGAGACATCTTCCTTAATATTTCCTCAATATCTATATGGCAGTTTGGATATTTAGAAAGATTATCCTAGTCTCATTTCCTGTTTTCTACAATAATTATACTTTTAATTCCAGTTAATCTAAAGCAGATTAACGATAAGAAGCCAATTTTTTTACAAAAAAGTGTTTGTTTCACAGCCTGGAGAGTTCCTTCTTCTCACCTATCAAAATTTCAGTCATCTCCTGCAAGGCTTCTTAGGTCAGCTCTGAGGTTCCATATTGTATATGGAGATTTATCTCCCTTTTCTCACTTTAAATACACAGATTCAACTTTCTCATTCAATTTAAGAAATCTGCTCAGAGGAAGAGGAGGTTTTTGCTTGGCATCAGATTCACTTCTTCTCACTGTGTCTCTGGCACAGTAATAGACAGCTGTGTCCTCCAGTTTGAGGCTGTTCATTTGCAGATACAGCTGGCTTTTGGCATCGTCCCTGGAGACGGCAAAGCGTCCCTTGACTTTGTCAGAGTAGTAAGTGGACTCCTAAAAACAAAAGTGTTTCAATCAAATCTTCTATATACAAAAAGAAAAAAAAATGAAGTTAATTCTTTAAAGAGTGGAAAAAACTACCTTGAAGGAGCATCAACAAGGATGCCAAATTCAGCCATGGGATCATTTTCGCTCACTGTAATGAATGAAGGAAATTGAGAGGAAAGAATTCAGGAAAGTACAGAAACTTTGTGTGGGTGGGTGTTGCCTGAAGAGAGAAATCAAGTGGATCCTTTAAAGGGGAAATTTTGCCTTCATTTACATATCGCTTCAGATAAAAGTGCCCCTCAGTGCATTCATCTCACATTTTTCCTTCTAGTCTCCATACATGGGGGACTTTCACAAAAGATTCCAGTCTTAATAAAAGTGAAGGAAGTCTCTTTCAATATTTTTTACTGTAAATTCATAGCGGAAATGGCAGGTTTATATTGGAATAATTAAAAGAAAGACTTGCAAAATTTCACTGCTTCCCCAAAGTGATTCAAAGGGAGAGGCAAGGAACATGCAATTATACTTTTTGAGAGGGCTATGTTGGAGAGAGAACCTGAAGGGAAAAGCACATCTACATTCAGTTAAAGCCCTCCACATTTTCTCCCCTTTCCATGGCCGTTTGAAAAGGACCCCAAAACCCCAATGCTTGATGAGGCACAATTGGTAAGCCAGAGTTGGAATGAGAGAAAAGATAGATGGAAAAGCTATTCATATTTATTTATTTGTTGGGACTTGTATGCCGCCCTATCCCCACAGGACTCAGGGCGGCTCACAACAATTAGAAACAGAACAGACAAATCATTAAAACAGAAGTCCAGGTTAAAATTAAGAAATTCAGTAAAACCCAGATTAAACCCCTATCAGTCCAAGGCAGCCAGGTGAAATAACCAACTTTTCAGCCCAGGGTGGAAAGAGCAAAGGTTGGGGCCACACGCAGCTCCAGAGGGAGTTGATTCCAAAGGGGAGGTGCGCCCACAGAGAAAGCTCTCTCCCTGGGGGTCACCAGCTGACACTGTCTGGCTGACAGTACCCTGAATAGGCCCTCCCTGTGGGAGCGTACCAGACGGTGGAAAGCTGTTGCTGGCTGCAGATGGTCTGATAAAATATCCTGGGCCTAGGCCATATAGGGCTTTATAGGTAATCACCAGCACCTTGAATCTTACTTGGAGGGCAACCGGCAGCCAATGCAAATCGCACAGGAGAGGTGTAACATGGGAGTGTCGGGACACTCCCATCACTACCTGCGTGGCTGCATTCTGCACCAGCTGAAACCTCCGAGTGGTCTTCAGGGGCAGCCCCATGTAGAGAGCATTGCAGTAGTCAATACGAGAGGTGACCAGCGCATGAGTGACCATGCGTAGGGCATCTCAGTCCAAGTAGGGGTGCAACTGGTGCACCAGGTGAACCTGGGCAAATGCCCCCCTGGTCACGGTCGTTACATGCTCTTCCAAATTTAACCGTAAATCCAGGAGGACGCCCAGGTTGTGCGTCCTATCTACAGGGGCCAACACTTCACCCCCTATAACTAAAGATGGAATATCTTGTTCGGTACCCACAGCCACTCGGCTTGGCAGGGTTGAGCCGAAGCCTGTTTCTCCCCATCCAGGTCCGCACCGCTTCCAGACACCGGGCATCACGTCGAGGGCATATAGATATAGATATTGAACACAAGGGGAGAGAGGACCGACCCCTGGGGCACCCCACAAGTGAGGGGCCTCGGCACCGACCTCTTCCCCCTCACCAACACCGCCTGCAAATGCCCCGAGAGGTAGGAGGAGAACCACCGTAAAACAGTGCCCCCACCCCCAACCCCTCGAGGTGTCGCAGCAAGATACTATGGTCAATGATATTGAAGGCCGCCGAGAGGTCCAATAGGACCAAGACAGAGGAAAATCCTTTGTTCCAGGCCCTCCAGAGATCATCCACCAGTGCGACCAATGCCGTCTCTGTGCTGTACCCGGGCCTGAAACCCGACTGGTAAGGATCTAGGTAATCTGCTTCCTCCAGGGCCAGTGGGAGCTGCCGTGCCACCACACTCTCAACAACCTTTGCAATAAAGCAAAGGTTGGAGACAGGACAAAAGTTGTTCAAAATGGCTGAATCAGGGCAGGTTTCTTGAGGAGGGGCCTCACCACCACCTCCTTCAAGGCAGCTGGGAAGCTACCCTCACCCAGAGATGCAGTAATCACAGGCCTGGATCCAGTCACGTGTAACTTCCCAAGCTGTGTAAACAAGCCAGGAGGGACACTGGTTCAACAAACATATGGTAGCACTCAGCTTCCCCATGATCCTGTCCACTTCCTCAGGGGTAACAGGATCGAACTCCTCCCAGATGACAAGACCCGTCATCTCTCCCTTGTCTGACCCTGCCCAGTCAGAGTCCCCTGAATCTGAGCGATCTTGTCCAGCAGATGCTGACTATACTTCTCGGCACGCCCCCTTAGAGGGTCATCCCCCACTCTCTGATTCAAAAGGGAGCGTGACACCCTAAACAGGGCGGCTGGGCAATTATATGGGGACGCGATGAGGGCGGAGAAGTAAGAATCGTTTGTCGCCTCCATCTCCACTAGATAAGATCATGTAAAGGATCTTAACTGAGCACGATCAACTGAGTCCATATAATACAAATTAATTATTTCTACAAACAAATAACTTTATATTCTACAAATAATTAAGCTTCTTCTATATCTCACAAGCACATCTGCTGCTAAGTCAGACGTGGGTTATGTTACTCAATGCAGTGAGGGTTGCATGGGTATTTCCCTGGTGGTGCAGTGGTTAGAATGCAGCATTGAAGGCTGACTCTGCCGACTGCCAGGAGTTCGATTTGGACTGACTCAAAGTGGACCTAGTCATCCATCCTTCTGAGGTTGGTAAAGTGAGGTCCAAGATTGCTGGGGGCAAAATGCTGACTCTCTAAACAGGTAAAAGATGTCTGTAAAGGACCATGAAGTGCTTTTCCTACTTAATTTATCAAAATCTGTTCTATACCACTCTTGTAATCGTTTTCTAGGATAATCATTCTCTTCCTCAACACCAATGATTTGTTTCCATTGGCTGAGTGTGGATTACATTAGGATTAGATAAGAAGTATCGTTTTACAAACTACCCAGCCTGGAGAGTTCCTTCTTCTCACCTATGAAAATGTCAAACATCTTCCACACTGCTTCTCAGAAGGTCAGATCTGAGGTTCCATATTGTATATGGAGATTTGTCTTCTGCTTTGCACTTTAAATACACAAATGTAAATTTCTCATTCAATTTGGAAAGCTGTACAGAGGAAGAGAAGGTTTTTGCTTGGCATCAAATTCACTTCCTCTCACTGTGTCTGTTGCACAGTAATAAATTGCAGTATCCTCCAGTTTGAGGCTGTTCATTTGCAGATACAGCTGGCTTTTGGCATCGTCCCTGGAGATGGTGAAGCGTCCCTTCACTTTGTCTGAGTAGTAAGTGGAAGGAGATGAGCCTATACGTATGTAGGCCACCGATTCCAGGCCTTTCCCTGGAGCCTGTCTCACCCAGCTCATGTAAGAGCTGCTGAAGGTGAATCCAGTTGCTTGGCAGGAGAGACGGAGGGTCTCCCCAGGTCTTCTCACATCCCCTTCAGACTCCACCAATTGTACTTGAGACTGGACTCCTAAAAACAAAAGCGTTTCAATCAAACCTTCTATTTACAAAAAGAGAATATGGAAGGAAATTCTTTAAAGAGGGAAATATACCTTGAAGAAACACTAAGAAGGGCACCAAATTCAGCCATGGCATCATTTTTGCTTCCTGTAAGAAATGGAGGGAATTGAGAGGAAAGAATACAGGAAAGTGCACAAACTTTGTGTGGGTGGGTGTAGCCTGAAAAGACAAATCAAGTGGATTCTTTAAAGGGGAAATTGTGCCTTGATTTGCATATCGCTTGGGATAAAGGGGTCCTTCAGTGCATTGATCTCACAGTTTATATGGCTGATTTTCACACAACATTCCACTCTTAATAAAAGTGAAGGCAGACTCCTTTCCTTTAAACTATAAAAGTCATTGGAGAAACAGCAGGAAAACGAAGACTTGCTAAATTTCAGAAATTCTCAGAAATGATTCAAAAGGACAGGTGAGGAATATGCAATAAAAGTTTTGGAAGGAGATATTTTGAGATAGAACATAAAAAGAAGATCACATCTGAATTCGGGAGGGTTTCCCCCCCCCCCACGTTTTCTCTCCTTAGTATGTCCCCTTGAATAAACCAACAATAAATGAGTGCAAATCAAATGATGAGGCACCAATTTGTAAGACAATTTGAGTTGAATCAAAGAAAAGACACAAGAGAGAAGAAATTGAAGCCTGTGGGATATTCTTTGTTCATTAGATTGTCTTTCAACTTGGCAGTAGTATACATTTTATATATTGCTTGTTTGGAGTTGCTATTGATCCGTTATTTGTTGCCGAGAGTTGATTCACCAAGATGGATAAAGATTGAAATAATGGTAGGACAGATAGACATCTGGGCCACAACATGCCTGATATCATATTGTGTGTGGAGGGTTTTTTTTTTTTTTTTTCAATACCAGGTGATGCACAAATTGAGGAGAAACAGCTAGGAAAAAAAAATATTGATTTGCAAATTGAACTTAAGCGATTATGAAGGAAGAAATCAATAGTTGGACCAATAGTAATTGCCCTTGGAGCAATACCCAAACGGCTGGCCAGATACATGGAATTTTTGAACTTATTAAGACCTGAATATTCTGGCTTTGCAAAAAACCCCACCCTATTAGGAAGTGCCTATATATTCAAATGCTGTCTTAACTGCTCTTAAATCCTTGGTTAGGACTTGAAGTGTTAAGTTTTTACCTGTCCCTGATTGTATTCTACAAATAATTCTGTTTCCACTACATTAAGTACTAACAGATTAACAGAATAAAAATGGACCTTGTAGGTCATCTACTTCAACCCCCCACCCAAGCAGGAGACCCTACACCATTTCTGACAGATGGAAGTCCAGTCTCTTCTTGAAAGCCTCCAGTGATAAAACTCCCACAACTTCTGCAGATGTTCCATTGGTTGATTGTTCTCACTGTCAGAAAATTTTTCTTTATTTCTAGGTTGAATCTCTTCTTGTTAAGTTTCCACCCGTAATTCCTGGTCTGGCCTTCAGGTGTTTTGGAAAATAGGTTGACCACCTCCTCTCTGTTACAGCTCCCCAAGTATTGGAAGACTGCTTTAATATCTCCCCTGGTCTGTCTCTTCACTAGAGTAGCCATGCCCAGTTCCTGCCACCGTTTGTCACAGGTTTTAGCCTCCAATCCCCTAATCATCTCTGTTGCTCTTCTCTGCACTATTTCTAGAGTCTCAACATCTTTTTTACAGTGTGGTGACCAAAACTGGATTCAGTATTCTAGGTGTGGTCTTACTATGGCTTTATAAAGTGATATTAGTACCTCATGTGATCTTGATTGAATCCCTCTGTTAATGCAATTAAGGATTGCAATTGGCTTTTTTGGCTGCCGTCACACACTGTTGGCTCATATTTAATTGTCAACTCAGACATGGCTTAACAATGAGGAATATACATTCTCTCTGTGTGTTTATGTGTGCGTGTGTGCCAGGGGTGGGTTCTATTTTTTTTTTACTACCGGTTCTGTAGGCGTGGCTTATTTTGTGGGCATGGCTTGATGGTCATGTGACAATTCTTTAGGATTTAGCAGAGGTACTGGTCTACCAGGCTTCTAACTGCTTGCAGGGCTGTACCGGTCTACTCATTTGTTTTGGAGGCACTGGTTTACCCATTTGTTTTTGCAGGCACAGGTCTACTCATTTGTTTTTGGAGGCTCCAGTCTACCACTACACTGCCTTTTAACACTGATCTGCTGTAGGGCGACCCTTTGAAGCCTCGCGGCAAGAGTTTAAACAGTTTTTTTCCTTCTAGCCGATCAGCTGGGACTCAGGAGGCAGAAATAGATGTGGCTAAATAAAAGGTAAGAATAACGTGGGGCGGGGCAGGGGAGGCGGGGGTGGCAGAACCGGTTCGGTGATGTCATATCGTCACCTCTACCGGCTCTGCGGAATGGGGTGGAACCGGGAGGAACCCACCACTGGTGTGTGTGTGCACATGATATAATGTCCCTTCATGTACTTTTCATTTTCAGCAAAGGTCTGTAGCACCTTTGTACATTCTAGAAACTTTCTCTGGATAGACACACAGATGATCCATCATTTTATCAAAAATTCCGAGCTTTCAGGTGAGGATTATAATGAGAAATTTACCTCAGAGCTTTCAGTGAACTATTATGGAAACAATAATTAAAAACATCATATCCCAGAAATGAGACCATATCTAATCACACTTCTTTTATTCCCTATCCCATCCCCCATCCACTACAGAGGCCACGGAGTTTCATGTGGCAAGGCTGCCCTCTCGTGTCCAAAGTGAGGAGGGGAGACATCTTCCTTAATATTTCTTCAATATCTACATGAGAGTTTGGATATTTAGAAAGATTATCCTAGCTTCATTTTCTGTTTTGTACCATGATCATACTTTGAATTCCAGTTAATCTAAAACAGATTAATGATAAGAAGCCACTTTTTTTACAAACTACCCAGTTTGTTCCACAGCCTGGAGAGTTCCTTCTTCTCACCTATCAAAATGTCGATCATCTTCCTCACAGCTTCTTAGAAGATCAGATCTGAGGTTCCATATTGTATATGGAGATTTATGTTCCTCTTCTCACTTTAAATACACAGATTCAACTTTCTGATTCAATTTGGACAGCTGCTCAGAGGAAGAGAAGGTTTTTGCTTGGCATCAGATTCACTTCCTCTCACTGTGCGTCTGGCACAATAATAAATTGCAGTATCCTCCAGTTTGAGGCTGTTCATTTGCAGATACATCTGGCTTTTGGCATCTTCCCTGGAGATGGTGAAGCGTCCCTTGACTTTATCAGAGTAGTAAATTGGAGTTGAGGATGTACTGATGTAGGCCACCCATTCCAGGCCTTTCCCTGGAGCCTGTTTCACCCAGCTCATCGCATAGCTGCTGAAGGTGAATCCAGAGGCTTGGCAGGTGAGACGGAGGGATTCCCCAGGTCTTCTCACATTCCCCCCAGACTCCACCAACTGTACTTGAGACTGGACTCCTAAAAGGGAAAGTGTTTCAGTGAAATCTTCAATATAGAAAAAGAGATTATGGATGGAAATTCTTTAAAGAGGGAAAAAAAATACCTTGAATGAACACTAACAAGGACACCAAATTCAGCCATGGCATCATTTTTGCTCCCTGTAATGAATGGAGGAAATTGAGAGGAAAGAATTCAGGAAAGTGCACAAACTTTGTGTTGTTGGGTGTAGCCTGAAAAAGGAAACCACACAGCTCCTTTAAAGGGGAAATTGTGCCTTGATTTGCATATCGCTTGGGATAAAGGGGTCCTTCAGTGCATTGATCTCACAGTTTTTATGGCAGATTTTCACATAATATGCCACTCTTAATAAAAGTGAAGGCAGACTCCTTTTCTTTAAACTATAAAGTCATTGGAGAAACAGCAGGAAAACGAAGAGTTGCTAAATTTCAAAAATTCTCAGAAATGATGCGAGGAACGTGCAATAAAAGTTTTGGAAGGAGATATTTTGAGATAGAACAGGAAAAGAAGATCACATGTGAATTCGGGAGGTTTCCTTCTCCCCTCCCCCTCCATAATTTCTCTCCTTAGTATGTCCCCTTGAATAAACCAACAATAAGTGAGTGCAAACCAAATGATGAGGCACCATTTTTTAAGACAATTTGACCTTTATACATTCTAGAAACTTCCCCTGGATACAAACACTGATGACACATCATTTTATCAAAAATTCTGAGCTTCATGGTGAGGATTATAAGCTCCTTAGATGTGAAATTTTCCTCAGAGCTTTCAGTGAAATATTATGGAAACAATAATTAAAAAAAAACATGTCTGAGAAATGAGACTATATCTAATAAACCTTGTTTTATTCCCTATCCCATCCCCCAGCCAGTGCAGAGGCCATGGAGTTTTGTGTGACAACACTGCCCCCTGGTGTCCAAAGTGAGGAGGGGGAAACATCTTCCTTAATATTTCCTCAAGATCTATATGGCAGTTTGGATATTTAGAAAGATTATCCAATTATAGTTTCAGTTCCTGCTTTCTACTATGATAGTAACGGACTATTTTTAATTCCAGTTTGTTTCTAAAATCATTTCCCCATTATAAACAGTGAAGGTTTCCAAGCTATATTTTTTTTCAGCTTTTGATTTATTTTTTTTTAAATTTTATTTATATGCCGCCCTTCTCCGGAGACTCAGGGCGGCTTACAATGCGTTAAGCAATAGCCTTCATACGTTTGTATATTTATACAAAGTCAGCTTATTTCCCTCACAAACTGGGTCCTCATTTAACCTACCTTAGAAAGGATGGAAGGCTGAGTCAACCTTGAGCCTGGTGACATTCGAACTTACAGTAATTGCAGACAGCTGGTGTTAATCACAATTCTTTTTTAGTCTGCTGAGCCACCAGGAGTCCAAAATTCTCTCTGGATTTTGATGAATCCTCCATGCAAGGAAGGTCCTTGCATGGCTTCAGAATCACTTCCCCTCACTGTGTATTTCACACAGTAATAAACCCATCAGGGTCCACACCCACTTGCACCACTCATGGGACCCTGATGACACAGGTAAACCTCTCAGGTGACATTAACGACTAGCTAAAAGGATGCAAATGTCCAGCTGTCTGCAAGGAGGATAAATCCTTCCGTTCCCCACCATCCAGTCAGAGCTGAAGAAGCTTCTTGGATGAGAAGCGAAACATCTTCAAAGAAAAACCAGAAAGTCTTGAAAAAGCAGCTTTGGGATTCTCATCCAAGAAGCTTCTTCAGTTCTGATCGAACGGTGGAGGACGGATGGATTTATCCTCCTTGCAGTCATCTGGTCATTAGCACTCTTTCTGAGAGTTGCTGAGGCTACTTGGAGGTTGATCTGTGCCTCAGGCTCACCTGAATAGTGCAAATGGGTGTGGAACCTTTTTGGAACTGCTACCAGGACTACGTTGTAAACAGGAGATAGGTGGTGTGGTATTCCATCCCTCCCCACCCCCCCACCCCCAGTGAGAGGAGAGCTGTTCAGTCTTAATGTAGATGGCCTCTTTGACCCCCTCTTTCAAACCAGCGATTCTCTCTGTTCAGAATATGGGCTTTTCTGTCTTCAAAAGAGTGACCCTTGTCAAATGGGCTGCTGAATCTTGTCCTGTTGGGTTGGTCCTCCTATGTTGTTGTTTTTTTTTTTTTTAATTTGATTCATATGCCGCCCTTCTCCGGAGACTCAGGGCGGATTACAATGCGTTAAGCAATAGCCTTCATACTTTTGTATATATTTATACAAAGTCAGCTTATTGCCCCCACAAACTGGGTCCTCATTTAACCTACCTTAGAAAGGATGGAAGGCTGAATCAACCTTGAGCCTGGTAAGATTCGAACCTACAGAAATTGCAGGCAGCTGTGTTAATTACAGGGTGCATTAAACCACTGTACTACCAAGGCTCCTTTGTGCCATTTTGAAGTAATTGTTAGATTCCTACTGATACTTGTTTTATTCAGTACCCCAGGGATCAGCAACCTGCAGCTCTGCAGTCGCATGTGGCTCTTTCACCCCTCTTTTGCGGCTCCCTGTCACTCAAAATAGGCGTCACAACCGCCAATGTGCGACCCCCACAGGCATGTGATTTATTGAGCTTTGCAACCTCTGGTGGGCCAACCATGAATAAATCCAAGAAAAGAAAAGTTTCAGAAGGAAACAGAATATTTAATTCAACTACATATGCTAGTTTTGTGGCCGCTCAAGAAATAGTCAGGCACAGGAAGGGTTTTGTGGCTCCCGGTGTTTTCTTTTCTGTGGGAAACGGGTCCAAATGGCTCTTTGAGTGTTTAAGGTTGCAGACCCCTGCCCGACCCCATCCCTACCCATGCAATGTCATGAGACAACATTGCCCCCTAGTGACAAACGTGAGGAGTGGAGGCACCTTTCTACTTCTCCAAGGTAATTCTTTCAGAGGAGATATTTTTGAAATATGTGATATTTAGAAGGATTATCCTTAAGGTTCATTTCTTTTTTTTTTAATATACTTTATTAAATTTTTCCATTACAAAAAAAAAAAAATGAAATCTCTACGACCTTCAGAGGCACAGTGTTTATACATATTAAGAAGTCATACATCAAATATACTTCATCCTTAGCTATTCAAGATTATATTTACAAGTTATCCGTCCGATATATTTCACCTTTTAGATACGTAAACTAATCATGTCCTAAAATCATGTTTTTTTCCTATTCTTTAACCATTTATACCAATTTCCCCATACTTCATAATATTTAGATTTCTCATCATTATTTAATTCACTCATCAGTTTTGCCATTTCTGCGCACTCTAAGATTTTATTTATTAACATTCCTTCTGGTGGTATGGTTTTATTTTTCCAGTATTTCGCGAACACAAGTCTAGCCACTGTTGTTATCTGGATTATAAATTGGGTTTTGTTGTTGTTGAAGCCGTCTCCAATTATACCCAAAAGAAATATTTCTGGAGATAAGACTACTTCCTGTCCCATTATTTCACCTAGCCAGTATCGAATTTTGAACCAAAATCTTTTTAATGAACTAAGGTTCATTTCTATCCTTCTGCCATGATACTAAGGGACTCATTTCCCATTCTTGGATTTTCCGAAGCCAAATCACCTTGTAAACAGGGAAGGTAAAAATTGGAATTTTCCAGTCATTTTCATCATTTGTCCCAGCAAACTCTCTCATTGGATACCTAAAACAAGAGATTCCTAAAGCTCTCAATATACAGTGATCGATCCTCATTGACTGATCTAGGATCTCAGGCAGAGTCAGGTTTCAGAGATGCTTTGAAAAACATGGGTTATTTTCTTGTATGGTTTTAGATCTACTTCCTTTCACTGTCTATGTTCTACAGTAATACACTGCTGCAGGGGTGAAATCTGACTTTCCTTACCAGTTCGGAAGTGCATGGGCTGCATGTCACCTACATGCACATACCTTCTGTACATGCACAAAACCTTCTGCACATGCACAGAAGGTAAAAAAAAAAAATACTTCCGGGTTAAAACCGGGAAGTCATGATACCTGGGCGGCGATCGCTACCGGATCACCAAACCACAGGAGGCTCACTGGCTAAGACACTGAGCTTGTCGATCAGAAATGTCAGTTCAAATCCCTAGTACAGGTCTCCTGTGTGAGCAGGGGGTTGGACTAGATGACCTCCAATGTCCCTTCCAGCTCTGTTACGAAAAGGTAACTGGACTTTCTTGGGGTTTTTTTTGACAGGGAAAAATCGCTACCAGATCAGGCGATCCGGTCTGATCTGGGAGCATTTCACCCCTGCACTACTGTGTCTTCAGTTTTGAGGTTCATTTGCAGATACAGCTGGCTTTTGGCATTGTCCCTGGAGATGGTGAAGTTTCAGAGCTGCTTTGAAAAACTATGGGGTTGGGGTTTGTTTGTTTGTTTGCTGTTGGTTTTTTTGGTACGGTTTTAGATCCAGTTCCTTTCACTGTGTATTTCACACAGTAATAGACTGCTATGTCTTCAGCTGTTCATTTGCAGATGCAGCTGGTTTTTGGCATTATCCTTGGAGGTGGTGAAACGTCCTTTCACTTTCTCTGAGTAGTAAGTGGAAGGAGATGAACTTGTATCTATTATGGCCACCCATTCCAGACTTTTTTCTGGATATTGTCTCACCCAGAGCATCCAGTAGCTGCTGTAGATGAATCCAGAGGCTTGGCAGGAGAGACAGAGGGACCCTCCAGGTCTTCGCACATCCCCTCCAGACTCCACCAACTGGATTTGAGATTGAACTCCTAAAAACAAAGGGGTTTCAATGTAACATTCTATCTAAAAAAAGAGAAAATGGAAATAAATTCTTTCAAGAGGGAACATTACCCTTAAGGAGCACTAGCCAGGACAACAAATTCAGCCACAAAATCATTTTCCCTCTCTTTAATGTGTGGAGGGAATTCATAGAAAAAGGATTGAGGAATGTGCCCAACCTTTGTGTGGGTGTGTTTAGTCTGAAAAGGGAAACCATGTAGTTCCTTTAAAGGGGAGCTTGGTCGCTGGTTTTACATATTGATTGAGATAAAAGTGATATTTTGGACAGACTTTACATGTGAGATTTCCAAATAATTTCTGAGTCCTAAGAAAACTCAAGCCAGATATGCTTTGTTCTTCTTTAACTGTGGGTACAGAGGAGAAAGGGAAGATTTATTCTAGAGTAAGTAAAATAAAGACTTGAATATTTTCACCTCTCCTCAAAACTAAGTCAATGTGCTAGAGAATTTATTCTCCTAGCTACGTCAGAGTTAGGAGATTTGTTACACATCTCCTTCCTGACCAACGTTTCTCTCCTTTGGCTCAATCTAAGTGAAAAATGGGAAGAATTACATTTGAGCAAATATAAATCTTGCAATATGGACATTGTGAGGCTGATTTTCCTAAGTCACATACAATTTGTTTCCATTGGGTGAATATGGATTACAATAGGATTTGATAGGAAGCCTTTTTTTTTTTTTTTTTTTTTACAAACTACCCAGTTTGTTCGACAGGCCAGAGATTTCCTTCTTCTCACCTATCAAAATAGCAATGATCTTCCACACAGGTTCCTAGAAGATCAGATCTGAGTTCCATATTGTATATGGAGATTTATGTGACTTCTGGTTGACGTTGCAGTGAGATAGGACACAAGGAGCAGGTCTCTGCGCTCCCGTGCCGAGTTGTCACCATTGGTGGGCTCCAAAAGGACCCAAAGCCGCCCTGTAGGGGCAGCAAAGCAAACAGGGGTGCCTTGTGAGACCAGAGAGAGTTGCAACTCTCCTGCTGGACCCTGGGGTTTTTTTCCCCTCTCAGTTATGATGAGGAGAAGAAGCAGCCTAAAGATGACTGCCTTGAAGCTGTGGCAGCCGGAGAACACCTAAAACTGGTGCTGGAATGGAGTTAGTGAATAATTTCTGGAACTGGGTGAGAGGATTCTTTCTTGTTTAAAACCTAACCCCAAAAGGAAATAATCCAGACTCACAATTATTTGCTAAAACAATAACTAAACACTTTGAGAAAAACTTCAGAATTGAAAGAAAAGAATTAAGGGGAGAAAAAAAAAACCCTGTTAAAAATACATAAAATTAGACTTTTAAACTGAGCAGGCATTGTTCTGGAAAGGGATTTTAAAAATACTACAACCATTTACCTAAAAAAACTAACATTGTTTCTATATTTTGACTTATTAAATTTGTTAACATTGAAATCTAAACTGAGAGTACCATCTGCTGATGAAAGGAAAGTATAACATATTCTTAAATCCTGGAAAATTTTGACAAAGATATGTTTTACGCACCTACGTCATGACTGCTGGAGATTTAAATATGAGAATAAGGAAGATTTCTTCATTAAAGAGACCCCTGAATGCTATGAAACAAGATTGAACATATAAAGAGGATTTAAGGAGGTTCTGAAAAGCTTTTGGGATTATCTAAAGGAACAGATTGATTAACTATGGAATACAAAAATTGTGAATATTGAATTCATTTTGGTGAGTAATTTGAGGTTTGAAGACATGGTTTTTGGATTACTGGACAAGAGCGAGACTTCTTAAAACAAGACGAGATGCTACATCAGGAGTAAATGAGTGGAGTTTGGGAAGAAACGGGCTCAATGTTTCAGAACATTAAGGACATTCTGATAAGAAACCACAAGGAGATGAAGAGCTTAATACATGGCATGGATGAAAAACTGGGAAATATTATACAAAGGAAAATGAGTAATCACGATGCCCAGGGAAAGGAGGAGTCAATTGAAAGAGCACATGAAAAAGCAGAATAGATTAAACAACAAACAAAACAAGATGCAAAAAGGAGACAATAACAAAAAAAAAATGACTGATGAAATAAACCAAGGGGAAAACATTTTAAGAGATTTAAAAAGGTAAGCGGAGATATAGGAAGACAGTTTTGAAAGGGATATAGGGGCAGAGGTAGATATTTGGGAAGCTAGACAATGGAAAAGGGCAGAGATGGGAGAAATGTTTAAAATGAGTATTAAGGAAGTAGATGCAGATAGGGATAAAGATCCAAGAGAGGAATATGGGAGGCAAGTTAAAAAACAAACTATTAAAGCTTTAAAATGTGTAAGAGTTGATGGATAGAAAGGACTTGTTCTTAAAGGACTTATTCACCGCCCTGAGTTCTTCGGGAGTAGGGTGGTATACAAATTCAATAACATAAAATAAAAATAAGTAAATAAATGTAATGGTGGCATGATTAAAAGTTAAAATAGGGATAGAAATAAGAGAGATGGGGAATATTAGTATACACATTTTTGAATAATAAGATAAAAGTAATAATAAGAGGGAAGATTAGAAAGAGAATGATGGTATTATTATCTATGTTTAAACAATATTGTGATTGGCATAGAAGTAATGTATTAAAACACTGAATAATTAAATCATGAAAGTCTATAATTTAATACAAATATGTGTATTAATACTAGAACTACATAAACTTGAGGAATGTAACAAATATGATTAATAGCACTATTTGTATTTCGACTAAAATGTATGATACCCAGATGCCACACTGTTCACACACTGATATGGATATATTGTAAAATAAAACAAAAAACTTGGAAAAAAAGATTTCTATTCCACTTTTCTCTTTCAATATGTCAAATCAACTTTCTGATTCAATTTGGAAAGCTGCTCAGAGGAAGAGAGGTTTTTGCTTGGCATCAGATTCACTTCCTCTCACTGTGTCTCTTGTACAGAAATAAATTGCAGTATCCTCCAGTTTGAGGCTGTTCATTTGCAGATACAGCTGGCTTTTGGCATCGTCCCTGGAGATGGTGAAGCGTCCCTTGACTGTGTCAGAGTAGTAAGTGGAAGGAGATGAGCCTGTACGTATGTAGCCCACCCATTCCAGACCTTTCTCTGGAGCCTGTCTCACCCAGTACATCCAGTAGCTGCTGAAGGTGAATCCAGAGGCTTGGCAGGTGAGATGGAGGGATTCCCCAGGTCTTCTCACATCCCCTCCAGACTCCACCAATTGTACTTGAGACTGGACTCCTAAAAACAAAAGCATTTCAATGAAACCTTCTATTTACAAAAAGAGAATATGGAAGGAAATTCTTTAAAGAGGGGGAAAGTACCTTGAAGGAATACTAACAAGGGCACCAAATTCAGCCATGGGATCATTTTTGCTCTCTGTAATGAATGGAGGGAATTGAGAGGAAAGAATTCAGGAAAGTGCAGAAACTTTGTCTGTGTGGGTGTAGCCTGAAAAGAGAAATCAAGTGGATTCTTTAAAGGGGAAATTGTGCCTTGATTTGCATACCGCTTGGAATAAAGGGGTCCTTCAGTGCATTGATCTCAGAGTTTATATGTGTTATTTTCACGTAACATGCCACTCTTAATAAAAGTGAAGGCAGACTCCTTTTCTTTAAACTATAAGGTCATTGGAGAAACAGCAGGAAAACGAAGACTTGCTAAATTTCAGAAATTCTCAGAAATGATTCAAAAGGACAGGCGAGGAAAATGCAATAAAAGTTTTGGAAGGAGATATTTTGAGATAGAACATAAAAAGAAGATCACATCTGAATTCGGGAGGGTTTTTTTCCCCCACATTTTCTCTCCTTAGTATGTCCCCTTGAATAAACCAACAATAAATGAGTGCAAACCAAATGATGAGGCACCAACTTGTAAGACAATTTGAGTTGAATCAAAGAAAAGACACAAGAGAGAAGAAATTGATGAAGCCTGTGGGATGTTCTTTGCTCATTAGATGGGGTTTTAACTTGGCAGTAGTTTTCATTTTATATATTGCTTGTTTGGAGTTGTTATTGATCAGTTATTTGTTGCCGAGAGTTGATTCCCCAAGATGGATAAAAATTGAAATAATGGTAGGACAGATAGACATCTGGGCCACAACATGCCTGATATCATATTATGTGTGGAACGGGGGGGGGGGGGGGGGGGGTTTGCAATATGAGATGATGCATAAATTGAGGAGAAATAGCTAGGAAAAACAATCTTGATTTGTAAATAGAAGTTATGGAGGAAGAAATCAATGGCTGAACCAATAACAATAGGAGCAATAACCAAATGGCTGCCTGGATACATGGAATTTTTGAACTTATTAAGAATTGAATATTCTGACTTTGCAAAAAAACCCACCCTACTAGGAACTGCCTGTATATTCAAATTCTGCCTTAATTGCTGTAAACTCCTTGATTAGGACTTGAAGTGTTAAGTTTTTACCTGTCCCGGACTATATTATATAAATAATTCAGTTTCCACTACATTAAGCACTAACAGATTAACAGAATAGGAAGGGACCTTGTATGTCATCTACTTCAACCCCGCACCCAAGCAGGAGACCCTACACCGTTTCTGACAGATGGTAGTCCAGTCTCTTCTTGAAAGCCTCCAGTGATAAAGCTCCCACAACTTCTGCAGCTGTTCCATTGGCTGATTGTTCTCACTGTCAGGAAATTTCTCTTTATTTCTAGGTTGAATCTCTCCTTGTTCAGTTTCCATCCATAATTCCTGGTCTGGCCTTCAGGTGCTTTGGAAAATAGGTTGACCACCTGATCTCTGTTACAACCCCCCAAGTACTGGAAGACTGCTGTCAGGTCTCCCCTGGTCCTTCTGTTCACTAGACTAGCCATTCCCAGTTCCTTCAACCGTTCTTCACATGTTTTAGTCTCCAATCCCCTAAGCGTCTTTTTGCTCTTCTCTGCACTCTTTCTAGAGTCGAAACATCTTTATACAGTGTGGTGATCAAAACTGGATTCAGTATTCTAGGTGTGGTCTTACTATGGCTTTATAGAGTGATATTAGTACCTCATGTGATCTTGATTGAAGCCCTCTGTTAATGCAATTAAGGATTGCAATTGGCTTTTTTGGCTGCAGCCACACACTGTTGGCTCATATTTAATTGTCAACTCAGACATGGCTTCATAATGAGGAATATACACTCTCTCTGTGTGTTTATGTGTGCTTGTGTGCCAGGGGTGATTTCTAATTTTTTTTTACTACCGGTTCTGTAGGCGTGGCTTATTTTGTGGGCATGGCTTGATGGTCATATAACAATTCTTTAGGATTTAGCTGAGGTACTGGTCTACCAGGCTTCTAACTGCTTGCAGAGCTGTACCGGTCTAATCATTTGTTTTTGGAGGCTCCGGTCTACCTATTTGTTTTTGCAGGCACAGGTCTACTCATTTGTTTTTGGAGACACCGGTCTACCTATTTGTTTTTGCAGGCATCTGTCTACTCATTTGTTTTTAGAGGCACCGGTTTACCCATTTGTTTTTGCAGGCACAGGTCTACTCATTTGTTTTTGGAGGCACCGGTCTACTCATTTGTTTTTGGAGGCTCCGGTCTACCACTACACTGCCTTTTAACATTGATTTGCTGTAGGGCGGCCCTTTGAAGCCCCGCGGCAGGAGTTTAAACAGTTTTTTTCCTTCTAGCTGATCAGCCAGGCTGATTCAGAAAGCTGCTCAGAGGAAGAGGAGGTTCTTTCTTGGCATCAAATTCACTTCCTCTTACTGTGTCTCGCACAGTAATAGACAGCTGTGTCCTCTGGTTTGAGACTGTTCATTTGCAGATACAGCTGACTTTTGGCATCATCCCTGGAGATGGTGAAGCGTCCCTTGACTTTGTCTGAGTAGTAAATTGGAGATGAGGATGTACTGATGTAGGCCACCCATTCCAGGCCTTTCCCTGGAGCCTGTCTCATCCAGCTCATCGGATAGCTGCTGAAGGTGAATCCAGAGGCTTGGCAGGAGAGACGGAGGGACTCTCCAGGTCTTATCACATCCCCTCCAGACTCCACCAACTGTACTTGAGATTGAACTCCTAAAAGGGAAAGTGTTTCAATAAAATCTTCAATATAGAAAAAGAGATTATGGATGGAAATTCTTTAAAGAGGGGAAAAAAATACCTTGAATGAACACTAACAAGAACACCAAATTCAGCCATGGCATCATTTTCGCTCCCTGTAATGAATGGAGGGAATTGAGAGGAAAGAATTCAGGAAAGTGCAGAAATTTTGTGTGGGTGGGTGTAGCCTGAAGAGAGAAATCAAGTGGATCCTTTAAAGGGAAAATTTTGCCTTCATTTCCATATTGCTTAAGATAAAAGTGCCCCTCAGTGCATTCATCTCACATTTTTCCTTCTAGTCTCCATACATGGGGGACTTTCACAAAAGATTCCAGTCTTAATAAAAGTGAAGGAAGTCTCTTTCAATATTTTTTACTGTAAATTCATAACGGAAATGGCAGGTTTATATTGGAATAATTAAAAGAAAGACTTGCAAAATTTCACTGCTTCCCCAAAGTGATTCAAAGGGAGAGGCAAGGAACATGCAACTGTCCTTCTTGGAAGGGCTACGCTGGAGAGAGAACAGGAAGGGAAGATCACATCTATATTCAGTTAAAGCCCTCCACATTTTCTCCCCTTTCCATGGCCTTTTGAAAAGGACCCCAAAAACTCCAATGCTTGATGAGGCACAATTGGTAAGTCAGTGTTTGAATGAGAAAAAAGATAGTCAGAGAAGATATTCATCTATTATACCTTATTTTTCTACAAATAAATAACTTTATTCTCTACAAATAATTAAGCTTCCTCTATATTTCACAAGCACATCTACTGCTAAGTCAGACATGGCTTATGTTGCTCAATGCAGTGAGGGTTGCATGGGTATTTCCCTGGTGGTGCAGTGGTTAGAATGCAGCATTGCAGGCTGACTCTGCCGACTGCCAGGAGTTCGATCCAGACTGGCTCAAAGTTGACCTAGCCCAAACACACCCAGCTGGCTTTCTTGCCTAAGGCAGGACTAGAACTCACTGTCTCCTGTTCTTGCTTGGTGCCTTCAACATTTGACTAAATTGGCTATCTGAATTACTTTTGATATGAGTGGAAATGGATTGATTAGGTCATTGACTATTCAGTTTTCTGTTTATTCTTTTGATACCCTACACTGAATGTACGTTTGGAACATAGGTATGTATAGGTATGTTTGTAAATGATGGGATTGTGGCAATTTTGGGTGTCTGTTTTTTTTTGAATTATCTTTGCTACTCTGAACATTGACTGTAAGTTTTGCAATCAACTTGAAAAACTATCTTTTAAATTACATCTACGAAGGCTGATGATTGGGCTGGATTATTTTTCTCTCACAATATTTACAAACCCTTGTCAAATGGACTGCTGAATCTTGTCCTGATGGGTTTCTTCTCCTCTGTTGTGCCATGTGCTTGTGAAGTAGTTGTTATGTTTCTACTGATACTTCTTGTCAGCTTTGGAAGCCATATTAACACCAGAAGCTTCCACGCTGCCGACTTCTTGTGCCTGGGAAAGTAGGAGTGGGGGATTCAGGAGAGTGAGTGTAGTTAGACATAATAGCATTCTTCCCTTCGGTCAAGGTCATGATGTTTCTGCATCTAGTGGAGGAGTGGTTGCCTTGATGGCTCAAGTTGGGACGGATGATGATTGGGCCATGTGATAGGCTGATGGGTGCAGGGGATGGATTTGGGGTTTTGATTTACTGAAGGAAAACCCAAAACTCTCAGATTCGGGTATTCCCAGATGTGCCAGTATACCTATTCTAATAAATGGAACTTCGTGAAATGCTTGCCTCAGAGTTTTTAATTGGAGTTGGGGCTTTCTAGAACACTGACACTAGTTTCATCCCCTACCCCATCCCTAGTGGGTGCATAGGCCATGGAATCTCATGGGACAACACTACCCCCTAGTGCCAAAAGTGAGGAGGGATCTTTCTACTTCTCCAAGGTAATTCTTTCAGAGGAGATATTTCCAAAATATGTATTTGGCAGGTTGAATATTTAGAAGGATTATCTCTAAGTTTCATTTCTATCCTTCTGCCATGATACTAAAGGACTAATTTCCATTCCAGGATTTTCTGAAGCCAGATCATCTTGTAAAACAGGGAAGGTAAAAAATGGAATTTTCCTGCCATGTTCATCGTTTTTCATTTCATTCAGGCAAACTCTCTCATTGGATGATGATGTTCGTCCATTGTGTTTGAAGAGAACCATGACATCTAATAAGTTGTGGGCTGTTCACGATATGTCCGCTAGTGGCTACCTAAAACAAAAGATACCCAAAGAACTCAACAGAATGTGATCAATCCTCATTGACTGATCTAAGATCTGAGGCAGGGTCAAATTTCAGAGCTGCTTTGAAAAAACATGTTGAGTTGTTTTTTTTTGTTTTGGTTTTTTTGACGGTTTTAGATCCAATTCCTTTCACTGTGTATTTGTACAGTAATACAGTGCTGTGTCTTCAGTTTTGAGGTTGTTCATTTGCAGATGCAGCTGGCTTTTGGCATCGTCCCTGGAGATGATGAAACGTCCTTTCACTTTGTCTGAATAGAAAGTGGAAGGAGACGAATTTGTATCTATTATGGCCACCCATTCCAGACTTTTTTCTGGATATTGTCTCACCCAGAGCATCCAGTAACTGCTGTAAGTGAATCCAGAGGCTTGGCAGGAGAGACTGAGGGACCCTCCAGGTCTTCACACATCCCCTCCAGACTCCACCAACTGGATTTGAGATTGAACTCCTAAAAACAAAAGGGTTTCAATGTAATATTATATATACAAAAAGAGAAAATGGAAATAAATTCTTTCAAGAGGGAACATTACCCTTAAGGAGCACTAGCCAGGACAACAAATTTAGCCACAAAATCATTTCCCCTCTCTTTAATGAATGGAGGGAATTCATAGAAAAAGAATTCAGGAATGTGCCCCACCTTTATGTGGGTGTGTTTAGTCTGAAAAGGGAAACCATGCAGTTCATTTAAAGGAGAACTTGGGCACTGGTTTTACATATTGATTGGGATAAAAGTGATGTTTTGGACAGACTTTACATGGAGATTTCTAAATAATTTCTGAGTCCTAAGAAAACTCAAGCCAGATATGCTTTGTTCTTCTTTAACTGTGGGTACAGAGGAGAAAGGGAAGATTTATTCTAGAGTAAGTAAAATAAAGACTTGAATATTTTCACCTCTCCTCAAAACTGAGTCAATGTACTAGAGAATTTATTCTCCCATCTACATCAGAGTTAGGAGATTTGTTACACATCTCCTTCCTGACCAATGTTTCTCTCCTTTGGCTCAATCTAAATGAAAAATGGGGAGAATTACATTTGAGCAAATATAAATCTTACAATATGGACATTGTGAGGCTGATTTTCCTAAGTCACATACAATTTGTTTCCATTGGGTGAATATGGATTACAATAGGATTTGATAGGAAGCCTTTTTTTTTTTTTTTTTTTACAAACTACCCAGTTTGTTCGACAGGCCAGAGATTTCCTTCTTCTCACCTATCAAAATAGCAATGATCTTCCACACAGGTTCCTAGAAGATCAGATCTGAGTTCCATATTGTATATGGAGATTTATGTGACTTCTGGTTGACGTTGCAGCGAGATAGGACACAAGGAGCAGGTCTCTGCGCTCCTGTGCCGAGTTGTCACCATTGGTGGGCTCCAAAAGGAGCCAAAACCACCCTGTAGGGGAAGCAAAGCAAACAGGGGTGCCTTGTGAGACCACAGAGACTTGCAACTCTCCTGCTGGACCCTGGGGTTTTTTTCCCCTCTCAGCTATGACAAGGAGAAGAAGCAGCCTAAAGATGACTGCCATGAAGCTGGGGCAGCTGAAGAACACCTAAAACTGGTGCTGGAATGGACTTAGTGAATAGTTATTGGAACTGGGTGAGAGGATTCTTTCTTGTTTAAAACCTAACCCCAAAAGGAAATAATCCAGACTCACAACTATTTGCTAAAACAATAACTAAACACTTTGAGAAAAACTTCAGAATTGAAAGAAAAGAATTAAGGGGAGAAAAGAAAAAAAAACCTGTTAAAAATACATAAAATTAGCCTTTTAAACTGAGCAGGCGTTGTTCTGGAAAGGCATTTTAAAAATACTACAACCATTTACCTAAAAAACTAACATTGTTTCTATATTTTGACTTACTAAACTTGTTAACATTGAAATCTAACCTGAGAGTGCCATCTGCTAATAAAAGGAAAGTATAACATATTCTTAAATCCTGGAAAATTTTGACAAAGATATGTTTTATGCATCTACATCATGACTGCTGGAGATTTAAATATGAGAATAAGGAAGAATTTTTCATTAAAGAGACCTCTGTATGCTATGAAACAAGATTGATCATATAAAGAGGATTTAAGGAGGTTCTGAAAAGCTTTTGGGATTATCTAAAAGAACAGATTGCTCAACTATGGAATACAAAAATTTTGAATATTGAATTCATTTTGGGGAGTAATTTTAGGTTTGAATACATGGTTTTTGGATTATTGGACAAGAGCGAGACTTCTTAAAACAAGACGAGATGCTACATCAGGAGTAAATGAGTGGAGTTTGGGAAGAAATGGGCTCAATGTTTCAAAACATTAAGGACATTCTGATACGAAACCACAAGGAGATTAAGAGCTTAATACATGGCATGGATGAAAAACTGAGAAATATTATACAAAGGAAAATGAGTGATCACAATGCCCAGGGAAAGAAGGAGCCAATTGAAAGAGCACATGAAAAAGCAGAATAGATAAAAGAACAAACAAAACAAGATGACAAAAAGGAGACAATAACAAAAAAAAAAAAAATGACTGATGAAATAAACCAAGGGGAAAACATTTTAAGCAATTTAAAAAGGTAAGCTGAGATATAGGAAGACAGTTTTGAAAAGGAGACGGGACAGAGGTAGATATTTGGGAAGGTAGACAATGGAAAAGGGCAGAGATGGGAGAAATATTTAAAATGAATAGTCAGAACATAGATGCAGATAGGGATAAAGATCCAAGAGAGGAATATGGGAGGCAAGCTAAAAAACAAACTATTAAGCTTTAAAATGTGTAAGAGTTGATGGATAGAAAGGACTTGTTCTTAAATGTAATGGTGGCATGATTAAAAGTTAAAATAGAGATAGAAATAAGAGGGATGGAGAATATTAGTATACACATGTTTAAACAATAAGATGAAAGTAATAATAAGAGGGAAGATTAGAAACTGAATGATGGTATTATTATGTATTTTTAAATAATATTGTGATTGGCATTGGAATAACATATTGAAACATTGAACAATTAAATGATGAAAGTTTATACTTTAATACAAAGATGTATATTAACACTAGAACTACATAAGCCTGAGGAATGTAATAAATATGATTAATATCACTATTTTTATTTGTATTAAAATGTATATGTAGATAGGGATAAAGATCCAAGAGAGGAATATTGGAGGAAAGTTTAAAAAATGAACAATTAAAGCTATAAAGCGGGTGAGAGATGGAAGATAGAAAGGACTTGTTCTTAAATATAATGATGCCATGATTAAAAATTAAAATAGGGATAGAAGTAAGAGAAATGGGGAATATTAGTATACACATTTTTAAACAATAAGATAAAAGTAATAATAAGAGGGAAGATTAGAAACTGAATGATGCTATTATGTATGTTTAAACAATATTGTGATTGGCGTAGTGTTGTATATGTATCTATTTTGTGCGGGAAATTCAAATGCATAGTGAATTCTGATTGGTTCTTGGTTGTCTCTGAAAAGTATATAAAGAGGGCTGCTGCATGTGAGTTTTTGCTGAAGTCTCACCCTGTATTAAAGAGCTGTTGTTACTAGCCTGCTTGTGCCTCTCGTTTTTTCCGCGCTACAACATTGGCGACGAAGGTGGGATTGAGGCCACAAGAGGCAAATCAAAAAGAGCTTGGAGTTTCAGCCAAGGTGACTGGCGAACACGGAGTCGCGGCATGTCTGCCTACATTCCGCCAAAACCTTTTGACCCGACCCGAGAGAAGTGGGGATTGTATCTGACAAGGTTCGAGTGCTCCTTGGAAGCGAGCGAAATGCAAGGGCTCTCCGTGAACAGAAACAGGCTCTGTTCTTAAGCCACTGCGGGCCAGACGTATTCGAGATGGCCGAATCCCTCTGCAAGCCAACCCCAGTCCAGACGGTCACCTGGGACATCCTTCAAGCCAACCTAAAGGCTCACTACGATCCAGTTCCATCCAAATTCGTTCAGCGCTACGAACTCCGGCAAAGAGTTCAAAAAGAAGGAGAGCCGGTCAGTGCTTATGTGGCCGCACTTCGAAAAGCCGCTACGCATTGTGACTACAGAGACTTAGACGATGCATTGCTTGAACAACTGATTTGCGGGGTTTGTGATACCCAGTTACAAAGGCATCTTCTAGCCAAGCCAGACCTAACGCTACCCGGCACGCTAGACGAAGCCCGGGCACACGAGGCATCAACGAAGGTGTTGGAAGCGCTGCAGCGTCCCAGTTCAAGCAAGGACGGGCCGAAAACAGCCCCCGTCCACAGAGAAGAGGTGCAAACCAGCACAGAGGAAGAGTTGGACGAGGACGTCTTCCATACAGAAAAGAGATTGAGCGAACAAAGTCGCCACCACGAGAACTGCCCCAGCTGTGGCGGGGATCACGAGAGACAGTCGTGTAAATACAGAGAAGCCATCTGCAGGCATTGCGAAGAAAAGGCCACCTAGCACGAGTTTGCAGAGCTCAACTTCCGCGTAGTCGAAAACCACGTGACTACCGCGACCAACCAGAATCGGCTCGTTCAAAACAGCCAATCAAAGATGATGGCGCGAGAAAACGGCGCGAACCTCAAAAGCGGGAAACCTACAGCACGACAATCGGCCAAGCCAGCACACCCGACAACGAGAAAGTCTACACAAAAGTAGAAATCGATGGCAAATTGGGCGAAATGGAGATCGACACCGGGTCGACGTTATCGATCATGTCCTGGTCAACACTCAAGGCACTCCTGCCCAAACTTCAGAAAAGCCAGCTATCCCGACAGAAAATCTGCCTACTTGACTAACAGGGAAACCAAGTTCCCGTTGAAGGCATGGGCACGTTCCGGGTCACCTACGGCGAGTTCCAGAAAGAGCTACCCCTGACCGTCATCAGAAAGCCCCTTCTGAGTCTACTGGGCATGAAATGGTTCCGAGCCCTCGGCATGGGCTTCACGGGCATCCACAACATCAACGGATCATCACTGAAAGAAACACTGCTTCACGAGTTTCGGGACGTTTTCGAAGAGACTCTAGGCAAGTACATGGGGACCCCTATTTCTTTCAATTTGGACCCCAATGTAGTGCCAATTAGACTGAAGGCAAGGCAAGTTCCCTTTGCCTTAAAACCCAAAATCGATGAGGAGCTCAACAAGCTCATTAAGCAAGGGGTGCTAGTTCCTGTAGATCACGCTAAGTGGGAAACCCCAATAGTTACTCCAGTTAAAGCGGATGGCTCAATTAGAATTTGCGCCGACTATAAGTGTTCGATTAACAAGGCGTTGCAGCAGAGCAGCTATCCGGTTCCTATTGTCCACCATCTACTACACTCCCTGGGCCCTGGCAAGCTATTCGCGAAGCTAGACCTTGCGCAGGAGTACCAGCAACTGCCAGTAGATGATGCTACGACAGAATCACAGACAATTGTAACCCACAGAGGTGCCTTTAAATGCACCAGGCTTCAGTTTGGGGTCAGCATCGCCCCAGGACTTTTTCAAAGTACCATGGAGCGCCTCCTACAAGGCCTCGCAGGTGTCGTCCCGTATTTCGACGACGTTTTGATTAGTGGCCAGGACGAAGTGAGGTTGAGCCAAAGGGTTAGACAAGTCCTAACCAGATTCAGAGAAGTGGGACTTAAACTCAAACGAAATAAATGCAGGATAGCAGTTCCATCCGTGGAATTCTTAGGCTACAGAATCGACGGCTCAGGCATTTACCACACAGAAAGCAAGGTGAGGGCCATCCAAGGGGCGCCCACCCCCAAGTCAAAAGCTGAGCTGCAGGCCTTCCTGGGCCTACTCAATTTCTATACGATGTTTTTGAAACAGAAAGCCACCGTTGCGGAGCCTCTGCACAGGCTCCTTGGAAAAAATGTTCCGTGGGTTTGGGGCAAGCGAGAAGTGACCGCTTTCAATGCAGTAAAGAGACTTTTGTCCGAGGACAGTTTCCTTATTCAGTACAATGCTGAACTGTTTCTGGTGTTAGTCTGTGACGCTTCCCCCTTTGGCGTTGGTGCAGTTTTAGGCCATAGACTGTCGAACGGGTTAGAGGCGCCCATCGCCTATTACTCTTGCACTCTGTCTAGTGCTGAAAGGAACTATAGCCAGCTAGATAGGGAGGCACTAGCGGCTGTAGCGGGGGTCAAAAAATTTCACGAGTATTTGTTTGGCCGTACTTTTGAACTCATCACAGACCACCAGCCTCTTTTGGGACTTTTGGCTGGAGATAAACCAACCCCGGCGGCCCTCTTCCCCCAGATGACCAGATGGTCCATTTTCTTGGCTGCATATTCTTACAAACTGCTCCACCAGCCGGGCAAAACCTTGGGACATGCTGACACCCTCAGCCGATGTCCCTTGCCAGAACTATTGGACAACCCGACCCCAGAAGCTCCGGTGCTACTACTGGACGTTGTTTACCCAGGCCCCATTTCTTCGAACGAGGTGGCGAGGGTTTCTGCCAGAGACTCTGTTTTGTGCACAGTAATGGGCTGGGTGACGAGGGGTTGGCCTACCAAAGTGGACAGTGGTGACTTCCAATTGTATTTCAACAAAAAAAATGAACTGTCTATGTTGGGGGGTTGTTTGTTGTGGGGTGACAGGTTGGTCATTCCTTCGCGTTTAAGACACAGGGTTCTAGAAATGCTGCACAAGGGACACCCTGGGGTTGTTCTCATGAAAGGCCTAGCTCGTAGCTATATTTGGTGGCCACATCCCGACCAAGATGTCTCTGAGTGGGTGGGGAAGTGTAGGCCCTGCCAGGAGTCCCGCCCAGATCCTCCCATAGTGCCCGTTCGGGAGTGGGAAAAACCAACGGGACCATGGGGGAGGATTCACATAGATTTCGCTGGCCCGTTCCATGGCCAGAACTTTCTAATTATTGTCAATGCATATTCTAAGTGGCTCGAAATTTCCCTAATGCCATCGACCACTTCTGAGGCCGTAATCAAAGTACTCAGAAAACTATTCACAACACATGGGTTCCCAGACACTCAGGTGTCCGACAATGGGCCCCAATTCACGGCAACTCAATTCAAAGGCTACCTAGCCGAATTAGGCATTATACATGCACTATCCGCTCCTTTTCATCCGGCTTCTAATGGCCTTGCTGAACGATTTGTAAGAACGGCCAAAGAAGCCCTATCCCGACTCGATGCAGGGGACTGGAAGGCTAGGATAGATGAGTTCCTAGCAGTACAGCATGCTACCCCGTGCCCCACTTCGGGCCACAGCACGGCCGAACTTTTAATGGGCCGAAAGTTGTGATGCGTTCTAGACAGACTGCATCCTAATTACTCCTCTGATAGTTTCACCGGGGAAGGGGGAGGACTAAGACACTTCGAAGTAGGATCACTAGTCTTTGCTAGAAGCTACACCAATGGGCCATTATGGGTAGAACGAACCATTGTAGGAATTACCGGTCCAAAGTCATACACAGTAGATATTGGGCATGGTAAAATCTGGAAGAGACATATAGATCAATTACGTAAACGTTTACCAAACGAAACACCATGTCCTAACTACCCAAGTCTTTCCAACATAGCTACCTCAAGCCCGAGTAAGCCGGAATACTTATCTGGCAACCCGGAGTTCCAGCGCCGCCCCAGTGAGCCGACACTCCCAGCCGGAGATTGCCACACCTCTGGAGAAATCCAGGAGGTTCCATTGGCGGAGCCGGGAGAGACGGGAGGTCCCTCCGACCGGCTCCACGCCTCACCAACAACTGAACTGCGCAGGTCAACCAGGATTAAGACACGCCCTGGTAACCTGCGTGATTTTGTATGTAAATATGTAAATAGATAGAAAAAGTGCCTTCTGGGAAGGGAGGGGTGTTGTGTATGTATCTATTTTGTGCGGGAAATTCAAATGCATAGTGAATTCTGATTGGTTCTTGGTTGTCTCTGAAAAGTATATAAAGAGGGCTGTTGCCTGTGAGTTTTTGCTGAAATCTCACCCTATATGAAAGAGCTGTTGTTACTAGCCTGTTTGAGCCTCTCGTTATTCCCGCGCTACAACACATAGAAATAACATATTAAAACACTGAATAATTAAATCATGAAAGTCTATAATTTAATACAAATATGTGTATTAATACTAGAACTACATAAACTTGAGGAATGTAACAAATATGTTTAATAGCTCTATTTGTATTTCTACTAAAATCTATGATACCCAGATGCCACACTGTTCACGCATTGATATGGATATATTGTAAAATAAAACAAAAAACTTGGAAAAAAAGATATCTATTCCGCTTTTCTCTTTCAATATGCCAAATCAACTTTCTGATTCAATTTGGAAAGCTGCTCAGAGGAAGAGAAGGTTTTTGCTTGGCATCAGATTCACTTCCTCTCACTGTGTCTCTTGTACAGAAATAAATTGCAGTATCCTCCAGTTTGAGACTGTTCATTTGCAGATACAGCTGGCTTTTGGCATCGTCCCTGGAGATGGTGAAGCGTCCCTTGACTTTGTCAGAGTAGTAAGTGGAAGGAGATGATCCTGTAGCTATGGCTGTCACCCATTCCAGGCCTTTCTCTGGAGCCTGTCTCACCCAGTACATCCAGTAGCTGCTGAAGGTGAATCCAGAGCCTTGGCAGGAGAGACGGAGGGACTCCCCAGGTCTTCTCACATCCCCTCCAGACTCCACCAATTGTACTTGAGACTGGACTCCTAAAAACAAAAGCATTTCAATGAAACCTTCTATTTACAAAAAGAGAATATGGAAGGAAATTCTTTAAAGAGGGGAAAAGTACCTTGAAGGAACACTAACAAGGGCACCAAATTCAGCCATGGGATCATTTTTGCTCTCTGTAATGAATGGAGGGAATTGAGAGGAAAGAATTCAGGAAAGTGCACAAACTTTGTGTTGTTGGGTGTAGCCTGAAAAGGGAAACCAAGCAGCTCCTTTAAAGAGGAAATTGTGCCTTGATTTGCATATCACTTGGAATAAAGGGGTCCTTCAGTGCATTGATCTCAGAATTTATATGTGTTATTTTCACGTAATATGCCACTCTTAATAAAAGTGAAGGCAGACTCCTTTTCTTTAAACTATAAGGTCATTGGAGAAACAGCAGGAAAATGAAGACTTGCTAAATTTCAGAAATTCTCAGAAATGATTCAAAAGGACAGGCGAGGAAAATGCAATAAAAGTTTTGGAAGGAGGTATTTTGAGATAGAACATGAAAAGAAGATCACATCTGAATTCGGGAGTTCCCCCCAACACACACACACACACATTTTCTCTCCTTAATATGTCCCCTTAAATAAACCAACAATAAATGAGTGCAAACCAAATGATGAGGCACCAATTTGTAAGACAATTTGAGTTGAATCAAAGAAAAGACACAAGAGAGAAGAAATTGATCAAGCCGGTGGGATGTTCTTTGCTCATTAGATTGGGTTTTATCTTGGCGGTAGTTTTCATTTTATATATTGCTTGTTTGGGGTTGCTATTGATCAGTTATTCATTGCCGAGAGTTGATTCACCAAGATGGATAAAAATTGAAATAATGGTAGTACAGGGAGACATCTGGGCCACAACATGCCTGATATCATATTGTGTGTGGAGGTTTTTTTTTTTTTTTTTTTTTTTTGCAATACCAGGTAATGCACTAATTGGGGAGAAACAGCTAGGAAAAAAAATATTGATTTGCAAATTATACTTAAGCGATTATGGAGGAAGAAATCAATGGTTGAACCAAAAGGAATAGGAACTCTTGGAACAATAACCAAACCGCTGCCCAGATACATGGAATTTTTGAACTTATTAAGACCTGAATATTCTGACTGTGAAAAAAAAAAAAAACCAACCACTACCCTACTAGGAACTGCCTGTGTATTCAGATGTTGCCTTAACAGCTCTGAGCTCCTTGGTTAGGACTTGAAGTGTTAAGTCCCAGACTGTATTCTACAAAGAATTCAATTTCCACTACATTAAGCACTAACCGATTAACAGAGTTGGAAGGGACCTTGTAGGTCATCTACTTCCACCCCGCACCCAAGCAGGAGACCCTACACCATTTCTGACAGATGGCAGTCCAGTCTCTTTTGTAAGCCTCCAGGAATGAAGCTCCCACAACCTCTGAAGCAGTTCCTTTGATTGATTGTTCTCACCGTCAGAAAATTTCTCCTTATTTCTAAGTTGAATCTCACCTTGATCCATCTGTTATTCCTTGTCCAGCCTTCAGTTGCTTTGGAAAATAAATTGACCATTTTCTCTCTGTGACAGCCCCTCAAGTATTGGAAGACTGCTATCATGTCTCCCCTGGTCCTTCTCTTCACTAGACTAGCCATGCCCAGTTCCTGCAACCGTTCTTCATATGTTTTAGTCTCCAATCTTTGTTGCTCTTCTTTGCAATTTTTGTAGAGTCTCAACATCTTTTTTATAGTGTGGTGACCAAAACTGGATGCAGTACTCTAGGTGTGGTCTTACTAATGCTTTATAGTGTGGTATTAGTACCTCACGTGATCTTGATTGAATCCCTCTGTTAATGCAATTAATGATTGCAATTGGCTTTTTTGGCTGCCACCACACACTGTTGGCTCATATTTAATTGTCAACTCAGAAATGGCTTCACAATGAGGAACACATACTGTGTGTGTTTGTACAGATGTGTGTGTGCATGATAAAATGACCCTTTGATTAGCTTTCATTTCCAGCAATGGTCTGTAGCATCTTTATACATTCTAGAAACTTCCTCTAGATACAAACACTGATGATACCTTATAAAAATTCTGAGCTTCAAGGTGAGGATTATAACCTCCTGACGTGTGAAATTTCCCTGAGAGCTTTCAGCGAACTATTATGGAAACAATAATAATAAAAATAATAAAAACCATGTCGGAGAAATGAGACAATATCTAATGACTCTTGTTTTATTCCCTATCCCATCCCTCACCCACTGCAGAGGCAATGGAGTTTCATGTGACAACGCTGCCCCCTAGTGTCCAAAGTAAGGAGGGGAGACATCTTCCTTAATATTTCCTCAATATCTATGGCTTTTGGCATTGTCCCTGGAGACGGTGAAGTGGCCTCCACCAACTGTACTTGAGACTGGACTCCTAAAAACAAAAGCATTTCAATGAAACCTTCTATTTACAAAAAGAGAACATGGAAGGAGATTCTTTAAAGAGGGAAAAAATTACCTTCAATCAGCACTAACAAGGGCAACAAATTCAGCCATGGGATCATTTTTGCTCCCTGTAGTGAATCAAGAAAATTGAGAGGAAAGAATTCAGGGAAGTGTACAAACTTTGTGTGGGTGGGTATAGCCTGAAAACGGAAATCAAGCGGATCCTTTAAAGGGGAAATTTTGCCTTCATTTACATATCACTTCAGATAAAAGGGCCACTCAGTACATTAATCTCACAGTTTTCCTTGTAGTCTCCATACATGGGAACTTTCATAAAAGATTCCAGTCTTAATAAAGTGAAGGCAGACTCATTCTTTTATATATTCTGTAAATTCATAGTAGGAATGGCAGGTTTATATTAGAGTAATTAAAACAAGGACTTGCAAAATTTCACCATTTCTCAAGGGTGATTGAAAGGGAGATGCAAGGAACATGCAATTATAATTTTTGAAAGGGCTATGCTGGAGACAGAACATGAAGGGAAGACCACATCTATATTCAGTAAAAGCCCTCCACATTTTCTCCCATTTCCATGGCCTTTTGAAAAGGACCCCAAAGCCCCAATGCTTGATGAGGCACAATTGGTAAATCAGAGTTTGAATGAGGGAAAAGAAAGACAGAGAAGATATTCACCTAGAAAAAAATAATTATTTCTACAAATAAATAACTTTATATTCTACAAATAATTTACTTTCCTCTATATTTCGCAAAGCACATCTGCTGCTAAGTCAGACATGGCTCATATTACTCTATGCAGTGAGGGTTGCATGGGCATTTCCCTGGTGGTGCAGTGGTTAGAATGCAGCATTGCACTCTTACTCTGCCCACTGCCAGGAGTTTGATCCTGACTGGCTCAAAGTTAACCTAGTCTTCCATCCTTCCGAGGTTGGTAAAGTGAGAGACCCAGATTGTTGGGGGCAATAGGCTGGCTCTCCAAAGTGCTCAGAGAGGTCTGTAAATTCCATGAAGTGCTATATAAATTCTACTACTATTGCTACTTCATGTATCAATAATCTGTTCTGTACCACTTTTGTAATCGTTTTTTAGGATAATCAATCTCTTGTTCAACACCAATGATTTGTTTCCATTGGCTGAGTGTGGATTACATTAGGATTAGATTAGAAGACTCGTTTTGCAAACTACCCAGCCTGGAGAGTTCCTCCTTCTCGCCTATGAAAATGTCAACCATCTTCCACACTGCTTCTTAGAAGGTCAGATCTGAGGTTCCATATTGTATATGGAGATTTATCTTCCACTTCACACTTTAAATATACAAATACAAGTTTCTCATTCAATTTGGAAAGCTGCTCAGAGGAAGAGAAGGTTTTTGCTTTGGCATCAGATTCACTTCCTCTCACTGTGGTTTTGGCACATAATAGACAGCTGTGTCCTCCGGTTTGAGGCTATTCATTTGCAGATACAGGTGGCTTTTGGCATCGTCCCTGGAGATGGTAAAGCGGCCCGTCACTTTGTCTGAGTAGTAAATTGGAGATGAGGATGTACTGATGTAGGCCACCCATTCCAGGCCTTTCCCTGGAGCCTGTTTCACCCAGCTCATTCTGTAGCTGCTGAAGGTGAATCCAGAGGCAGGTGAGACGGAGAGACTCTCCAGGTCTTCTCACATCTCCTCCAGACTCCACCAACTGTACTTGAGACTGGACTCCTAAAAGGGAAAGTGTTCCAATGAAATCTTCAATATAGAAAAAGAGAATATGGAAGGAAATTCTTTAAAGAGGGAAAAAATACCTTGAAGGAACACTAACATGGGCACCAAATTCAGCCATGGGATCATTTTTGCTTCCTGTAATGAATGGAGGGAATTGAGAGGAAAGAATTCAGGAAAGTGGACAAAACTTTGTGTTGTTGGGTGTAGCCTGAAAAGGGAAACCAAGCGGCTCCTTTAAAGGGGAAATTTTGCCTCCATTTGCATATCGCTTGGGATAAAAGTGCCCCTCAGTGCATTAATCTAACAGTTTTACTTGTTCACACATTATATGTCTTATTTTCACAGAACACTTAATAAAAGTGAAGGCAGACTCCTTTTCTTTAAACTATAAAGTCATTGGCGAAACAGTGGGTTTATATTAGAGTAATTAAGGAAAATGAAGACTTGCTAAATTTCAGAAATTCTCAGAAATGATTCAAAAGGACAGGTGAGGAACACATAATCAAAGCTTTGGAAGGAGATATTTTGAGATAGAAGATGAAAAGAAGATCACATCTGAATTTTTCTCTCCTTAGTATGTCCCTTTGAAGAATCCCCCAAAGAGAGTGCAAACCAAATAAAGAGGCACCAATTTGTAGGAGAATTTGAGTTGAATCAAAGAAAAGACACAAGAGAGAAAGAATTGATGAAGCCTTTGGGATGTTCCTTGGTTATTAGATTGGGATTTAATTCATCGGTTGAATTCATTTTATATATTGCTGGCTTGGGCTTGCTATTGTTTGGTGTTTTGATCAGTTATTCATTGCCGAGAGTTGATTCACCAAGATGGATAAAAAATTGAAATAATAGCAGTACAGAGAAATTTCTCTCCCACAACGTGCCTGATATCACAATTGTGGATGGGGGGAAGTCTGGTTCATTAATATTGCAATACCAGATGATGCATAAATTGAGGAGAAACAGCTAGGAAAAATAATCCTAGGTTGAATCTCTCCTTGTTCAGTTTCCATCCGTAATTCCTGGTCCGGCCTTCAGATGTTTTGGAAAATAGGTTGACCACCTCCTCTCTGTTACAGCCCCACAAGTATTGGAAGACTGCTGTCAGGTCTCCCCTGGTCTGTCTCTTCACTAGACTACCCATGCCCAGTTCCTGCAACCGTTCTTCACATGTTTTAGTCTCCAATCTCCTAAGCGTCTTTGTTGCTCTTCTCTGCACTTTTTCTAGAGTCTCAACATCTTTTTTACAGTGTGGTGACCAAAACTGGATTCAGTATTCTAGGTGTGGTCTTACTATGGCCTTATAGAGCGATATTAGTACCTCACGTGATCTTGATTGAAGCCCTCTGTTAATGCAATTAAGGATTGCAATTGACTTTTTTGGCTGCCGCCACACACTGTTGGCTCATATTTAATTGTCAACTCAGACATGGCTTCACAATGAGGAATATACACTCTCTCTATGTGTTTATGTGTGCGTGTGTGCCAGGGGTGGGTTCTAATTTTTTTTTACTACCGGTTCTGTAGGCGTGGCTTATTTTGTGGGCGTGGCTTGATGGTCATATAACAATTCTTTAGGATTTAGCGGAGGTACTGGTCTACCAGGCTTCTAACTGCTTGCAGAGCTGTACGGGTCTACTCATTTGTTTTTGGAGGCACCGGTCTACCTATTTGTTTTTGCAGGCACCTGTCTACTCATTTGTTTTTAGAGGCACCGGTTTATCCATTTATTTTTGCAGGCACCGGTCTACTCATTTGTTTTGGGAGGCTCCGGTCTACCACTACACTGCCTTTTAACATTGATCTGCTGTAGGGCGGCCCTTTGAAGCCCCGCGGCAGGAGTTTAAACAGTTTTTTTCCTTCTAGCCGATCAGCTGGGACTCAGGAGGCAGAAATAGATTGGGGGTAGGGCCAAATAAAAGGTAAGAATAATGCGGGGCGGGGCAGGGGAGGCGGGGGGGGGCAGAACCGGTTCGGTGATGTCATATCATCACCTCTACCGGCTCTGCGGAATGGGGTGGAACCGGGAGGAACCCACCACTGGTGTGTGTGTGAACATGATATAATGTCCCTTCATGTACTTTTCATTTTCAGCAAAGGTCCATCATTTTATCAAAAATTCCGAGCTTTCAGGTGAGGATTATAATGTGAAATTTACCTCAGAGCTTTCAGTGAACTATTATGGAAACAATAATTAAAAAATAATATCCCAGAAATGAGACCATATCTAATCACACTTCTTTTATTTCCTATCCCATCCCCCATCCACTACAGAGGCCACGGAGTTTCATGTGGCCAGGCTGCCCTCTCGTGTCCAAAGTGAGGAGGGGAGACATCTTCCTTAATATTTCTTCAATATCTACATGAGAGTTTGGATATTTAGAAAGATTATCCTAGCTTCATTTCCTGTTTTGTACCATGATCATACTTTGAATTCCAGTTAATCTAAAACAGATTAATGATAAGAAGCCACTTTTTTTACAAACTACCCAGTTTGTTCCACAGCCTGGAGAGTTCCTTCTTCTCACCTATCAAAATGTCGATCATCTTCCTCACAGCTTCTTAGAAGATCAGATCTGAGGTTCCATATTGTATATGGAGATTTATGTTCCTCTTCTCACTTTAAATACACAGATTCAACTTTCTGATTCAATTTGGACAGCTGCTCAGAGGAAGAGAAGGTTTTTGCTTGGCATCAGATTCACTTCCTCTCACTGTGCGTCTGGCACAATAATAAATTGCAGTATCCTCCAGTTTGAGGCTGTTCATTTGCAGATACATCTGGCTTTTGGCATCTTCCCTGGAGATGGTGAAGCGTCCCTTGACTTTATCAGAGTAGTAAATTGGAGTTGAGGATGTACTGATGTAGGCCACCCATTCCAGGCCTTTCCCTGGAGCCTGTTTCACCCAGCTCATCGCATAGCTGCTGAAGGTGAATCCAGAGGCTTGGCAGGTGAGACGGAGGGATTCCCCAGGTCTTCTCACATTCCCCCCAGACTCCACCAACTGTACTTGAGACTGGACTCCTAAAAGGGAAAGTGTTTCAGTGAAATCTTCAATATAGAAAAAGAGATTATGGATGGAAATTCTTTAAAGAGGGAAAAAAATACCTTGAATGAACACTAACAAGGACACCAAATTCAGCCATGGCATCATTTTTGCTCCCTGTAATGAATGGAGGAAATTGAGAGGAAAGAATTCAGGAAAGTGCACAAACTTTGTGTTGTTGGGTGTAGCCTGAAAAAGGAAACCACACAGCTCCTTTAAAGGGGAAATTGTGCCTTGATTTGCATATCGCTTGGGATAAAAGGGTCCTTCAGCGAATTGATCTCACAGTTTTTATGGCAGATTTTTACATAACATGCCACTCTTAATAAAAGTGAAGGCAGACTCCTTTTCTTTAAACTATAAAGTCATTGGAGAAGCAGCAGGAAAATGAAGACTTGGTAAATTTCAGAAATTCTCAGAAATGATTCAAAAGGACAGGCAAAGAAAATGCAATAAAAGTTTTGGAAGGAGATATTTTGAGATAGAACATGAAAAGAAGATCACATCTGAATTCGGGAGGTTTCCTCCCCCCCCCCCATAATTTCTCTCCTTAGTATGTCCCCTTGAATAAACCAACCATAAGTGAGTGCAAACCAAATGATGAGGCACCATTTTTTAAGACAATTTGACCTTTATACATTCTAGAAACTTCCCCTGGATACAAACACTGATGACACATCATTTTATCAAAAATTCTGAGCTTCATGGTGAGGATTATAAGCTCCTTAGATGTGAAATTTTCCTCAGAGCTTTCAGTGAACTATTATGGAAACAATAATTAAAAAAAAAACATGTCTGAGAAATGAGACTATATCTAATAAACCTTGTTTTATTCCCTATCCCATCCCCCACCCAGTGCAGAGGCCATGGAGTTTCGTGTGAGAACACTGCCCCCTGGTGTCCAAAGTGAGGATGGGGAAACATCTTCCTTAATATTTCTTCAAGATCTATATGGCAGTTTGGATATTTAGAAAGATTATCCAATTATAGTTTCAGTTCCTGCCTTCTACTATGATAGTAATGGACTATTTTTAATTCCAGTTTGTTTCTCAAATCATTTCCACATTATAAACAGCGAAGGTAAAACTGGAGTTTTCAAGCTATTTTTTTTTTTTTTTCAACATTTGATTTTCTTCCAACAAACTCTATAATTGGTTTCCCAGAACAAAAGAATCCAAAATTCTTTCTGGATTTTGATGAATTCTCATTCACTAATCCATTGTTTTGGGCTGAAACAAGTTGAGGAGCTGCTCTGGAGAAAGGAAGGTCCTTGCGTGGCTTCAGAATCGGAATACAGAACAGAATAACAGAGTTGGAAGGGACCTTGGAGGTCTTCTAGTCCAACCCCCTACCCAGGCAGGAAACCCTACACCACTTCAGACAAATGGTTATCCAACATTTTCTTAAAAATTTCCAGTGTTGGGACATTCACAACTTCTGCAGGCAAGTTGTTCCACTTATTAATTGTTCTAACTATCAGGAAATTTCTCCTTAGTTCTAAATTGCTTCTCTCCTTGATTAGTTTCCACCCGTTGCTTCTTGTTCTACCCTCAGGGGCTTTGAAGAATAATTTGACTCCCTCTTCTTTGTGGCAAAAACTGAGATATTGGAACACTGCTATCATGTCTCCCCTAGTCCTTCTCATCATCAAACTAGACATACCCAGTTCCTTTAACTGTTCTTCATATGTTTTAGCCTCCAGTCCCCTAATCATCTTTGTTGCTCTTCTCTTCCCTTCTCTTTCTAGAGTCTCTCCTCACTTCCCCTCACTGTGATTCGATTCAGAAAGCTGCTCAGAGGAAGAGGAGGTTTTTGCTTGGCATCAAATTCACTTCCTCTCACTGTGTCTCTGGCACAGTAATAAACAGCTGTGTCCTCTGGTTTGAGACTGTTCATTTGCAGATACAGCTGGCTTTTGGCATCATCCCTGGAGATGGTGAAGCGTCCCTTGACTTTGTCTGAGTAGTAAATTGGAGTTGAACGTGTGCTTATGAAGGCCACCCATTCCAGGCCTTTCCCTGGAGCCTGTCTCACCCAGCTCATTCTGTAGCTGCTGAAGGTGAATCCAGAGGCTTGACAGGAGAGACGGAGGGACCCTCCAGGTCTTCTCAAATCCCCTCCAGTCTCCACCAGCTGTGCTTGAGATTGAACTCCTAAAAACAAAAGTGTTTCAATCAAATCTTCTATATACAAAAAGAAAAAAAATGAAGTTAATTCTTTAAAGAGGGGAAAAAATACCTTGAAGGAGCATCAACAAGGGCACCAAATTTATCCATGGGGTCATTTTCACTCCCTATAAGGAATCAAGGAAATTGAGAGGAAAGAATTCAATTCAATGTGGGTGGGTGTAGCCTGAAAACAGAAATCAAGTGGATCCTTTAAAGGGGAAATTTTGCCTTCATTTACATATCGCTTCAGATAAAAGTGCCCCTCAGTGCATTCATCTCACATTTTTCCTTCTAGTCTCCATATATGGGAGACTTTCACAAAAGATTCCAGTCTTAATAAAAGTGGAGGCAGTCTCTTTCGATATTTTTTACTGTAAATTCATAGCGGAAATGGCAGGTTTATATTGGAATAATTAAAAGAAAGACTTGCAAAATTTCACTTCTTCCCCAAAGTGATTCAAAGGGACAGGCAAGGAACATGCAATTATACTTTTTGAGAGGGCTACGCTGGAGAGAGAACCTGAAGGGAAGAGCACATCTATATTCAGTTAAAGCCCTCCACATTTTCTCCCCTTTCCATGGCCTTTTGAAAAGGACCCCAAAACCCCAATGCTTGATGAGGCACAATTGGTAAATCAGAGTTGGAATGAGAGAAAAAAATAGACGGAGAAGATATCCATATAATACAAATGAATTATTTCTACAAATAAATAACTTTATATTGTACAAATAATTAAGCTTCCTCTATATTTCACAAGCACATCTGCTGCTAAATCATACATGGCTTATGTTACTCAATGCAGTGAGGGTTGCATGGGCATTTCCCTGGTGATGCAGTGGTTAGAATGCAGCATTGGAGGCTGACTCTGCAGACTGCCAAGAGTTCGATCCGGACTGACTCAAAGTTGACCTAGTCTTCCATCCTTCTGAGGTTGGTAAAGTGAGGACCAAGATTGTTGGGGGCAATAGGCTGGCTCTCTAAACAGGTCGAAGAGGTCTGTAATGTACCATGAAGTGCTTTTTATACTTCATTTATCAAAATCTGTTCTGTACCACTTTTATAATCGTTTTCTAGGATAATGATTCTCTTCTTCAACACTAATGATTTGTTTCCATTAGGTGAGTTTGGATTACATTAGGATTAGATAAGAAGGCTCATTTTACAAATTACCCACTTTGTTCCACCGCCTGGAGAGTTCCTTCTTCTCACCTATGAAAATGTCAATCATCTTCCACACTGTTTCTTACAAGTTCAGATCTGAGGTTCCATATTGTATATGGAGATTTATCTATTGCTTTGCACTTTAAATACACAAATGCAAGTTTCTCATTCAACTTGGAAAGCTTCTCAGAGGAAGAGGAGGTTTTTGCTTGGCATCAGATTCACTTCCTTTCACTGTGTGTCTGGTACAGTAATAGAGAGCTGTGTCCTCTGGTTTGAGACTGTTCATTTGCAGATACATCTGGCTTTTGGCATCGTCCCTGGAGATGGTGAAGCGTCCCTTGACTTTGTCTGAGTAGTAAATTGGAGTGGATTGTGTATGTATGAAGGCCACCCATTCCAGGCCTTTCCCTGGAGTCTGTCTCACCCAGCTCATCGCATAGCTGCTGAAGGTGAATCCAGAGGCTTGGCAGGTGAGACGGAGGGATTCCCCAGGTCTTCTCACATCCCCTCCAGACTCCACCAACTGTACTTGAGATTGAACTCCTAAAAGGGAAAGTGTTTCAATGAAATCTTCAATATAGAAAAAGAGATTATGGATGGAAATTCTTTAAAGAGGGGAAAAAATACCTTGAATGAACACTAACAAGGACACCAAATTCAGCCATGGCATCATTTTCACTCCCTGTAATGAATGGAGGGAATTGAGAGGGAAGAATTCAGGAAAGTGCACAAACTTTGTGTTGTTGGGTGTAGCCTGAAAAGGGAAACCACACAGCTCCTTTAAAGGGGAAATTGTGCCTTGATTTGCATATCGCTTGGGATAAAGGGGTCCTTCAGTGCATTGATCTGACAGTTTTTATGGCAGATTTTCACATAACATGCCACTCTTAATAAAAGTGAAGGCAGACTCCTTTTCTTTAAACTATAAAGTCATTGGCGAAACAGCGGGTTTATATTAGAGTAATTAAGGAAAACGAAGACTTGCTAAATTTCAAAAATTCTCAGAAATGATTCAAAAGGACAGGTGAGGAACACGTAATCAAAGCTTTGGAAGGAGATATTTTGAGATAGAACATGAAAAGAAGATCACATCTGAATTCGGGAGGTTTCCTCCCCCCCCCATAATTTCTCTCCTTAGTATGTCCCCTTGAATAAACCAACAATAAGTGAGTGCAAACCAAATGATGAGGCACCATTTTTTAAGACAATTTGACCTTTATACATTCTAGAAACTTCCCCTGGATACAAACACTGATGACACATCATTTTATCAAAAATTCTGAGCTTCATGGTGAGGATTATAACCTCCTTAGATGTGAAATTTTCCTCAGAGCTTTCAGTGAACTATTATGGAAACAATAATTAAAAAAAAAACATATCTGAGAAATGAGACTATATCTAATAAACCTTGTTTTATTCCCTATCCCATCCCCCACGCAGTGCAGAGGCCATGGAGTTTCGTGTGAGAACACTGCCCCCTGGTGTCCAAAGTGAGGAGGAGGAAACATCTTCCTTAATATTTCCTCAAGATCTATATGGCAGTTTGGATATTTAGAAAGATTATCCAATTATAGTTTCAGTTCCTGCTTTCTACTATGATAGTAACGGACTATTTTTAATTCCAGTTTGTTTCTCAAATCATTCCACATTATAAACAGCGAAGGTAAAACTTGTGTTTTCAAGCTGTTTTTTTTTTCAACTTTTGATTTATTTTTTTTTAATTTGATTTATATGCCGCCCTTCTCCGGAGACTCAGGGCGGCTTACAATGCGTTAAGCAATAGCCTTCATACTTTTGTATATTTATACAAAGTCAGCTTATTGCCCCCACAAACTGGGTCCTCATTTATCCTACCTTAGAAAGGATGGAAGGCTGAGTCAACCTTGAGCCTGGTGAGATTCGAACTTACAGTAATTGCAGACAGCTGGTGTTAATCACAATTCTTTTTTAGTCTGCTGAGCCACCAGGCCCTTCTTCCAACAAAGTCTCTAATTGGTTTCCCAGAACAAAAGAGTCCAAAATTCTCTCTGGATTTTGATGAATCCTCCTTCACTAATCCATTGTTTTGGGCTGAAACAAGTTGAAGAGCTGCTCTGAAGAAAGGAAGGTCCTTGCATGGCTTCAGAATCACTTCCCCTCACTGTGTATTTCACACAGTAATAAACCCATCAGGGTCCACACCCATTTGCACCACTCATGGGACCCTGATGACACAGGTAAACCTCTCAGGTGACCTTAATGACTCGCTAAAAGGATGCAAATGTCCAGCTGTCTGCAAGGAGGATAAATCCTTCTGTTCCCCACCGTCCAGTCAGAGCTGAAGAAGCTTCTTGGATGAGAAGCGAAATATCTTCAAAGAAAAACCAGAAAGTCTTGAAAAAGCAGCTTTGGGATTCTCATCCAAGAAGCTTCTTCAGTTCTGATCGAACTGTGGAGGACGGAAGGATTTATCCTCCTTGCAGTCATCTGGTCATTAGCACTCTTTCTGAGAGTTGCTGAGGCGACTTGGAGGTTGATCTGTGCCTCAGGCTCACCTGAATAGTGCAAATGGGTGTGGAACCTTCTTGGAACTGCTACAAGGACTACGTTGTAAACAGGAGATAGGTGGTGTGGTATTCCATCCCTCCCCACCCCCAGTGAGAGAGAGCTGTTCAGTCTAAATGTAGATGGCCTCTTTGACCCCCTCTTTCAAACCAGAGATTCTCTCTGTTCAGAATATGGGCTTTTCTGTCTTCAAAAGAGTGACCCTTGTCAAATGGGCTGTTGAATCTTGTCCTGATGGGTTGATCCTCCTATGTTGTGCCATTTTGAAGTAGTTGTTAGATTCCTACTGATACTTGTTTTATTCCGTACTCCAAGGATCAGCAACCTGCGGCTCTGGAGCCGCATGTGGCTCTTTCACCCCTCTTCTGCGGCTCCCTGTCACTCAAAATATGCGTCACAAGCACCAATGAGTGACACCTCCTGGCACACAATATATTGAGCTTTTCAACCCCAAGATCCAAGAAAAGAAACTTTTTAGAAGAAAACAGAATGTTTAATTCAACTACATATGCTAGTTTTGTGGCCGCTCAAGAAATAGTCAGACATGGGAAGGGTTTTGTGGCTCCCGGTGTTTTCTTTTCTGTGGGAAATGGGTCCAAATGGCTCTTTGAGTGTTTAAGGTTTCAGATCCCTGCCGTACCCCATCCCTAGCCATGGAATGTCATAAGACAACATTGTCCCCTAGTGACAAATGTGAGGAGTGGAGGCACCTTTCTACTTCTCCCAGGTAATTCATTCAGAGGAGATATTTCCGAAATATGTGATATTTAGAAGGATTATCCTTAAATTTCATTTCTATCCTTCTGCTGTGATACTAAAGGACTAATTTCCCATTCTAGGATTTTCCAAAGCCAAAACATCTTGTAAACAGGGGAGGTAAAAAATTGGAATTTTCTAGCCATTTTCATCGTTTTTCATTTTGTTCCAGCAAACTCACTCCTCGGACACCTTGAGATTCAAGGTGCTGGTTTTAACCTATAAAGCCCTTTATGGCTTAGGTCCAGGCTATTTGTCGGACCACCTGCAACCAGCGTCAACTTCCCATCGCCCGGTGTGCTCTCACAGAGTGGGCCTACTCAGGGTGCTGTCGGCTAGACAATGTCAGCTGGCGATCCCCAGGGATAGAGCCTTCTCTGTGAGCACCCCCCATCCTTTGGAATCAACTTCCCTTGGGGCTCCGGTTGGCCCCTGACCTTCGCACCTTCCGCCGTGAATTGAAAACCTGGCTATTTATGTCCCCCAGCCTGGACTGATAGGGTACTATATTTTAATTTTTTTAAAAAAACTTTTTTATTCTTTTGTGTATATTTGTTTTTGTTTTTTTTTAATTTGATTTATATGCCACCCTTCTCCGGAGACTCAGGGCGGCTTACAATGCGTTAAGCAATAGCCTTCATTCTTTTGTATATTTTTATACAAAGTCAGCTTATTGCCCCCACAAACTGGGTCCTCATTTCACCTACCTTAGAAAGGATGGAAGGCTGAGTCAACCTTGAGCCTTGGAGAGATTCAAACCAGCAGTAAATTGCAGGCAGCTGTGTTAATAACAGGGTGCGTAGACCACTGTATTATCAAGGCTCTTTTTAACAGTCACTTGGTCAATTGTCATTGTGAGCTGCCCTGAGTCCTTGGAGATAGGGCAGCATACAAATTTTATTAAATAAATAAATAATAAATGAATAAATAAATAAATAAATAAATAAATAAAACAAGAGATTCCTAAAGGTCTCAATAGACGGTGATCAATACTCATTGACCGATCTAGGATCTGAGGCAGGGTCAAGTTTCAGAGCTGCTTTGAAAAACCGTGGGGTATTTTCTTGTATGGTTTTAGATCTACTTCCTTTCACTGTGTATGTTCTACAGTAAGGCACTACTGCAGCGGTGCAATCTACTTACCTTCCTTACCGGTTCGGAAAGCCATGGGCTGTGCGTCACCTACATGCACATACCTTTTGTACATGCACAAAACCTTCTGCACATGCTCAGAAGGTAAAAAAAAAATACTTCCGGGTTAAAACCAGGAAGTAATGACATCAGGGCGGCGATCGTTACCAGGTCGCCAAACCACAGGTGGCTCACTGGCTAAGACACTGAGCTTGTCGATCAGAAAGGTCGGCAGTTTAGCGGTTCAAATCTTTAGTACAGGTCTCCTGTGTGAGCAGGGGGTTGGACCAGATGACCTCCAATGTCCCTTCCAGGTCTGTTACTAAAAAGGTAACTGGACTTTCTTCGTTTTTTTCACAGGGAAAAATCACTACCGGATCAGACAATCCGGTCCAATCTGGGAGCATTTCACCCCTGCACTACTGTGTCTTCAGTTTTGAGGTTCATTTGCAGATACAGCTGGCTTTTGGCATTGTCCCTGGAGATGGTGAAGTTTCAGAGCTGCTTTGAAAAACTATGGGGTTGGGGTTTGTTTGTTTTTTTGCTGTTGGTTTTTTTGATATGGTTTTAGATCCAGTTCCTTTCACTGAGTATTTCACACAGTAATAGACTGCCGTGTCTTCAGCTTTGAGGTTGTTCATTTGCAGATACAGCTGGCTTTTGGCATTGTCCCTGGAGACGGTGAAGCGACCCTTCACATTTTCCGAGTAGTAAGTGGAAGGAGATGAGCCTATATCCATTGCAGCCACCCATTCCAGGTCTTCCCCTGGATACTGTCTCACCCAGTGCATCCAGGAGCCGCTGATGGTGAATCCAGAGGCTTGGCAGGAGAGACGGAGGGACTCCCCAGGACTTCTCACTTCCCCTCCAGACTCCACCAAGTGGACTTGAGATTGAACTCCTAAAAACAAAAAGGGTTTCAATGTAAGCTTCTATGTACAAAAAAGAGAAAATGGAAAGGAATTCTTTAAAGAGGGAACATTACCCTGGAGGAGCACTAGCCAGGGCATAAAATTCAGCCACAGAATCATTTTTCTTCTCTTTAATGAATGGAGGGACTTGATAGAAAAGGATTGAGGAATATGCCCAACTTTTGTGTGGGTGTGTTTAGTCTGAAAAGGGAAACCATGCAGTTCCTTTAAAGGGGAACTTTGGCCCTGGTTTTACATATTGATTGGGATAAAAGTGATGTTTTGGACAGACTTTACCTGTGAGATTTCCAAATAATTTCTGAGTCCTAAGAAAACTCATGCTGGATATGCTTTGTTCTTGTTTTCCTGGGGGTACAGAGGAGAAAGGGAAGATTTATTTTAGAGTAAGTAAAATAAAGACTTGAGTATTTTGACCTCTCCTCAAAAATGAGTCAATGTATTAGAGAATTTATTCTCCTAACTATGTTGGAGTTAGGAGATTTGTTCCTTCCTGATCAATGTTTATCTCCCTTGGCTCAATCCAAATGGAAAATGGGAAGGGTTACATTTGAGTAAATATAAGTCTGGCAATATGGACATTGTGGGGATGATTTTTTTAAGTCACATATAAAAAACTACAGGTGCATAAAATGAGACCACTAGATTTGGGTTTTTTCACTGTAATTTCCCTGTTAAGCAAGGCATCTGAGAAATTCCAGTCTTACTAAGCTCGAAGGTTACTGGGGAGTAACCAGGTAAAGGTTACTACATCAAGGCAGGAAGACAATCCAAAATATCAATTGGCCTTCTGGGAGATGAAGTTTTCAATGACCAATATTTACGTCCCTTGGCTCAATCCTACTGAAAGGGGAGAACTTCAGTATTAAGAGCCGCAATGGCACAGTGGTTAGAGTGCAGTACTGCAGGCTACTTCTGCTGACTACCAGCTGACTGCAATTTGGCAGATCGAATCTCACCAGGCTCAAGGTTGACTCAGCCTTCCATCCTTCCAAGGTGGGTAAAATGAGTACCCAGATTGTTGGGGTCAATATGTTGACTCTGTAAAGATATTTCAGTGACATCTCTTGTATAGAAAAACAGCAAATTAATGTAAATGCTATAGAGACAGAAGCATTATCTCCAAGAACTGTTAGTAAGAAGATGAAAATGGAGGCTGGAGGCTGATTGGAAAGAGGTCTCTTTAAGGATGAAGAAGAACCACCAAGCATGTGTGATTCTGGGCAGCTGACCACATGGAGTTGAGAGTGAGTGGTTTTTATACCTTTTCTTGGGTTTTGCACTTGAGCTTCCTGTTCCTGTGCAAGAACACATGTTCTATTGGCTGTTGTCAGACTCCCATGGTGCCATGTAGGGGTTATCTAGGAGTCATAGCTGTGTTTATCTGAGATAAGTTTGATTGAAGTTTGGAGGGTGATGCAATAATTCCTATTATGGATTAATGGCTTTGCCCTGTGTTGGGTCTTGGGTTGAGAATTAATCTGCCTTCAGACTTTGCTGGAGGGAGTAATGGATTACTAAATCTGCATTTCTAAAAGCTGTCCCAGCTCAGTATCTGCTTGGGGACAGTGGGCTAGGGCTCTGAGTTTCTGTTTCCCTTAAGATTTTTTCATTTCTCTTTTAGGGGAAATATTTTATCCTGCCTTTTTTAAAATATTCCTCAAAATATTTCATTCTTCTAGGAGGGGAGGTGGCTTCCCACAAGGTAAGAGAAAGAAAGCCTGACTAGGTGGCTCAGTGGCTTAAGTGAGCTAAGACACTGAGCTTGTCGATCAGGAAGATCGCCAGTTCGGTGGTTCAAATCCCTAGTACAGGTCTCCTGTGTGAGCAGGGGGTTGGACTAAATGACCTCCAAGATCCCTTCCAACTCTGTTACTGTTAAAAGCATCCACCTTTAAAGAAGACAGAAGATTTTCCCTTGATCTCGTGACATTGAAGAAACCCAAAACAGCTGAATGCTAACCAAGCCATCAGGGGAATTGTGCTAAACAATCCGAGTCACAAAATGAGAATGGAAGATCACAGGCAAAGTAGAAATAGCTAGATCCTGTGGGGTCCTTTTTACACTGGGGTCAAACTGTTCACATCACGTTGCCGTCATGTGATGTTTCGCGACGGTTTTCCCATTTGCGGAAATGGGGTGGGCGTGGCCTGCGCATGATGCATCACGCCCCTGGGCTGCCAGTTTGACACCTCTGGCTTATTAGATTGGGTTGTTGTTGTTTTTTTTTAATCGGAGCAGTTTTATGCATTTCACATACTATTTTTTATTTGGTGGCTATTTTGTGCTTTGTTTGTATTGGTTGCTAGCTGTCCAGAATTGATTCCACAATAGATCAATAGGCAATCCTTCATTCTATGTTCACTGGAGACAAACCAGATTGATGACAAATGGGTGGCATAGACATTTAATAAATGTCTTTACGCACGGCAGGAGAGAAATTTGAACACCTTTCATATGCGCTGTCTCTGACGAATTCTTGGCATCACCTGGCAGGACAAAGTTTCAAATAGCAAAGTCTTGGAATGTGCTGGAATTTCTAGCATGTATACACTATTGAAACAGTGACGTTTATGCTGGCTGGGGCATGTCGTGAGAATGGCTGATGGTTGGATTCCGAAAGATCTCCTGTATGGAGAATTAGTGCAGGGAAAGCTCCTCAGAGGGAGACCACAGCTGCGATATAAGGATATCTGCAAGAGGGACCTAAAGGCCCTGGGAATGGACATTAACAACTGGGAAACCTTGACCTCCGATTGTTCAGCTTGGAGGCTAAAGACACAGCATGGCCTCCTCCAATTTGAAGAGACACTTGTTTGGCAGGCTGAGGCAAAGAGGCAATCCCAGAACCAGCAAAATCTGGGGGCTGGGCAGGGGACTGAATGCCCTCAGTGTAGAAGGGATTGTCACTCTCAAATTGGCCTTTTTAGTCACACTAGATGCTGTTTTAGGACCTCTTTCCAGAGCACGATACCATAGTCTTTTGAGACTGAAGGATGCCAATGCAATGCAGACATTTAATAAAGAAAGAAGCAATACAGCTAGTATGGTGATCTTGCAGGAAGGTATAAATAATAAGAAATTTGACCCCAGAGGTTTATCAAAGACATTCACACAGTGTCTACCCTGTATTTTGACTGGCCAGTCAAATGTAGTAGGCCAAACATGTTAAACAGATGATTATCAGATATACAACAGATGAAATAAAAGAAGGAATTGTGCAAGTTCTATTTCAAATCCAAAGAGAGAGAGAGGGAGGGAGGGAGGGAGAGAGAGAGAGAGAGAGAGAGGGAGGGAGGGAGGGAGGGAGGGAGGGAGGGAATCACCCATCAAGAATGATTTCATATCTGCATTAGAGACAGGAGGGTTGGTGTTATTAAAAAAAGTACGAATTTTAAAAAGTGTATATGTGTGTGGGAAGACATGAGAAGATTCTGAAGTATTTCTCTAAATGCTGGTGATCCATTACGCTACATAACATGGGAAAACCTGCTAAAAATTGTATGTGTATGTATGAATGCTTATTCTTAAACTTTAGTCTGTTGATGAAATCAGTGTTCATGTGATGTAGAGTAAATAACTGAGAATGGTTTAGAAAGCACAATTGATTTGGATGGCCACAAGATACACAATCTGTGGCCTAGAGGTAGAGCTCTTGCCTCACAATCAGGAGGTTGTGAGTTCGATCCTAGGTAAAGGCAGATGTAGGGTTCTCCTGCTTGGGCAGGGGGTTGGACTAGATGACTGCAAGGTCCCTTCCAACTCTTGTTAAATCTGTTAAAACCAAGAAACTTCCTAACAGTGAGAACAATTAACCAGTGGAAACAATCAACCTTCAGAAGCTATGGAGGTTTTTAAGAAGAGATTGGACAACCACTTGTCTGAAATGGTATAGGATCTGCTGCTTGATCAGGGGGTTAGACTGGAAGACCTCCAAGGTCCCTTCCATTTTTATTCTGATTGACAGGACTGTTTAACCAATATGCCCCCAGTGGACAGAGAAAGATATAAATGAGTCACTTTGTATTCTCTGGTTTGCCATGCCACAGATATATATCAAGTAAAGAACAATTGCCTAATATCTCTTAATGTATGGATGTTTTGGATATAAAAAGTCATATCTTCATTCACAATGGGCCTGGTAGCTCAGCAGACTAAAAGCATTGTGATTAACACCAGCTGTCTGCAATTACTGTAAGTTCGAATGTCACCAGGCTCAAGGTTGACTCAGCCTTCCATCCTTTCTAAGGTAGGTTAAATGAGGACCCAGATTGTGGGGACAATAAACTGACTTTGTATAAATATACAAAAGTATGAAGAGTATTGCTTAACGCATTGTAAACTACCCTGTGTCTCCGGAGAAGGGCGGCATATAAATCAAATTAAAAAAAAAAACTTATTAGATGTTTTTAAACATACCTATGATACACACATACAGTTATATAGGGGGATGTCCTTATAAATACCAAGACAAATATTTTTCATAATTCATACAATGGGTAGCCTTACATTGGATTAAGTAAATTTCTTGCTTTGCAATGTGAAAGCTGTGCAGCTGAATTTCTTTCCTGTAGCCACCTCAGAATCTAGAAGTCTACAAGATGAGACCATGGGATTTGTTTCCTTTCCTTGTAGAGGTAAAATCTTGAGGGAAGAGAATGTGTCCCATATCCCAAAATTAGTATATAGACCACATCATGTCAAAAGTCCTCCTGATTTATAAGTGGTGGTAAGAATAACCATCAAGCAATGACGATAAGGCAGGAAGATGATCCAAAATATACAGAACCCAGAAAGCTACACGGGAGGAGAGATTTACAATTGTCAATATCTGTCATGAGGACCCAGATTGTGGGGGCAATAAACTGACTTTGTATAAAAAAGAACACCGCTTGGGGGTGGGGGACGAAAGCCCTACTAAGCAGGTATATACAAAAGTATGAAGGCTATTGCTTAACGCATTGTAAGACACCCTGAGTCTCTGGAGAAGGGTGGCATATAAACCGAACCAATAAATAAATAAATAAATAAATAAATAAATAAATTAATTAATTAATTCAGCAAGGGTTAGGATTAGGGTTACAAGACTACAAGACAAGACAAAGGGATTTGTTGCATTTCCTTGTAGAGGAAAGAAGCTGAGGGAAGGGAACGTGTCCCATACTCGATTAACGACCACATCATGTCAAACATTCTCCTGATTTATAGGTGGTGGTAAGAATAACCATCAAGCAATGATGCCAAGGCAGGAAGACAGTCCAAAATATACAGACCCAGAAGGCTTCGTGGCAGTAGAGATTTCTAATCACCAATATCTGGCAGTCTTAAGACTGGCCAATTGAGGAGACAATGCTACAGGCATTAGGGGATTTTAAATAGCTTCATGTAGAAGGAATTAAGAAGGATAGAGTCTCGGGTTTAAGCACACTGAGTATAAATTAATGGAGAAGGAATGAAAAATGCATAACTTATAGAAAAGAATGAGACTGTGGAAAGTTGGCAATATTGAAAGAAAAAAAGGGGCTTAGTGAAAATATGTGCAAGAACTTCTTGGCGGGCTTCAGATTCACTTCCTCTCACTGTGTATATTGCACAGTAATAGACGGCCGTGTCTTCAACTTTGAGGCTGTTCATTTGCAGATACAGCTGGCTTTTGGCATTGTCCCTGGAGATGGTGAAGCGGCCCTTCACTTTGTTTGAGTAGTAAAAGTCCGTGTTACCCATATGTGTAAGCCATTCCAGTCCTTTCCCTGGAACCTGTCTCATCCAGGCCATGTAATGGCTGCTGAAGGTGAATCCAGAGGCTTGGCAGGAGAGATGGAGGGACTCTCCAGGTCTTCTCATATCTCCTCCGGATTCCACCAATTGGATCTCAGATCTGATACCTAAAAAGAAAGATGTTTCAATGAGATCTCCTGTAAACAAAAACAGTGAATGGAAGAAAACTCTACATAGAGGGAAACATTACCTCCAAGGGATACAAGTAAGGACACCAAGTTCAGCCACAGAATCATTATTGCTCTGCTAGTAATGAATGGGTGGAAATTCAACTTTGTGTAGGTGGGTGTTAATTGTTGCCTTTAAAGGGGGAATTGGGCCTTCATTTACATATTGCTTGAGATAAAAGAGTTCCTCAGAGCAGGATTTTCATAGTTGTCTTTGCACAGCTGATTTTTACACAATTTTCCAGTCCAAAGAAAAATGGAGCAGCCTTTACAGAAGAGCAACTAAAACAAAGATTTGCAAGAATTTCACCACTTCTCAAACATGATTCAAAAATAACAAATAACAAACAACCACTAGGAACATTTGAAAGAAACATTTTAGAAGATAGGAAAACAGTAGCACATCTGAGTTCAGGAAAGGTTTTATACTTTTCCCCCCTCCCATTTAAAATGACTATTTGAAGGAACCCAAAAGAACTGAATGCAGACCAAAATAGTTTTTGTTTTGGAGGCTATTTTGTGTGGTGTTTTTGTTACTTCTTACTTGCCCAGAGTCGATTCCTCAAGATGGGCAATCCTAAAAAAATTAAAAAATAACGAAGGAAGGGAGGGAGGGAGGGAGGGAGGAAGGAAGGAAGGAAGGAAAATTAAAAATGGAGACATTGGCTGAAAAGAAACAGAAAAACAATGGCAATAGTGTGTTGTCATGTAGGATCCAATCTGGGTCATTTACTGGGACCAGAGGTTTAGCTTTCTGAGTTTTTCGACTTGTTCTACCTAGCATGAGTCTTCAAAGCTCTCAAGACTAATTGAAAACTCTACAAGATGAAACCATAGGATTTGTTTTATGTTCTTACAGAGAAAATAAACTGATATATTTGAATTGTAATGGAGCACATCATGTCAAAACGTCTGGTAGTAAGAGTAATCAACAAGAAGTGACAACCTGTTGTGGTCCACAACAGCAGCCTGTGGAGCTGGCAGTGGAGTCAGACAGCGATGAGGCTGAGGAAGAACATGGGCCAGTCGTGAAGGCTGAGGAAGGCCTGGATGAGGGCTCTGCATTGGAGACAGAGATGGGGCCAGGGACATCGGGGAGTGATGTCCGGACTTCGGAGCCTCCAGAGGCTGACAGTAGAGAGGCAGAGGAACAGGAGGAGCCTGTTCCTAGCGCACGTATGAGAAAAGCAGGAGCAGGAGCAGCTAAAGCAGAGAGGGCAACTTGGGAATAGGGCCAAGAGATGATTGGCCCCTCCCATAAGGCTTAAAAGACCAGCAACGGCTCTTGGCCTCTTTGCTGGAAAACAACCATTGAGAGAATTGCTTCTTGTTTGGCTGTAGTTATTTCTTCTGTTCCTGAACTGTTGCCAAGAAAATCCTTTGGCAGTTTGCCTAATTATCCCAAGGTCAGAGATAAACTAAAGAATGGTGTTTTGAGGACTTTGCTTTCATTTAATTTGGAATACGCTGAGAATGAGTTAATTCTCAGCTGTTTTAATAAAATCTGTTTGTTTTTTGGAACTGTTTTGAATTTAATATCAACTACGTGGGCCTGGATCACAACACAACCAAGCTGAGACACCACAAAACATACAGACCCAGAAGGCTTCATGGGAATGGAGATTTCCAGTTGCTAATATCTGGCAGTCTTTGCACTGCCCATCTGAGGGGAAGGAGCTCCAGGCATCTGGGGATTTTATACAGATTAATGTAGAAAGATTTAAGAAGGAAGAAGAGATAGGTTTAAGCAGGTTGATATAAATTAATGAAGAAGTAATGAAAAATGATTTACATGGAAAAGAATGAAACTGAGGAAATTCAATCATATTGAAAGAAATGAAAGGGCTGAGTACAAATAACTCAGAAGCAGAGAAAGTTCTTCACAGGCTTCAGATTCACTTCCTTTCACTCTGTGTCTTGCACAGTAATAGACTGCCGTGTCCTCTGGTTTGAGGCTGTTCATTTGCAGATACAGCTGGCTTTTGGAAATGTCCTTGGAGATGGTGAAGCGGCCCTTCACTTTGTCAGAGTAGTAAATATCTGAAGACCACATATATTCCATTGCCACCCATTCCAATCCTTTCCCAGGAGCCTGTCTCACCCAGCTGATGCCATGGCTGCTGAAGGTGAATCCAGAGGCTTGGCAGGAGAGACGGAGGGACTCCCCAGGTCTTCTCACATCTCCTCCAGACTCCACCAATTGAACCTCAGATTGGACACCTAGAAAGAAAGATGTTTCAATGAGATTTCCTGTATATAAGAACAGAAAATGGGAGGAAACTCTAGTTAGAGTGAAACATTACCTCCAAGGAATGCTAGTAAGAATAAAAACTTTAGGCACAGGATCATTTCTGCCTCTCTCTAATAAATGGAGGATATGTGATAGGAAAGGATTTGGGGAAATGCACAAACTTTGTGTTGATGGGGGTCAACTGTTGCCTTTACAGAGGAAGTTGTGTCTTCATTTACATATTTCTTGAGACAAAAGAGTTCCTCAGAGCAGGATTTTCACAGTTGTCCTTGCACAAGTCCTGCACAGTTGATTTTTACACAACTTCCAATCCAAGCGTAAATGAAGCAGCCTTTACAGAACAATAACAAAAACAAAGACTTGCAAAATCCCGCTACTAAAATCCCCTAAAAAATCCCCTAGGATGGGGGACTGGAGGCTTAGAAAGACCACAACTAGAATACTGCATCCAGTTTTGGTCACCACAATATAAAAAAGATGTTGAGACTCTAGAAAAAGTGAAGAGAAAAGCAACAAAAATGATTAGGGGGACTGGAGGCTAAAACATATGAAGAATGGTTGCAGGAACTGGGTATGTCTAGTTTGATGAAAAGAAGGACTAGAGGAGACATGATAGCAGTGTTCCAATATCTCAGGGGTTGCCACAAAGAAGAGGGAGTCAAGCTATTCTCCAAAGCACCTGAGGGCAGGACAAGAAGCAATGGGTGGAAAGTGATCAAGGAGGGAAGCAATTTAGAACTAAGGAGAAATTTCCTGACAGTGAGAACAATTAATCAGTAAAACAACTTGATTCCAGAAGTTGTGAATGCTCCAACACTGGAAGTTTTAAAGAAGAGATTGGACAACCATTTATCTGAAATGGTATAGCTTTTCCTGCCTAGGCAAGGGGTTGGACTAGAAGACCTCCAAGGTCCCTTCCAACTCTTGTTATTCTATCCTATTCTGATTCAACATCATAAATCATTAACAACCACTAGGAACATTTGAAAGATAGGGAGATAGGAAAACAGTAGCACATCTGAATTCAGGAAAGGTTTGATACTTTCCCCCCATCTCGTTTAACATGACCTTTTGAAGGAATCCAAAAGAAATGAACGCACATAAAAATCATTTTTGTTTTAGAGGCTATTTTGTGTGCTGTTTTTGTTACTTCTTACTTGCCCAGAGTTGATTCCTCAAGATCGGCAATCCTAAAACTTAAAAAAAATAAGGAAGGGAGGGAGGGAGGGAGGGAGGGAGGGAGGGAGGAAGGAAGGAAGGAAGGAAGGAAGGAAGGAAGGAAGGAAGGAAGGAAGGAAGGAAGGAAGGAAGATTAAGAATGTAGAAACAGGCTGAAATAAACAGTAAAAAGAAATGGCTACAGACTGTAGGAACTAGCCTGACTAGGTGGCTCAGTGGTTAAGACACTGTGCTTGTCAATCAGAAAGGTTGGCAATTCAGCGGTTCAAATCCCTAGTACAGGTCTCCTGCGTGAGCAGGGGATTGGACTAAATGACCTCCAAGGTCCCTTCCAACTCTGTTACTGTTATAAACTAGAGAGAAATTCCCTAGCTCCCTCATGAGTCTGAAAGCTCAGATGACTCAACCTTTGGTCTTGGTGAATGAGCCACATGTGATACTGCAACATTATCCTGGGACGACTATATTCACTTTCATTCATGAGAGTGTTGTGTGACAACATTGCCCTCAGGTGTCAAAACTGAGAAGAGAACACAACTTCCTAATTCTCCAAAAAATTTCTTCTTTTGCTCCAGAAGTTTCCTCAATTTGTGAATATTGCATATGCTGGTGGGGGATTCTTATTTAACTTCAGCCTACTTTTACTGGGAGAAGCTTAATAAAGAGATGGGTGGCATTTAAATTGTATGTATGTATGTATGTATGTATGTATGTATGTATGTATGTATGTAAAGGGACATGGTGGCTCAGTGGCTAAGATGCTGAGCTTCTCGATCAAAGGTCGGCAGTTCAGCGGTTCGAATCCCTAGTGTTGTGTAAGGGGGTGAGTTCCCATTACTTGTCCCAGCTTCTGCCAACCTAGCACTTCGAAAGCACATAAAAAATGCAAGTAGAAAAATAGGGACCACCTTTGGTGGGAAGGTAACAGCATTCCGTGTGCCTCTGGCGTTTAGTCATGCCAGCCACATGACCACGGAGACGTCTTCAGACAGCACTGGCTCTTCGGTTTTGAAACAGAGATGAGCACCAAACTCTAGAGTTGGAAACGACTAGCACATATGTGCAAGGGGAACCTTTACCTTTATGTATGTGTGTATGTATGAATGAATGAATGAATGAATGAAAGAATAAATGAATGAATGAATGAATGATACAGGTAGCTTGGTAATTAGGTAGGAAGGCCTAAGTAATAAGAAGTTTAGCCAGCGAGAGTAATCAAAGACATTTGCATAATGTGTACTTTGCTCTTTGGCTGGCTAATCATATGTAGCTAACATTAAGTAGTCAAACATTAAATAAATGATAACTAGATATATGACAGAGGAAATAAATGAATGAATTTTGCATGTTCTATTTCAAATCTTAATACAAAAATGAGACAATTAGTTATCAACAATGATGTAATATCTAATTAGAGACTGGAGGGGTTGATTAATAAAATAAGCCATGAATTTTAAAAGTGTATGAGTGCACTTTTATGTGTTTATGTCTGCTTATTCTTTTGATTAAATAAGTGTTCATGTGAAACAAGTGAAGTAAATCATCAGGAATGAGGTAGATCAATGTAGAAGGGATTAAGAAGCATAAAGACTTGGGTTTCAGGACATGGAGTATAAATTAATGGAGAAGGAATGGAAAATGCACAACTTGCAGAAAAGAATGAGACAGTGGAAGTTTGGCAATATTGAAAGAAAGAGAAAAAGGGAGTGACTGAAAATATTTGAAAGATGCTCAGAAGTAGAGAAAGTTCTTGGCAGGCTTCAGATTCACTTCCTCTCATTGTGCGCCTCTTGCACAGTAATAGACAGCCGTGTCTTCTGGTTTCAGATTGTTCATTTGCAGATACATCTGGCTTTTGACGTTGTCCCTGGAGGTGGTGAAGCATCCCTTGACTTTGTCTGAGTAGTAAATGGTAGTTGAAGATGGATATATCTCTGAAACCCATTTGGGTCGTTTTCCTGGGGCTTGTCTCACCCACTGCATATAGTAGCCACTGAAGGTGAATCCAGAGGCTTGGCAGGAGAGATGGAGGGATTCTCCAGGTCTTCTCACATCCCCTCCAGACTCCACCAGTTGGACATCAGATCTGACACCTAAAAAGAAAGATCTTTCAATGAAATCTCCTGTAAACAAGAACAGGGGATGGAAGAAAACTCTACATAGAGGGAAACATTACCTCCAAGGGATGCAAGTAAGGATGCCAAGTACAGCCACAGGATCATTATTGCTCTGTCAGTTAATGAATGGATGGGAATTGAAAGGAGAGAATTTGAGAAAATGCACAAACTTTGTGTTGGTGGGTGTCGCTGGAAAAGGAAACCAACTGTTGCCTTTAAAGGGGAAATTGGGCCTTGATTTACATATTGGTTGCCATAAAAGAGTTCCTCAGAGCAGGGATTTCATAGCTGTCCTTACACAATCCCTGCACAGTTGATATTTACATAATTTCCCAGGTCAAGGAAAACTGAAGCAGCCTTTATAAAGGACCAATTGAAACAACTAACTGGAGAACAGCCTAATCCTGGGAAAGATTGAGGGCAAACGAAGAACAGGACGGCAGAGAATTAGGTGGTTAGATAGAGTCATTGAAGCAGTTGGTATGATCTTAAATGGTCTCCAGAGGATGGTAGAGGACAGGAAGGCCTCGAGAAAAGTTATCCATGGGGTCACGATGGGTGGGACATGACTTCACAATTAACAACAAATTGAAACAAAGACCTGCAAAATTTCACCACTTTTCAAAAGTGATTCAGCGTAACAAATGCTCTTGCACAGTAATAGACAGCCGTGTCCTCTGGTTTTACATTGTTCATTTGCAGATACAGCTGGCTTTTGGCATCATCTCTGGAGATGGTGAAGCGTCCCTTCACCTTGTCTGAGTAGAAGATATTTGAAATCCATATATGTGCCACAAATTCCAGTCCTTTCTCAGGAGCCTGTCTCACCCAGGCCATGTAATAGCTGCTGAAGGTGAATCCAGAGGCTTGGCAGGAGAGACGGAGGGATTCCCCAGGTCTTCTCACATCCCCTCCAAACTCCACCAACTGAACCTCAGATTGGACACCTAAAAAGAAAGATGTTTCAATGAGATTTCCTGTGTATAAGAACAGAAATTGAAAGGAAACTCTAGATAAAGTGAAATATTACCTCCAAAGAGTGCAAATAAGAATAAAAAGTTTAGGCACAAGGTCATTTCTGCCTCTCTCTAATAAATGGAGGATATATGAGAGAAAAGGATTTGGGAAAATGCACGAACTTTGTGTCAGTGGGTGTCAATTGTTGCCTTTGAAGGGGAAATTGTTCCTTCATTTACATATTACCTGAGATAAAACAGTTCCTCAGAGCAGGATTTTCATAGTCTTTGCACAGGCCCCACACAGTTGATTTTTACACAATATTCCAGTCCAAAGAAAAATGAAGCAGCCTTCAGAGAAGAGTTACTAAAACAAAGGCTTTGAAAATGTCACCGCTTCTCAAAAATGATTCAAGGTAAGAAATCATGAACAAGCAGTAAGAAAATTTGAAAGAGGCATGTTAGAATGCAGGAAAACAGAAGCACACTTGAGTTCAGGAAAGGTTTTATACATTTTCCACTTTAAATACCTGCACTCACCTGTCTCCTATGAATTATTTTGAGAAATATTAAAAATCAGAATATTATATTTCGCTGGATGATAAAAGAAGAAAAATGTTTTAAAGACAGAAAGCAGTTCCCTGACCCCAGCAGATATTTGGTACCCAGTAAGAAAGACTGGGCCAACCTATTTGCAAGACAAAAGACCTCCAGCTCCAGAGTGATGGGATTAAGACATGACGATCCAGGATTTAATAGGATTAATCCATCTAGCAGCAGATCTCTCCACATGGCACCATCTCCTAAGGACAGTCCAAATTCAACCAAACCTGAGACTCCAACAACCTACAGAGTTAGCTATGATCCCTACAACAGCTAATAGAATACATGTTCTTCCACAGGAACAGGAAGCTAAAGTGCAGAGCTCAAGTGAAGTTATAAATACCCTTCGCTCTCAACTCCATGTGGTCAGATGCCCAGAATCACACTTGCTTGGTGTTTCTGCTTCATCAATAAATGGACCCTCTTTCCAATCAGATCCAGCCTCCATTTTGTCTCCAGTGTCTTTCTCCTGGATTAGAATTGAACCAGCTGAATATTTCTTCCAACACACCTTTTCCAGAAACCGGAAGAAACTGAATGCAGAGCAAGGTCATTTTTGTTTTGGAGGCTCTTTTGCTCTCCCTCCCTTGCTCCCTCCCTCCCTCTCTGTCTGTGTGTATGTGAGTTGTTGGTTGCCCAGAGTTGATTTGCCAAGATGGGCAGCCATTTAAATTGAAATAATAACCATAACAGGAATAATGATAATAACAATTGTAATAAAAATGTCATCAAAGCAATGACTATAGTTTGAAAAATAATAATAAACCTCTTTGAGGGAAGGGAAGGGAAGGGAAGGGAAGGGAAGGGAAGGGAAGGGAAGGAGGGAGGAAGGAAGGAAGGAAGGAAGGAAGGAAGGAAGGAAGGAAGGAAGGAAGGAAGGAAGGAAGGAAGGAAGAAAAGAAAAGAAGGAAACATGAAAACAGTAGAACATCTCAGTTCAGGAAAAGTTTTATACATTTTTTCCATTCAACATAACCTTTTGAAGAAACCCAAAAGTATTGTATGTAAAGCAAGATCATTTTGGTTTGTAGTCTCTTTTGCTAATTTATGTGGTGTTTTTATCACTTCTTACTTGCCCTGAGTTGATTTGCCAAGACAGACAGCCATAAACAGTGAAATAATAACCAGTGACATTGACAAAAGTAATAATAACAATTGAAATAAAAAGGCCACCAGAAAAATTGGCATAATATAATAATACTATATCCTTATATACAGTATAAATAATAGTAAACCACTTTGAGGAAGGAAGGAAGGAAGGAAGGAAGGAAGGAAGGAAGGAAGGAAGGAAGGAAGGAAGGAAAGAAGGAAGGAAGGAAGGAAGGATTAAAAATGTAGAAACAGTCAGAAAAGAAAGAGTAAAAAGAAATGGCAACAGATTTTAGGATCTGGAGCAGGGGTGTCAAACTTGTGGCGCATCACACACTAGCCACACCCACCAACGTCATGCACCGGCCACACCCACGGTTTAGTGAATGAGAAAAATCTTACGATATGTCACGTGACGACGTGATGACGTGAGTTTGACACCCGTGATATAGAGAGAAATTCCCTGAGGATGGCTGCAGCACGAATCTGAAAGCTCAGAGGACTCAACCATTGGTCCTGGTGAACAATCCAGATTGGATCCAGCAACATTATCCTGGGGTACCCTATGGGTGTTGTGTGAAAACATTGCCCCCAGGTGTCAAAAAGGAGGAAAGAACACAACTTCCTATTTCCCCAAAGGAATTCTTTTGTTCCAGAGTTTTCCTCAAATTTGTGAACGGCTTTTGGGATTATTAGAAGGATTTGCCTCAAGTTTCTTTGCCAGGCTTCTGCCATGATATTAATGGAGAACATACCATTCCAGAGTTTTTTTCCCTCTGAAGTCAAATTATCTTGCAAACTGTGAAGTTGAAAGTGGAATTTTGAAGCCATTGTCCTCATCTTTCATTGGCTCCAAGCAAATTTTGTGACTGGAAACCCAGAATAATAGAATCCTAAAATTCTCACTACAGTATGTGATGGTGAATCCTAATTAGCTAATTTAGGATCTGGGACAGTGATGGGTTTCAAATTTTTTTTTTACTACCAGTTCTGTGGGTGTGGCTTGGTGGGAGTGACGTGGCTTGGTGGGTGTGGCTTGGTGGGCGTGGCAGGGGAAGGATACTATAAAATCTCCATTCCCTCCCAATCAGTTGGGACGTGGGAGGCAGAGAATAGATGGGGGCGGGGCCAGTCAGAATTTTTACTACCGGTTCTCCAAACTACTCAAAATTTCTGCTACCGGTTCTCCAGAACTGGTCAGAACCTGCTGAAACCCACCACTGATCTGGGTCTGAATCAAGTTGCAGAGCTGCTGTGAAGAAAAGACGGTTTTTGTTTAGCTTCAGATTCATTTCCTCTTACTGTGTCCCTTGTACAATAATAGACTGCAGTGTCCTCTGGTTTGAGGCTTTTCATTTGCAGGTACAGCTGTCTTCTGACGTTGTCTGTGGAGCTGGTGCAGCGCCCCTTCACTTTGTCTGAGCAGAAAATGCTACTTGAAGTTGGATTTATTGACAACACCCATTCCAGTCCTTTCCCTGCGGCCTGTCTCACCCAGTGCAACCAGTAGCCACTGAAGGTGAATCCAGAGGCTTGGCAGGAGAGACGGATGGACTCTCCAGGCCTTCTCACATCCCCTCCAGACTCCACAAACTGGGCTTGTGACTGGACACCTAGAAAGAAAGGAGTTTCAGTGACATCTCTATATACAAGAGAAGCAAACTGAAGGAAAATCAACAGAGGGAAGGATTACCTCCAAGGATTCCTAGTAAGAAGATCAGCTTTAGCCACAGAGTCATTTCTGCTTCCTCTAATGAATCGACAATAAAAAATTCAGGGAAAATGCTCAAACTTTATGTTGTGGGAAACCAGCTGGCTCCTTTAATAGGAGAATTGCACCCTGATTTACATATTGCACGAGAGAAAATAGCTGCTTGGGGCAGTCACCTATACATTTCTTTGCACACACATTACAAAAATTCTAATGGCACATTAAAGAAACAAGAGAGAGGGAGGGAGGAAGGGAGGGTGGGTGGGAGAAAGAGAGACAGAGAGAGAGGGGGGGAGGGAAGACATTAATGTCTCATTATTATGGTTCATTGCATAATTACCCTCTTATGCAAGATTTGGCATTTTTTTAAAAAAAAATTATTGAAATTTAATATATTACAATACAGTATTATCAGTCAGACAGTGTTATTTTTATACACAGGTTAGATTGATTCTACCTTTACATTTCATCATTCCACATTCCTGTATGCATCTTTGAACAAATTTGAAAAATGAACAAATTTGTTCATTTTGGCACATTCTAGAACTTTCTGAATAATATGTTCCTCTGATGGTATATCCTTTTCTTTCCAATACTGGGCATAAGCTATTCTTGCTGCAGTGAGTATATGTATGATTAAATATCTTCTATTTTTCCCATATTTCATCTTTAGTATTCCCAGGATAAATGTTTCAGGTATCAATTCAATTTTTTCATTAATTACTTCTTGTAGCCAATTCTGAATTTTTCTCCAATACCTTTTTGCTTTGGGACAGGACCACCACATATGAAAGAAGGTACCTTGGTAACATCCACACTTCCAACACTTGGGGCATTTTTAGATTTTTAAAATGGGCATTTTATCCACCTAGTCTTTAGGGAAAAGACAGGCTTACACTGCAGTCATTAAAATCACATCTGAAAAATCTTCACAGTTCAGGAAAGTGTTCAATAATAAGGGAAAGAAAAGATGCACTGAGAATACACATACACTGCAAAAACATCTGCACCTCTCAACTCGATCAGGGCAAAGCAATAGATGCAATTTACATTGACTTCTGTAAAGCCTTTGATTCAGTTGTGCATGACAAACTACTTCTGAAATTAAAATATTATGTCATTTCTCGACTCCTACATAATTGGATAGCTGCATTCCTGTCAAACAGGCAACAAGTGGTCAAAATAGACAGCACCCTATCAAATCCTGCACCTGTTAACAGTGGTGTTCCCCAAGGCAGCATTCTAGGCCCAACACTCTTTCTGCTTTATATCAACGATAATTGTGATCAAATTATAAGCAGCGGTGTCTTCTTTGCTGATGATGTTAAACCATTCAACACCACAGACAACTTTGCTGCCCTTCAAAATGACCTTGACTATGTATCTGAATGGTCTAACAATTCTCTGCTAACAATTATTCAGTTCTGCACATTGGCAGTAGAAATAAGAACTTCAAATATTTGCTGGCTGGTAATGATCTAAAAGTTGACCCACATTCTGTCAAGGACCTATTCATTTCAAAAGTCCCAGAGCTCACTGTAACATCATTGCAAAAAAGGCATTAAGAGTTGTCAATCTCATTTTATGAAGTTTTCTCTCTGGTAAGGCTATACTTCAAATTAGGGCATATAAAAACTTTGCCAGCCCTATACTCGAATGCTGTTCACCTGCCTGGAATCCTCACTGTATTTCAGACATCAATACATTAGAGAGGGTCTAGAGATATTTTACTAGAAAAGTATTCAAATCTTCTGCTCAAAATAAAATTCCCTATACTTATTCCCTATAGGCTTGAAATTTTAGGTCTGGATAACCTCAAACTATGCCATCTACATTCTGACCTATGCTTAGTTCATAAGATTATTTACCAAAACGTCCTACCTGCAAATGAGTACTTTAATTTCAACCATAATAACACAAGGACTATCAATAGATTCAAACTCAATGTAATTCGCTCTAATCTTGATTGTAGGGAATATAACTTCTGCAACAGAGTAGTAAATGTCTGGAACACTCTACCTGATCCTGTTGTTAGTCTCACTAATCCCCCATACCTTTTACCTTAAACTGTCTAATGTGGACCTTTCACGTTTCTTAAGAGGTCCCTAAGGGGGCATGGACAGGGGTGAAATGTAAAATTTGTTACTACTGGTTCTGTGGGTGTGGCTTGGTGTGTGTGGGGTAATGTGACTGGGTGGGCGTGGCAAACATTTTTTTTAAAAAAAAAACTTTTCAAAGCATTTTTTCTAATGCTTTGAAAAGCCTCTGCCGATCAGGCAACTCAGCTGGGATAATCAGAGAGCTTTTTAAAAAATACCTCTCTGCCGATCAGGCAACTCAGCTGGGATCATCAGAGATTTTTCAAAGCATTTTTTTACCACCTCTTCAGCCAAGAGGTTGCAGAAAAAAATGCTTTGAAAAGCCTCTGATGATCCCAGCTGAGCCGTGCAATTATCAGAGGCTTTTTTTTTTTTTTACTTTTAAAAGCATTTTTTTTGTTGGAAGAGGTTGTAGAAAAAATGCTTTTAAAAGTAAAAAAAAAAAGCCTCTGATGATTGCGTGGCTCAGCTGGGCATGGGGGTGGAGGGGGGGCAGGGATTTTTGCTACCGGTTCTCCAAACCACTTGCCACCATCACTACCGGATCGGGTGATCCGGTCCGAACTGGGAGCATTTCACCCCTGGGCATGGATAAGTGCACTAGCGTGCGTACCATCCCTGTACTACTGTCCCTATTTGTATGTACTCATTCTACGTGTTTATGGATATGTTTTGCCTATGTATATCCTTTTTTTGTGCCAATTTTTTTCATTTGTCCATGTCTATGTCTATACTGTTACTTGTTTCCTTGTCCTTGTTGACAAACAAACAAACAAATAAATAAATGCCTTAAATAGCTGTGTTAAGGACCAAACATTTTCCTTGACTATTTTGTTTCGAAGAAACCAGAAAGAACCAAAGGCTGACCAAGCTGTAAGATGCACTTTCCATGCCACATGTTAATTGCACTCAGATGTTCAAGTTGAAAAACCTGAATGAAAGAATCCACAGGCAGAGTAGACATCACTGGGCCTTTTTTTGGGGGGGTGGGGTAGGGTGTGTCCTTTTTCCCTATTAGATTGGTTTTATCTAAACAGTTTTATGCATTTCACATTCTGTATTATTATTATTATTATTATTATTATTATTATTATTATTATTATTATTATTATTATTTAGGGGGACATAGTCATCGAGCCCTTGTCATGGTCGGATCACTCTCTCCTTCACCTTGACCTTCGAACCGCTGCACTCCGCCGCAGGGAGGCAGAACCGATAAGATGGTACTGCCCCAGGCGCCTGATGGAACCTGATAGGTTCCAGACAGAGCTTGGGACAATCTCTGAGGTCTTGGCTCACGCCTCGACTGGAGACTTAGTGGCCGCCTGGGATAGGGTGGCCGCTGGAGCTCTGGATCGAGTCGTGCCTTTGCGGCCTCTGACCTGGCCCCTGTCTCACCTGGCTCCTTGGTTTACTGAGGAGCTGAGGGAGATGAAGCTCCGGAAAAGACGCCTAGAGAGTAGTTGGAGGGCCAGTCGCACTGAATCTGACCGGACACTGGTAAGATCTCACATTAAGAATTACCTAGTGGCGATAAAAGCAGTGAAATGCACTCATCTTGCTGCTCTTATTGCATCATCAGATAACCACCCGGCCGCCCTGTTTAGGGTGACCCACTCCCTGCTCCAGCAGGAAGTGAGGGAGGACCCCTTGGAGGGAAGAGCCGAGGATTTTGTTCAGTATCTGTATGACAAAATCACTCAGATTTGGGAAGATCTGGACTCCGACTGGGTAGATCCAGCGGGGATGACGTCCTGAGAATGTTATCTGGGATGAGTTTGATTCTGTGACCCCTGAGGACGTGGACAGGATTCTGGGTAGACTGAATGCGACCATATGTTTGTTGGACCCGTGCCCCTCCTGGTTAGTGCTGGCTTCCCGGGAGGTGACGCGAGGCTGGCTCCAGGGGATTATAAATGCTTCATTGAGTGAGGGTGTCTTTCCCACCACCTTGAAAGAGGCGGTGGTGAGACCTCTCCTCAAGAAGCCTTCCCTGGACCCGGCAATGTTGGCTAATTATCATCCAGTCTCCAACCTTCGCTTTGTGGCGAAGGTTGTTGAGAGTGTGGTGGCACGACAGTTTCCCCAGTACCTGGATGAAACGACGTATCTAGATCCGTTCCAGTCGGGTTTCAGGCCTGGGTACAGCATGGAAACGGCATTGGTCACGTTGGTGGATGATCTCTGGAGGGCTCGGGACAGAGGTTGTTCCTCTATCCTGGTCCTATTAGATCTCTCAGCGGCTTTTGATACCATCGACCATGGTATCATGCTGCACCGGCTGGAAGGGTTGGGGGTGGGAGGCACCGTATTATGGTGGTTCTCCTCCTTTCTCTCCGACCGGTCGCAGTCTGTGTTGACAAGGGGGCAGAGGTCGACCCCGAGGCCCCTTATATGTGGGGTGCCACAAGGATCGGTCCTCTCGCCTCTTTTGTTCAACATTTATGTGAAGCCGCTGGGCGAGATCATCCGTGGTTTCAGGGTGGAGTACCATCAGTACGCTGATGACACCTAGCTGTACATCTCCACCCCAGACCACCCCAACGATGCCCTTTAAGTGATGTCCCAGTGCCTGGAGGCCGTACGGATCTGGATGGGGAGAAACAGGCTCAGACTCAACCCATCCAAGACCGAGTGGCTGTGGTTTCCGACGTCCCGATATAGTCAGCTGGTGCCATCGCTGACTATTGGGGGCGAAGCATTGGCCCCCACGGAGAGGGCTCGCAACTTGGGTGTCCTCCTGGATTCAGGGCTGTCTTTAGAAGAGCACTTGACAGCCATGACCGGGAGGATTTTTCATCAGGTTCGCCTGATTCGCCAGTTGCGTCCCTTTCTGGATCGGGACTCGTTACGCATGGTCACTCATGCCCTTGTCACCTCCCGTCTGGACTATTGTAACGCTCTCTACATGGGGCTCCCCTTGAGGAGCACTCGGAGGCTCCAACTGGCGCACAGTGCGGCCGCGCGGGTGGTGATGGGAGTGACGTGGCGCTCCCATGTAACGCCTCTCCTGCGCGAGCTGCACTGGCTCCCGGTGGTCTTCCGAGTGCGCTTCAAGGTTTTGGTTATCACCTTTAGAGTGCTCCATGGCTTAGGACCTGGCTATTTGCGAGACCACCTGCTACCACCAATAGCCTCCCACCGACCAGTATGCTCCCATAGAGAGGGGCTCCTCCGGGTGCCGTCAGCCAAACAATGTCGACTGGCGGCCCCCAGGGGGAGAGCCTTCTCTGTGGGGGCACCTACTATCTGGAACGAGCTCCCCCCCGAGATACGGAGGATTCCGGATCTGCATACCTTCCGTCGCACGCTTAAGACGTTCTTATTCCAACAAGCTGGCCTGACCTAAACTTCTCTTTTAAATGGAAATTTTAAATTTGGTTTTAAATTATTGGGGTTTTAAAATGGTCAGCCAAATCTATTTAATTTGTTTTATCTTTATTTTAAATTTTGTATTTATATGTTTTATCTTATGGCTGTTCACCGCCCTGAGTCCTTCGGGAGTAGGGCGGTATACAAATTTAATAAAATGAAAAAAATGAAAAATTATTTGCTATTTTGTGTGTTCTTTTTATTGCTTGTCCGCTGCCCAGAGTTGATTCCTCATGATGGATAGGCATGCAAAATGAAATAATAATACTAATACTACCGATATAATACTATTAGTGACAATGCCACTTTGTACATGATCTCTGTGGACCAAGAAATACAAATATGGCACTTTGTATTTGCCAAAAATAAAAAATAAAAAAAAAAAATCAGTTTCTTCTATATTTAGCAGAGGACATCTGTTGTCAACTCAGACATGGCTTCATGGTGCAGGTTGAAGCCTCAAGAGATGCTCAACTTCTTTGAGATCGTTTCAGTGAACTCTTCCAAAATGACTTGTCATTCCTTCTCAAGTGTGACTCTACAATGCATTTTATTAATGGTGGTTCTTACTTACCGTCATCCTACTTTTACAGGGATAAAATTAATAATGAAATGGGTGGCATGAATATGGAATGAATGAATGAATGAATGAATGAATGATGAATGAATGATGAATGAAAGAAAGAAAGAAAGAAAGAAAGAAAGAAAGAAAGAAAGAAAGAATGTCTTCTCCAGTGGAAGTCATACCAAAGTTGAAGCCTTGGCAGGAGGGATAGAGGGACCTTCCAGATCTCTTCATGTCTTCTCCAGACTCCACCAAATGGACCTCAGACTTCACATATAAAAAGAAAGCTATTTCAATGAGATATCCTGTATCCCAGAACAGGAAATGGAAGGAAACTCTACATAGAGGGAAACATTAACTCCAAGGATAAAAAGTTTAGGCCCAGAATAATTTTTGGTTTCTCCTTCTAATAAATGGTGGATATAGCCGAGCCCGGCACAGAGTATCATCCAAAACTGTCGTGTGACCACACTTTCAACAACCTTCGCCATAAAGCGAAGGTTGGAGACAGGACGATAGTTGGCCAATATTGCTGGATCCAGGGACGGCTTCTTGAGGAGAGGCCTCACCACCGCCTCTTTCAAGGCGGTGGGGAAGTAACCCTCACTCAACGAAGCATTGATAACACCCTGGAGCCAGCCTCGTGTAACCTCCCGGGAAGCCAGTACCAACCAGGAGGGACACGGGTCCAGTAAACATGTGGCCGCACTAAGTCTCCCCAAAATCCTGTCCACATCATCAGGAGTCACAGCATCAAACTCCTTCCAGATAACATTCTCAAGACTATTCCTCGTCACCCTGCCCTGATCTACCCAGTCAGAGTCCAAATCCCCCCGGATCTGAGCGATTTTGTCATACAGGTATTGTCCGAAATCCTCCACCCTGCCTTCCAAGGGATCCTCCCGCACTCCCGGATGAAGCAGGGAGCGGGTAACCCTGAACAGGGCGGCCGGACGATTCCCTGATGACGCAATAGAGGCGGAAAAGTAATTAAACTTTGCCGTCTTTATCGCCACTAGGTAGGCCTTAATATGCGACCTTACCCGTGTTCGATCAGATTCAGTGAGACTGGCCCTCCAACCGCTCTCCAGGCGTCTTTTCCGGCGCTTCATTTCCCTCAGCTCCTCAGTGAACCAAGGAGCACCGGGGGATCGGCACCGGGTCAGAGGCCACAAAGGCACGACTCGGTCCAAGGCCCCACCAGCCGTCCGGTCCCAGGCGGCTACCAGCTCCTCGGCCGAGTCATGTGCTAGAACCTTAGGAAATGGCCCAAGCTCCGTCTAGAACCTCTCAGGATCCATCAGGCGCCTGGGGCGGATCCATCTAATTGGATCCGCCTCCCTGCGGTGGGGGGCAGCAGTTCGAAAATCCAGGCGAAGGAGTGAGTGGTCTGTCCATGACAAGGGTTCCACGTCTATATCCCCAAGAACAAGACCACTCAACCACTGACCCGAGACAAAAATCAGATCCAGAGTGTGACCTCCCCTGTGAGTAGGGCCATGAACTAACTGGGTCAGGTCCATGGCCGTCATGGAAGCCATGAACTCCCGAGCCATCTCAGACGTTTCACCAACGGATGGCAAGTTGAAATCACCCATGACTAAAAGCCTGGGTGTATCAACTGCCACCATGGCTATCACGTCGAGTAGCTCAGGTAGGGCTGTTGCCACGTGGCAGGGAGCCAGGTACGTAAGCAACAAGCCCATCTGAACCCCACGACCCCACCTCACAAGGAGGGACTCACATCCGGCTATCTGAGGCACAGTGGTCTCCCTAGGACCCAGATCCTCGTTAATAATAACCGCCACCCCCCCCGCCCCTCCCCTGGGCCCTCGGCTGATGGAATGCTATGAAGCCTGGTGGGCACATTTCAGCCAGAGGGACACCGCCCTCCGGGCCCAACCAGGTCTCCGTAATACCCGCCAGGTCCGCTCCTCCCTCTTGTATAAGATCGTGAATGAGGGGGGCCTTATTTACCACGGACCTAGCGTTGCATAACATCAGCCGAAGGCCCAGATCCTGAGTGTCTAAGCCACCTAGTCTCCGAGAGGAGCCATGGGGACCGGGGCAAGCAATTGCTCTCAAACAGCGAGTGCGAGCCCCCAACACATGATATGGTCCCCTGCTCCCGCCATATCTGCCCCTCCCATCTACCGTGCTGATGGTACAGACCTCATAGGTATCGTCCCCCATCCCTTTCCCAGTCCCTCGACCAGCACCTCCCAAGTCGTTACCCTGTGCCGGGCTCGGCTCTGACTCGGCTACATGGAGGCCGTACGGATCTGGATGGGGAGGAACAGGCTCAAGCTCAACCTTCCAAGACTGAGTGGCTGTGGCTCCCGGCATCCCGATATAGTCAGTTGACTCCATCACTGACTATTGGGGGTGAGTCATTGGCCCCCACAGAGAGGGCTCGCAATCTGGGAGTCCTCCTGGATATGCAGCTGTCCTTGGAGGAACATCTGACAGCTGTAACCAGGGGGACCTTTTGTCAGGTTCGCCTGATTCGCCAGTTGCGACCCTTTCTTGATCGGGATTCCCTGTGCACAGTCACTCACGCCCTCGTCACCTCTCGCCTTGACTACTGCAACGCTCTCTACATGGGGCTCCCCTTGAGGAGCACCCGGAGGCTCCAGCTGGTCCAGAACGCAGCAGCGCGGGTAGTGACGGGAGCAGCATGGTGCTCCCATGTAACACCGCTCCTGCGTGAGCTGCACTGGCTCCCGGTGGTCTTCCGGGTGCACTTCAAGGTGCTGGTTATCACCTTCAAAGTGCTCCATGGCATAGGGCCTAACTATCTTCGAGACCGCCTGCTGCTACCGACGACCTCCCATCGACCCGTGCTCTCCCACAGAGAGGGCTTCCTCAGGGTGCCATCAGCCAGACAGTGTAGGCTGGTGACCCCCAGGGGGAGAGCCTTCTCTGTGGGGGCACCTACCCTCTGGAATCAGCTCACCCCAGAGATAAGGAGAATCCAGGACCTCAGTGCCTTCTGTCGTGCCCTTACAACCCATTTATTTAAACAAGCCGGGCTGGCTTAAGATGAAATTTTTAACTGTTTTAAATGTTTTAAATGTTTTAATTGGTAATGAGTTTTAATTGGGCCAAATTTATATATCTTTTAATTGTTTTTTAATATTTGTCTTGCATGTCTTTTTAATTCTGGCTGTACACTGCCCTGAGTCCTCAGGGAGAAGGGCGGTATAGAAATTCAATAATAAATAAATAAATAAATAAATAAATAAATAAATAAATAAATATGATAAAAAAGGATTTGGGGAAATGCACAAACTTTGTGTTTGTGGAAACTAGCTGTTGCCTTTAAAGAGGAAATTGTGGTTTGATTTATACAGGACTGATCATAAATGAGCGTAAACTGTTCAGAAGCAGAGAAAGTTCTTGATGGGCAATCCTAAAACTTAAAAAAATAATGAAGGAAAGAAGGAAGGAAGGAAGGAAGGAAGGAAGGAAGGAAGGAAGGAAGGAAGGAAGGAAGGAAGGAAAATTCAAAATGGAGACAAAGGCTGAAAAGAAACAAGAAAGAAATGGAAATAGTGTGTTGTGTTGTAGAATCCAATCTGTGTCATTCACTGGGACCAGAGGTTTAGTCTTCTGAACTTTCCGACTCCTGCTGGAGCCCATCCTCAGGGAATTTCTATCTAGCATGTGTATTAAAGCTTGGATGACTAAACAATTAAACATAGTTTAGAAACAACAATTTGTTGGCTGTCCACAAGATACACAGTCAAAGTAATAAATGACTGTTTAACCAATATTCTCACAATGGACTCAGAACAATAAATGATTCACTTTATATTCCCTAATTTGGAATGTCACAGATATACCAATTTTTGCCTATTGTCCCTTAATTCATGGTTGTTTATGGATAAAAAAAAAAGTCATCTCTATATTCACTTTGTTGGGTTTTTTTAATATACAAACAAACATATAAACATGGGATTGTCCTTATAAGTATGAAGGAAAAAAATCATTATTCATAAAATTGGTTACAACACATTTGATTAAATTGAATTATTGCTTTCCAATGTGGAAGTTGGGCAGCTGAATTTCCTTCCTGTCGTCACATTCCAAAGTCTAAAAAAATCCACAAGATGAAACTACAGGATTCGTTTCATGTCCTTATAGAGGAAAGAAGCTGACGGATTGGAATGGGTATGGAGGACATCATGTCAAAACCTCTGATTTATAGGTGGTGATAAGAGTAAACAACAGGTATTGACAACAAAGCAGGAAGTCGTAACCGGACCCAAAGTATGAATAATATAGAAAAGGAAAAAGAGACTGAGGAAATTTTATGATATTGAAGAAAAGAAAAGGAACTGAGTGTAAGTAAGAGTAAGCTGCTTAGAAGTAGAGAAAGTTCTTGACGGGCTTCAGATTCATTTCCTCTCACTGTGCGCCTCCTGCACAGTAATAGATAGCCGTGTCTTCTGGTTTGAGATTGTTCATTTGGAGATACAGCTGGCTTTTGGCATTGTCCCTGGAGGTGGTGAAGCGTCCCTTGACTTTGTCTGAGTAGGAAATGTATGATGAGTCTGTATATATGTAGGCCACCCATTCCAGACCTTTTCCTGGAGCCTGTCTCACCCACTGCATGTAATAGCTGCTAAAGGTGAATCCAGAACCTTGGCAGGAGAGACGGAGGGACTCTCCAGGTCTCCTCACATCTCCTCCAGACTCCACCAACTGGACCTCAGATTGCACACCTAAAAAGAAAGATGTTTCAATGAGATCGCCTATATACAGGAACAGCAAATGGAAGGAAACTCTACTTAAAATGAAACATTACCTCCAAGGGATGCAAGAAAGAATACCAAGTTTAGCCATAGGGTCATTTTGGCTCCCTTTAATGAATGAGGGGGAAATTGAAAGGAGAGAATTTAAGAAAATGCACAAACTTTGTCTCTGTGGGTGTCACCTGTTGCCTTTAAAGGGGAAATTGTGCCCTCATTTGCATATTGCTTGAGATAAAAGAGTACCTCAGAGCAGGATTTTCATAGTCCTCCTTGCACAGGCCCTGCACAGTGGATTTTTCCCAGTCCAAAGAAAAACGAAACAGCCTGTACAGAAGAGCAACTAATAGAAAGACTTGCAAAATTCCACCACTTCTCAAACATGATTCAAAGTAACAAATATTGAAGGACCACTAAGAACGTTTGAAAGAGGCATGTTAGGAAAGCATGAAAACAACAGCACAACTGAGTTGAAGAAAGATTTTATACGACCAATCCTCCATTTAACATGACCATTTGAAGAGACCCCAAAGAACTGAATGCAGACCAAAAACATTTTTGGTTTTTGAGGCTATTTAAAAGAAAATTAAAAGGAGGAACGAAAGAAGGGAGGGAGGGAGGGAGGGAGGGAGGGAGGAAGGAAGGAAGGAAGAAAGAAAAGGAAGAAAGGAAGAAAGAAAGAAAGAAAGGAAGGAAGGAAGGAAGGAAGGAAGGAAGGAAGGAAGGAAGGAAGGAAGGAAGGAAGGAAGGAAAGAGTTGTTCAGAGATTTTCAGGGAACAATTACACAAACAACAACTGTCAGACCTCCAAAATTAGACAATATATACAGTATTTAGAATTGATTTCTACCCTCACCCATAAACCATGGAGATTCATGTGTCAACATTGCCCCCTGGTGTTTAAAGTGAGAAGTGGACCCATTTTTCTAATTCTCTGAGGAGATTCTTTAGGTCCAGATGATTCCTCAATATGTAATTTATATATATTATATATATAAATATATATATGGTTGAGATAAAAGTGTTCCTCAGAGCAGAAATTTCCTAGCTCTCCTCTCGCTGCACGGTTTATGTTTATATAATTTCCCAAGTCAAAGAAAAAAATGAAGCAGCTTTTATAGAAGAGTAATTGAAACAAAGACCTGCAAATTTTCAACAGGGTAACAAATGATGAACAAGCATGAAGAACGCTGGAAAGAGAAACATTAGAATTTTTTTTAAAAAAACAGCATATTTGAGTTCTGGAAAGGTTTTCTACATTTTCCCTTTTAATAGATAGAATAGAATTCTTTATTGGCCAAGTGTGATTGGACACACAAGGAATTTGTCTTTGGTGTATAATAATATGACCTTTGGAAGAAGCCTCAAAGAACTGAATGCAAACCAAGATCAAATATATATACATATATATATATATATATATATATATATATATATATATATATATATAGGTTAAGATAAAAGAAATTTCAAAGTAATGTCAAGAGGAATAGTAATAACAATTGTAATAAAAATATTACCAAATAACTCACTGCAGATTGAAAAATAATTACCAAACACAGGAGGGAGGGAGGGAGGGAAGGAAGGAAGGAAGGAAGGAAAATTCAAAATGGAGACATAGGCTGAAAAGAAACAGAAGAAAGGAATGGAAATAGTGTGTTGTGTTGTAGGATCCAATCTGGGTCATTCACTGGGACCAGAGGTTTAGTCTTCTGAACTTTCAGACTCCTGCTGGAGCCCATCCTCAGGGTACTTCTATCTAGCATGTCTATTAAAGCTTGGATGACTAAAGAACTGTCAGGTTAAATGTCTAACTATCTCACACAACAACTCCACAGCCCGGCAAGAGTTAACAAATCACATATCCCATCATCCCCATAACCACACCTTACCTCCTGACTCCTCCCCCCTGGGTATAAAACCTCCCACCACGAGGTCATTCAGCAGTTCCAGATGTATACCTGCAAGGGAAAGAACAAAGGTTAGTTAGAATTAACTGAATAGGCCTAGGATCGTTTCAGGCCTGCAATAAAAGGATTTAAGAAATATATATATGCTTGTCTTGTGAGTTATTGGGTCAGATCCATCCCTATAACAAGAATTAAAAATAGTTTAGATACAACAATTTGTTGGATGTCCACAAGATACACAGTCAAAGTAATAAATGACTGTTTAACCAATATTCTCACAGTGAACTCAGAAAGATAAATGATTCATTTTATATTCCCTGATTTGGAATGTCACAGATATACCAATTTTTGCCTATTGTCCCTTAATTCATGGTTGTTTATGGATAAAAAAAAGTCATCTCTATATTCACTTTGTTGGTTTTTTTTAATATACACATAAACATATAAACATGGGATTGTTCTTATGAGCATGAAGGGAAAAAATATCATTATTCATAAAATTGGTTGCCACACATTTGATTAAATTGAATTATTGCTTTCCAATGTGGAAGTGGGGCAGCTGAATTTACTTCCTGTCGTCACATTCCAAAGTCTAAAAATATCCACAAGATGAAACCACAGGATTTGTTTCATGTCCTTATAGAGGAAAGAAGCTGACGGATTGGAATGGGTATGGAGGACATCATGTCAAAACTTCTGATTCATAAGTGGTGATAAGAGTAAACAACAGGTATTGAAAACAAGGCGGGAAGACATAACCAGACCCAAAGTACGAATAACCTAGAAAAGAAAAAAGAGACTGAGCAAATTTTATGATATTGAAAGAAAAGGGAGTGAGTGTAAGCAAGAGTAAGCTGCTTAGAAGTAGAGAAAGTTCTTGACGGGCTTCAGATTCACTTCCTCTCACTGTGTCTCCTGCACAGTAATAGACAGCTGTGTCCTCTGGTTTCAGATTGTTCATTTGGAAATAAAGCTGGCTGAGGGAATCATCCCTGGAGATGGTGAAGCGTCCCTTGACTTTGTCTGAGTAGGAAGTGAAAGGAGATGATCCTGTCCTTATGCGGGCTACCCATTCCAATCCTTTCCCAGGAGCCTGTCTCATCCAGCCCATGTAATAGTTGCTGAAGGTGAATCCAGAGGCTTGGCAGGAGAGACGGAGGGACTCTCCAGGTCTTCTCACATCTCCTCCAGACTCCACCAACTGGACTTCGGATTGGACACCTGAAAGAAAAGATGTTTCATTGAGATTCCCTGTATATAAGAACAGAAAACGGGAGGAAACTCTAGATAGAGGGAAACATTACCTCCAAGGATTACAAGGAAGAATAAAAAGTTTAGGCAAAGGGTCATTTCTGCCTCTCTCTAATAAAGGGAGGATATATGATAGAAAAGCATTTGGGAAAACGCACAAACTTTGTGTCAGTGGGTGTTAACTGTTGCTTTTAAAGGGGAAATTGGGCCTTCATTTACATATTGCTTGAGATAAAAGAGTTCCTCAGAGCAGGATTTTCATAGCTGTCCTTGCACAGGCCCTGCACGGTTGATTTTTATACAATTCTCCAGCCCAAATAAAAATGGAGCAGCCTTTACAGAAGAGCAACTAAAACAAACGCTTTCAAAATTCCACCACTTCTCAAATATGATTCAAAGTAACAAATGTTAAATAACCACAAACAACATTTGCAAGAGACATGTTGGAAAGCATGAAAACAGCAGCACATCAGATTTGAAGAAAGATTTTATACAACCACCCCTCCATTTAACATGACCATTTGAAGAGACACAAAAGAACCATAACAGAGTTGGAAGGGACCTTGGAGGTCATCTAGTCCAACCCCCTGTTCACGCAGGAGACCTGGACTAGGGATTCGAACAGCCAAACTGCTTACCTTTATGACTGACAAGCTCAGTGTCTTAGCCACTTGAGCCATCTAGTCAGGCTGAACACAGACCAAAATCATTTTTGTTTCGAAGGCTATTTTGTGTGGTGGTTTTCTGACCTCTTACTTGTTCACAGTTGATTCCTCAAGATGAGCAACCATCAAAATTAAAAGAAGGCAGGAAGGAAGGGAGGGAGGGAGGGAGGGAGGGAGGGAGGGAGGAAGGAAGGAAGGAAGGAAGGAAGGAAGGAAGGAAGGAAGGAAGGAAGGAAGGAAGTTTTTTCAGAGATTTTCAGGGAACAATTACACAATCAACAACTTTCACATCTCCAAAATTAGACAATATTTATTTAGAATTGATTTCTTCCCTACCCTACCCTCACCCAGAAGCCATGGAATTTCGTGTGTCAACATTGCCCCCTGGTGTCCAAACTGAGGAGACGACACTTCTTTCTCAATCTCTGAGGTGATTTTTCATTATCGTCCAGCACTTTGTTTTACTGGATACCCAGAACAAAAGAATCCTAAAATTCTCATCAGAGAGTGATCAGCTCTCACTGCCTAATCCAGGATCTGGCTCTGACTCAAATGGCAGAGCTGCTCTGAAGAAAGGAAGGTTTTCGTTTAGCTTCCTCTCACCGTGTCTTTCTTTGGTACAATAATAAAGTGCTGTGTCTTCAGCTTTCAGATTGTTCATTTGCAGATACAGCTGGCTTTTGGCATTGTCTCTGGAGGCAGTGAAGCGCCCTTTCACTTTGTCTGAGTAGTAAATGTCAGATGAACTTGGATGTATATGGCAAAGCCATTCCAGGCCTTTTCCTGGAAACTGTCTCATCCAAGCCATCCAGGAGCTACTGAAGGTGAATCCAGAGGCTTGGCAGGAGAGACGGAGGGACTCCCCAGGTCTTCTCACATCCCCCCCAGACTCCACCAGCTGAGCCTTTGACTGGACACCTGGAAAGAAATAGGTCTCAATGACATCTCTGCATGGAAGAACCATCTATTGAAGGAAATGTTATAGAGGGAATCATTACCTTGAAGGACTGCTAGTAAGAAGACCAACTTTGGCCACAGAATCATTTTTGCTCCCTCTGATGAATGGAGGGGAATCAGAAATGATACAGGGAATTGCTCAAATTTTGTGATGCAGAAAACCATCTGACTGCTTTAAAGGGGAAATTGTGCCCTGATTTACATATTGCTTGAGATAAAACATCCCATCAGGGCATTCACCTGTAAATTACTTTGCACACATATTACAAACATGATTTTTGTAGAAACACACACACACACACACACACACACACACACACACAGAGAGAGAGAGAGAGAGAGAGAGAGAGAGAGAGAGAGAGAGAGAGAGAGAGAGAGAGAGGGAGAGAGAGAAAAGACAGACGGACGGACAGACAGACAGACAGACAGAGACACAGAGAGACACAGGGAGACAGAGACTGAAAGAGACAGAAAGAGACAGAGAGAGAGAGACACACACACACAGAGAGAGAGAGAGAGAGAGAAACAGAAAGAGAAACAGGAAGAGAGAGACAGAGAAAGCTAGAGAGAGACAGAGAGAGAGAGAGAGACACACACAGAGAGAGAGAGAGAAAGAGAGAGAGAGAAAGAAACAGAAAGAGAAACAGGAAGAGAGAGACAGAGAAAGCTAGAGAGAGACAGAGAGAGAGAGAGAGACAGAGAGAGACAGAGAGTCAAAGAGAGAGAGAGAGAGAGAGAGGCAGAGACAGAGAAAAAGAAACAGGGAGAGAGAGACAGAGAGAGAGAGAGAGAGAAACACAGAGAGGCAGAGACAGAGAAAGAGAGAGAGAGAGGAAGAGAGAGACAGAGTTAAGACAGGAAAGCTTTATTATTGTGGTTAATTACATAGCGAATAAGATGTTTATGCTAGATAAAACAAGGTAAATAAATGATAAGCCGATATACAACACATGAAATAAACAGATGGAATAAACTAAGGAATTGTGCAATTTGTATTTCAAATCTAAAAAAAAAGACAATAATCCATCAAGATTTACTCAATATCAACATTAGAGACAGGAAGGGTTCCTTTATTTATTTATTTTTTTTAAAAAAAAACCATGTGATTCTTATAAAGTATATGTGTAGACTTTAAGGAACTTTCTGAAGACCAAAAACAACAGCCAAAAAAAAAAAAGTACTTCAGCCAAGCAAAGAAGATGCTGAAGTACTCATCCAACACCAAAGACAAGGGGATCTAAATATTTTCCAAAGCACCAAAAGGAAAAGACAAACAACAATGGATGGAAACTAATAAAGGAGAGAGACAACTAGAACTATGGAGAAATTTTCTAAAGGTTAGACTAATCAAACAATGGTTTAAGCAGACCTTGTACAGATTAACAGAGAAGGAATGGAAAATGAATAACATGGAGGAAAGTATGACACCATGGAAATTCAGCAAGGAAAGAATGAAATGGATTGAATGTAAATAAGTGTAAACTATTCAGAAGGAGAGAAAGTTCTTGGCGGGCTTCAGATTCACTTCCTCTCACTGTGTTCCTCCCACACAGTAATAAACAGCTGTGTCCTCTGGATTGAGGCTGTTCATTTGCAGATACAACTGGCTTTTGGCATTGTCCCTGGAGATGGTGAAGCGTCCCTTCACTTTGTCAGAGTAGGCAACGTTAGATAAGCTTGGATGTATGTTGGCCACCCATTCCAGGCCTTTCCCTGGAGCCTGTCTCACCCAGCGCATATAATAGCTGCTGAAGGTGAATCCAGAGGCTTGGCAGGAGAGACGGAGGGATTCTCCAGGTCTTCTCACATCCCCTCCAGACTCCACCAATTGTACTTGGGATTGGACTCCTAAAAACGAAAATATTTTAAGTGAGATTTCCTGTATATAAGAACAAAAAATGAAGGAAACTCTCAATAGAGTGGAACATCACCTCCAAGGAGTAGAAGTAAGAATAAAAACTTTAGGCAAGGGATCATTTCTGCCTCTCTCTAATAAATGGAGGATATGTGACAGAAACGGATTTGGGAAAACACACAAACTTTGTGTCTGTGGGTGTCAACTGTTGCCTTTAAAGGGGAAATTGGGCCTTCATTTACATATTGCTTGAGATAAAAGAGTTCCTCAGAGCAGGATATTCATAGGTCTCCTTGCACAGGCCCTGCACAGTTGATTTTTACACAATTTTCCAGTCCAAAGAAAAATGGAGCAGCCTTTACAGAAGAGCAACGAAAACAAAGACTTGCAAAATTCCACAACTTCTCAAAAGTGGTTCAAAGTAACAAATCATGAACAACCACTAGGAACATTTGAAAGAGACATTTTAGAAGATAGAAAACATCAGCACATCTGAGTTCAGGAAAGGTTTTATATTTTCCCCCTCCTGTTTAAAAATGACTATTTGAAGGAACCCAAAACAACTGAATGCAGACCAAAATCGTTTTTGTTTTGGAGGCTATTTTGTGTGGTGTTTTTGTTATTTCTTACTTGCCCAGAGTTTATTCCTCAAGACGGGCAACAAGAAAAATTAAAAGAAGGAAGGGAGAAAGGAAGGAAAGAAGGAAGGAAGGAAGGAAGGAAGGAAGGAAGGAAGGAAGGAAGGAAGGAAGGAAGGAAGGAATTGTTGAGAGATTTTCAGGGAAGAATTACAGAAATAACATCTGTCACACCTCCAAAATTAGATAATATATATTTAGAATTAATTTATTCCCTACCCCACTCTCACCCATAAACCATGGAGTTTCGTGTGTCAACATTGCCCCGTGCTGTCCAAAGTGAGGAGAGGGCACATTTTTCTAATCCCCCAAGGAGATTCTGTAGGTGCAGTTGTTTCCTCAATATGTGAATGGCAGTTGGGATATTTAGAAAGATCATCCTGAAGTTTCATTTTCAGATTTCTGCATGGGACTAAAATACAGGTAAACTTCGACTTACAACAGTTCATTTCAATGAAATAAGTGACTTATGACCATTTGTCACACTTATGACTGTTTCTGCATGTTTGGATGTCCACAAGATATACAATCAAAATCAGGAAATGACTGTTTAAGCAACATTCTCACAACGGACAGAGAAAGATAAATGAGACACTTTGTTCTTTATATTCAATGGTTTGGATTATTGCCACAGATAGAATAGAATAGAATGGAATGGAATGGAATGGAATGGAATGGAATGGATTGGATTGGAGGGGATTGGAGTGGAGTGGAGTGGAGTGGAATGGAGTGGAGTGGAGTGGAGTGGAGTGGAATGGAATGGAATAGAATAGAATAGAATAGAATAGAATAGAATAGAATAGAATAGAATTCTTGATTGGCCAAGTGTGATTGGACACACAAGGAATTTATCTTTGGTGCATAAACTCTCAGAGTACATAGAAAGACAAGATACACTCATCAAGAATCACAAGGCACAACACCCAGTGACAGTCATACGGTATAATAAGCAATCAAATCATGCAATGAAATAATCAATATAAATCGCAAGGATACAAGCAACAAATTACAGTTAGGCAATCACAAGTGGGAGATATATACGTATCAAGTAAGGAACAATTGCCTATTATCCGTTAATTGATGGATGTTTTTGGATTAAAAAAATGTCATCTCTGCATTCACATTACAGTTTTATAACATACCCTAACTGGCACACAGACACATCAATAGGGAAATGTCCTTCTAAATATCACGACAAATATTTTTTTTTCATAATTCACACAATGGGTAGCCTTACATTTAATTAAGTAGAATTCTTGCTTTGCAAGGTGGAAGCTGTGCAGCTATGTTTCTTTTCTGTAGTCACATCAAAATCTAGAGGTCTACAAGATGAGACTATGGGATTTGTTTCCTTTCCTTGTGGAGGAAAGAACCCAAGGGAAGATAATGTGTCCCATACACCAAAGTTTGTGTATGGACCACATCATGTCAAAATGTCTCCTGATTTATAAGTGATGGTAAGAATAACTATCAATCAATGACAAAAAGGCAGGATGTTAATCCAAAATATACAGACCCAGAAGGCTTCATGGGGACAGAGATTTAGAACTGTCAATAACTGGTACAGCCCAGCTGATGAGAGAAAGCTTCAACCATCAGGGGAATTTATACAGATTTAAGGGGAGAGATTTTAAGGGTTTAAGGGTTTAAGCATACTGAGTATAAATTAACGAGAAGGAATGGAAAATGAATAACAGTCAGTATGAGAGTGAGGAAGTTCAACAAGGAAAGAAATAAAAGGACTGAGTGTAAATAAGCATAAACTGTTCAGAAGTAGAGAAAGTTCTTGACAGGCTTCAGATTCACTTCCTCTCACTGTGTGTCTTCTTGCACAGTAATAAACAGCTGTGTCCTCTGGTTTTACATTGTTCATTTGCAGATAAAGCTGGCTTTTGGCATTGTCTCTGGAGATGGTGAAGCGGCCCTTCACTTTGTCAGAGTAGGCAACGTTAGGTAAGCTTGAATGTATGTTGGCCACCCATTCCAGGCCTTTCCCTGGAGCCTGTCTCACCCAGCGCATAAAATAGCTGCTGAAGTTGAATCCAGATGCTTGGCAGGAGAGACGGAGGGAGTCTCCAGGTCTTCTCACATCCCCTCCAGACTCCACCAACTGTACTTGAGACTTGGCGCCTAAAAAGAAAGATATTTCAATGAGATTCCCTGTATATACTGTAAGAACAGAAAATGGGGGGAAACTCTAGATAGAGTGAAAAATTACCTCCAAGGAGTAGAAGTAAGAATAAAAAGTTTAGGCACAGGATCATTTCTACCTCTCTAATAAACGGAGGATATCTGATAGAAAAGGATTTGGGAATAAGCACAAACTTTGTGTCTGTGGGTGTCCACTGTTGCCTTTGAAGGGGAAATTGTAACTTCATTTACATCTTGCTGGAGATAAAAGAGTTCCTCAGAGCAGGTTTTTCATAGTTCTCCTTGCAAAGGCCCTGCATGGTTGATTTTCACACAATTTTCCAGTCCAAAGAAAAATGAAGCAGCCTTTACAGAAGAGCAACTAAAACGAAGAGTTGCAGAATTCCACCACTTCTCAAAAGTGATTCAAAGTAACGAATCATGAAGGACCGGTAGGAACGTTTGAAAGAGGCATGTTAGAAAACATGAAAACAGCAGCATATCTGAGTTGAGGAAATGTTTTATATTTTCCCCCCTCCTGTTTAACATGATCTTTTGAAGATACCCAAAAGAACTGAATGCAGACGAAAAACATTTTTGTTTTGGAGGCTAATTTTTATAGTCTTTTTGTTTTTGTCAAAGTTGATTCCTCAAGATCTAATGAGACTTGTTTTATTCCATATCAAAGTCCCACTTGGTTTTTAGCCAATGGCGTTTTGTATGACAATGTTGCCCCTGAGTGTTAGATATGAGGAATTTTTAATTTTTATATTTTTCTCAACTCTTTTTATTAGTTTATTGAAGTATAAAATACAAAGAAAAAACCCATGGAATAGTAAGAGGAAGGGAAAAAAAGGGTTATAATGTAATGGGAGAAAAAAATGCACCAACTTCCGACTCTCTTTAGCACAATCAAAGGTAACAACATTAAAATCACAACTTTTTGCTTTTACACAACAGTATTCACAAGCTATTTCTATAACAATAAGCCTGTCTAGTTTACAAAAACAGAATCAACATTTCATTGTTGTTGTTTTTTCTCATTGCAATCAAAAAATCTGGAAGCAATTTCAAACCAGAGACAGAATTAAATAGCATCTCTTATTTGGATAATAGAATCATTTAAACCATCTGAGCTTCTCCTTGCTGTGGGGAATAATCTCTCATTCATTCTCATATCAAATATAAAATCCAGTGGTGGGATTCTGCCAGTTCTAGGGGATTCGGCCGAACCCTTTGTTAAATTGCTGGCTCGCCCCGCCCCTTGCCCCGCCCCTCCACACCACTATTTATTGCCAATAAATAGTGGTGGGTGAGGGGTGGGCGAGCCAGCAATTTAACAAAGGGTTAGGTGTTTTTTTGTAATTTTATTGGCCCGCGGAGCTTTAGCATAGGCTAATTAGCACTTGCTTAGATCGGCTCCTGAGTCTCAGCTGATTTGCTCTCAGCTGTTTTGCTCACGGCTCTGCTCCTTGCTTGCAAAGAGTGCTGATTTTTTTTCCCCCTAGCTATACTGAAAAATGAAACAGAAAGTAAAGCAGGCTGTTGGCTTTGCACTTTGGAAAATTAGGCAGGCAGATTTCTTTTCTTTTTCCTCACCAAAAAAGGTAGGGGCAAACAATGGAAAATTTAGGGAAAAAGAGGAGAGTTCAAGATTTTAAAACACAAAAGAAAAAAAGCTCTATTTAACTAGGGAATTGTAATAATTGAGATAATATTAATTGTATATTGTGTTGAAAGCAGAAATGGTTAAGTTGTGGTTTGGAGGAATATATGGGGAAAATTATTTGGTTTATTATTATTGGTAAATATAATTAATTGATTTGTAAGAAATTGGATTGCATGGAAATAATTGGAATATTCATGTTCATATTGATTAATATACAAAAAAGGTAGTTATGTAACTAATTGATTTATATTAAAATGTTGAATTTATATTAAACAACTGTAATATTACATAATTAACCAATGTGAGGATGGATATAAAAAATAGCTGACAATGGGAAGGGGTATAATATAGAATAGAAGGGAAAAATTGAATTTGATTAAGATTAGAGATGAAGATGAAGGGTAATATTGGTTTTTTACAAAAATAGATGAGGAATAAATATGGCAAAATGGAAATTTAGAAATTGTAAATGTAATTGAAATGACTAAGCACTGTTTAAATTTGTGAACCGGCCAAATACTCTGTTCAAAGAAAATACATTGTATATTTGTATGTGTGTTTCTAATTATTGTTATTTATATTTGTTCTCTTTTATTCTTTAAAGTTTAACAATTCATTCTTTATCTTAATATCTTTATATTTGTTTGGGGTTGGCTTTCTTCCCTTTCATCTTTTTTATTGTACAGCAATCTTTCTCCTCAAACCTACCACCTCTCTCTTTTCTTTCCTTCTTACTTTCTCTTCCTCCCCTTCTTCTTCTCCTCCCTACTTCCTCTTCCTTTCTCCTTCTCCTCCTCTCTTCCTCTCTCTCTTACCCTCACTCCTATTCTAATTTCCCTTCCCTTCCTTCATCCCTCTCAATTGCTGTATCCTTTTAGTCACTTTTTTCAGCCCTCTGGGTTGAAAAAACCCAGAGGGTTTGTGCATATGGACTACTCAGAGGGTGAAAAAGTTATTTTTGACTTGTCCTCACAGTTTTGACCAGTCCTCGAACTTACAACTGTCCTCACATTTTACGTTTTTGCCCTATCTTGTCACCATAATGAAGAGAAGCAGTTGTAAAATGAGTGACACGGTTGTTAAGAATGCCGCAATGGGCATAAATGTGAGGATGGTCATAAGTGCGAGGACCGGTCAAAAGTGCAAGGACCAGTAAGAAATGACTTTTTTCAGCCCTCTGTAGTCCCTATGCAGATAGCCACACCCACCGGTCACATGACCAGCTAGCCACGCCCACCTGATCACAAGACCAGCTAGCTACGCCTACCCGGTCACATGACCACCAAGCCACACCCCTAACTAAGCCACGCCCACAGAACCGGTTGTTAAAAAAATTGAATCCCACCACTGATAAAATACATAATATTTTACCTACTTTAGAATATAGTTCAGCATTAATTAAAGAACTGGCACACCTACGTATACATACATGCTCATTTCATACATAAAAAACTAACTTAAAGCTTTCTAACCGTACAAATATCATTTTTTTAAAAAAAAATCCATCCTATTTAATTAAACCATATTTAAGTCACTCCCTCCAGCTGATCTTCATAGAATAAAGTCTTTTTCTTCTCGGGAGAGTCTGTCTAATCTCCTTTCCTTAAGAAGTTCTCAGCTTTATTTATATCCATAAAAGAAAAGTCCCAAAGTTTTTCTGTTAGGTGTTGTAAATTGATCTGAGGGAAACCTACTCCGAATAAATTTTCCCTCTTTGACATAGCTATCATATCACTGGTGGGTTTCAAAATTTTTACTACCATTTCTGTGGGTGTGGCTTGGGGAGTGTGGCATGGCTTGGTGGGTGTGGCAGGGGGAGGATACTGTAAAATCTCCATTCCCACCCCACTCCAGGGGAAGATTACTGTGAAATCCCCATTTCCTCCCGATCAGCTGGGACTTGGGAGGCAGAGAATAGATGGGGGTGGGGCCAGTCAGAATTTTTACTACCGGTTCTCCAAACTACTCAAAATTTCTGCTACCGGTTCTCGAGAACTGGTCAGAACCTGCTGAAACCCATCTCTGTATCATATCCTATTTTTCTTGAAGAATTCTCAGCCTTGTTAATGTCTGTAAAGTCCCAAACTTGACCTCTTAAAAATTGTGAATTTTATTGATGCACTTGTTCCAGTTGCACTGGAAGAGTTGTATAGAAGACATCTTCCTAATTCTTTCATTCAGAAATTTCCTCAATATCTTTATGGCAGTTCGGATATTTAGAAAGATTATCCTACTGATTCATTTTCTGCCTTCAGCCCTGATATTAAGGGCTAGATTCAATACATTTCTTTTTTTCTGAACCCAGATCACGTGGTAAAGAGTGAAATTGGAATTTTCAAGCCATTTTTTCCCCACCTCTCATTGTCTTCTAACACACTCTACAACTAGACATCCAGAACAACAAAAGTACATTGTAAAGATCTCAATTCATGGTCAGGAATCCTCATTGGCTATTCGAGGATCTGGGGCTAAATCAATTTGCTGAGCTGCTTTAAAGACAGTTTTTGTTTAGCTTCAGATTCACTTCCTCTCACTGTGTCTCTCACACAATAATAAACTGCAGTGTCTTCATTTTTAAGATTGTTCATTTGCAGATACAGCTGGCTTTTGGCATTGTCTCTGGAGGTGGTGAAGTGGCCCTTCACCTTGACTGAGTAGGTGGCTTCTCTTCCATCACGACTTATCCATGTCACCCATTCCAGTCCTTTCCCTGATGCCTGTCTCACCCAGTGCATCCAGGAGCTGCTGAAGGCGAATCCAGAGGCTTGGCAAGAGAGACGGAGGGACCCTCCAGGTCTTCTCACATCCCCTCCAGACTCCACCAACAGGGCCTCAGATTGGACAGCTAAAAAAAAAAGGTGTATAAATGAGATCACCTGTATATAAGAATAGGAAATGAAACTGTGAGTAGAAAAGAAACATTACCCTCAAGGAGTGCAATTAAGGATAACTGGTTTAGGAAGAGAATCATGTTTGCTCTCTCTGTAATGAATAGAAAGGAATTGAAAGGAGAGGATTTGGGGAAATGGACAAACTTTGTGTTGGTGGAAACCAGCTGTTGCCTTTAAAGGGGAAATTGTGCCTTGATTTACATATTGGTTGAGATAAAAAAGTTCCTCAGAGCAGGGATTTCATAGTTGCCTTTACACGCTTCCTGCACAGCTGATTTTTTTTTTTTTACTAACTTTCCAGTCCAAAGAAAAATGAAGGCAGCTTTTACAGAGGAATAATTAAAAGGAGGAATTGCAAAATTTCACCACTTCTCACAAGTGATTCAAGGGGACAAATGATGAACAAGCAAAAATAATGTTTGAAAGAGACACATTAGAAAACTGGACATTTGACATCTGGAAAGGTTTTATACATTTTTCCTTTAATAGAACCTTTAGAAGAAATCCCAAAGAATTGAATGCAGAACAAGATCATTTTTTCATTTGAAGATATTTGCTTTTTTATGTGGTGGGTCTTTTTTACCAGTTGTTACTTGCACAGAATTGATTTGCCAAGATGGGCAGCCATAAAAATAAAATAACCATGGCAAGAGGAATGGTAATAAAAATTGTAATACAAATTGTTATACAAACACTCACTGTAGACTGAATGATGATGATGATGATGATGATGATGATGATGATGATGATAATAATAATAATAATAATAATAATAATAATAATAATAATATTTACCGGACTTGAACATTTTGACTCTACAAAAAAAACACCTTACTTGGAACAGCTTACATCCTCCGACGATACCTTAACAGTTCCTAGGTCTTTGGTTAGGACTCAAGCTGCTGAGCTATTAACCAGCCTCAAAGGCTGTGAATCTCACTACAGATTAAATAATAATAATAATAATAATAATAATAATAATAATAATAATATCCAATGATACCTTAACAGTTCCTAGGTCCTTGGTTAGGACTCGAGCTGCTGAGCTATTAACCAGCCTCAAAGGCTGTGAATCTCACTACAGATTAAATAATAATAATAATAATAATAATAATAATAATAATAATATCCAATGATACCTTAACAGTTCCTAGGTCCTTGGTTAGGACTCGAGCTGCTGAGCTATTAACCAGCCTCAAAGGCTGTGAATCTCACTACAGATTAAATAATAATAATAATAATAATAATAATAATAATAATAATAATAATAAACAAATGTGATGAAGGAAGGAAGGAAGGAAGGAAAGAAGGAAGGAAAGTTAAAAATGGAGACTAGCAGCCGTTACATAAGAGTAACTAAAACAAAAACTTGCAAAATTTCACAATTTCTCAAACATGATTTAAAGTAACTAATCATGAACAACAACTAAGAACATTTGAAAGAGGCATGTTAGAAAATATGAATAGAATAGAATAGAATAGAATAGAATAGAATAGAATAGAATAGAATAGAATAGAATTTTTTATTGGCCAAGTGTGATTGGACACACAAGGAATTGTCTTGGTGCATATGCTCTCAGTGTACATAAAAGAAAAGATATGTTCATCAAGAACCATAAAGTACAACACATAATGATATTCAAAGGGTACAAATAAGCAATCAGGAAACAATATCAATATAAATTGTAAGGATACAAGGAACAAAGTTATCGTCATAAACAGCAGCACATCTGAGATGCGGAAAGGTTTTATATTTCCCTCTCCCCTTTAACATGACTATTTGAAGAAACCCAAAAGAACTGAACGTAGACCAAATTCATTTTTGTTTTGGAGGGTATTTTGTATGGTGTTTTTATTACATCTTACATGCCCACAGTTGATTCCTCAAGATGGGCAACCATAAGAATTAAAATAGGAAGGAAGGAAGGAAAGAAGGGAGGGAGGGAGGGAGGGAAGGAGGAGGATTAAAAATGGGGACTTGGGCTGAGAAGAAACAGAAAAAAGAAATGGCAATAGGATGTTGTGTTGTAGGATCCAATCTGGGTCATTCACTGAGACCAGAGGTTTAGTCTTCTGAACTTTTGGACTTGTTTTATCTAGCATGAGTCTTAAAAGCACTCAAGACTAAACAATTACAATAGAAAGCTCAGTTGGTTGGATGTCCACAAGATACACGGTCCAAATCAAGAAATGAGTGCTTAACCATCATTCTCACAATGGACAGAGAAAGATAAATGAGTTACCTTGTATTCAATGGTTTGCATTTCCACAGAGATATATCAAATAAGGAACAGTTGTCTATTGTCCCTTAATTTATTAATTGTATAAAAAAGTCATATCTGCGTTAATGCTATAGATATTTTTAATATACCCACACATACGGACAACACATAAATATGGGCTGGTCCTTCTAAGTATGAAGACAAACATTTTTCATTATTGATACAATGAGTGGACTCAGAAAGATAAATGAGTCACTTTGTATTCCCTGATTTGGAATGTCACACATATACACCAATTTTTGCCTATTACCCCTCAATTCATGGATGTTTATGGATAAAGAAGTCACCTCTATATTCACTTTGTGGATTTTTAATATACACACAAACCTATAAATATGGGCTTGTCCTTGTAATCATGAAGACAATTCTTTTTCTTTTTTTAAAATATATTTTTATTGTTTACATATAGATGTATTGAATACAGTGTAATTGTCCTGGCATCTCACTTGCCATGAAACAAAGGCAAAAATAAAATAACGTATCTACTATTTTAAACAGTGCTGGTGTTGCACACTTATTTCTGACCATCATATTCTAGCATGTCAACTTATCTATCTATCATTCTAATACCTACATTCTAATACATACTTAGTATCTCTTTCCATGTCCACCTAACCTTTTTCTTTCGCACTCCAACTTCTACCTCATGTTTCTAACCATTGATAGAATTGATTCCAATCAGCACAGTATTCTGTATCTCCTTTATCTTTTATTTTTAGCGCTAGTCTGTCCATTTCCGCAAAAACTAGCACAGTGGTTCTCAACCTTCCTAATGCCGCGACCCTTTAATACAGTTCCTCATGTTGTGGTGACCCCCAACCATAAAATTATTTTCATTGCTACTTCATAACTGTAATTTTGCTACTGTTATGAATCGTAATGTAAATATCTGATATGCAGGATGTATTTTTATTGTTACAAATTGAACATAATTAAAGCATAGTGATTAATCACAAAAACAATATGTAATTATATATTGTGAAATATTTATTGCTAATTACAAGTAAATGAAATTTTGTCTTGAAGCATGGTGTAGTATGGATAACAGTTTTAATACAACAACAGTAAACTACATTGGTACATTTGGTAACAGTATGCATAAAAAGCCAACATCAGTGAGAAGATTGTGATTGCTTCTTTCTCACCAGATCAGAAATTCTCGGGGCAGTCTTTGCAAGAGCACAGCGAAGATCATCTTCCACAACAAGTCTACTTCTGTATTTAGACTTGATAACCAACAAGCTGGAAAACCCTATTTCACAAAGATATGTTGTTGGAAATGGAAGAAGAAGGCGCAACACAGTCTCAGACAGAACAGGATATGACTGCAAACACTTGATCCAGAATTTTGTAACTGGCATTGTAGTGAAATCAGTTCTCGCTGCTACATATTGTTTGTAGCACTTGCCACCAGTGTCAAATCTAGTTTTCTTGAGTCCATCAGCTTTGCTTCTAAAATAGTTGGTATCCTTGTCGGCAAAGCTCGGATGCTTGCTATCAAAATGGCGTTTCATTTTGTTTGGCTTCATAGATTTGGCTGATAGAACTTCACAACAAATAACACATTGCGGTTTCTCAATTCCTGCTGTAATTATTGAGGTAAATCCATATGTAAAAAATCCTCAGGATTCGCTTCAGAGAAAATAAACTGATATATTTGAATTGTAATGGAGCACATCAGTGGTGGGTTTCAACATTTTTTACTACCGGTTCTGTGGGTGTGGCTTGGGCGTGGCATGGCTTGGTGGGCGTGGCTTGGTGGGCGTGGCAGGGGAAGGATACTGTAAAAAATCTCCATTCCTTCCCAACTCCAGGGAAAGGATACTGTAAAATCTCCATTCCTTTCCCACTCCAGGGAAAGGATACTGTAAAATCTCCATTCCTGCCCCACTCAGGGACTGAGTATAAATTCCTCAGAAGTAGACTTGTAGACAGATACAGACTTGGGAGGCACTGTGTTACAGTGGTTCTCCTCCTATCTCTCTGGTCGGTCACAGTCGGTGTTGGTAGGAGGACAGAGGTTGACCCCTAGGCCCCTCGTTTGCAGGGTGCCTCAGGGCACAGTCTTCTCTCCTCTCCTATTTAACATATACATGAAGCCGCTGGGTGAGATCATCCGAGAATACGGGGTGAGGTATCAGCAATATGCTGATGATACCCAGTTGTATATCTCTACCCGACGTCAATTCAGTGATGCGGTGGATGTGATGTGCCAATTCCTGGAGGCTGTGAGGGTCTGGATGGGAGTCAACAGGCTCAGACTTAACCCAGACAAGACCGAATGGCTGTGGGTATTGCCTCCTAAAGACTATGTTGACTGTCCATCCTTGGTTCTGGGGGGGGGAAAGAAATTGTCCCCCTCAGAATGGGCTCGCAATTTGGGTGTCCTCCTAGATGCACAACTAAAATTAGAGCAACATCTAACAGCTGTGGCTAGGGGACCTTTGCACAGGTTCGCCTGGTGCACTAATTGCGACCCTAATTGGTTCAGGAGGCTCTCCTCACGGTCACTCATGCCCTTGTCACCTCACGCTCACCAACACGCTCTACATGGGGCTACCTTTGAAAAGTGTTTGGAGACTAAAGTTGGTCCAGAACGCAGCCGCACGAGCTGTCATGGGTGCACCTAGGTACACCCACATTACACCAATTCTCCGCAAGCTGCACTGGCTTCCTATTGGTCTCCGGTCACAATTCAAGGTGTTGGTTATTACCTTTAAAGCCCTACATGGCTGAGGGCCAGGTTATCTTCAAGATCGCCTTCTACCGCATAGCTCCCAGCAACCGGTAAGATCCCACAGAGTTGGTCTCCTCCGGGTCCCGTCAGCTAAACAATGCCAGCTGGCAGGCCTGCGGGGGAGGGCCTTCTCTGTGGCTGCCCCAGCTCTCTGGAACCAGTTACCTCCTGAAGTCCGGACCATCCCCACCCTATTGGCCTTCCGAAAAGAGGTGAAGACCTGGCTTTTCCGGCAAGCCTAGGGCCATTGATCTCGCTCTTGCGATCTGGTAAGATCCGGCCATGAATGGTATGAATGAATTTTAATGTTTTAATGTTTTTAATTTTTAAATGTTTTTATTAGGATTTTAAATGTATTGTGAGCCACCCTGAGACTTTGGAGAGGGGCGGCATATAAATTGAATTAAATTGAAAATTGAAATTGAAAATTGTGTGAATCATATTGGAAAGCTGCTCAGAGGCAGAGGAAGTTCTTGACGGGCTTCAGATTCACTTCCTTTCACTGTGTATCTTGCACAGTAATAGACTGCCGTGTCCTCTGGTCTGAGGTTGTTCATTTGCAGATACAGCTGGCTTTTGGCAACGTTCTTGGAGATGGAGAAACGGCCCTCCACTTTGTCTGAGTAGTGAATATCTGAAGACCATATATATGCCATTGCCACCCATTCTAGTCCTTTCCCTGGGGCCTGTCTCACCCAGCTAATCTCATGGTTGCTTAAGGTGAATCCAGAGGCTTGGCAGGAGAGAAGGAGGGACTCCCCAGGTCTTCTCACATCCCCTCCAGACTCCACAAACTGGACCTCAGATTGGACACCTAAAAAGAAAGATGTTTCAATGAGATCTCCCCTATATAAGAACAGAAATTGAAAGGAAACTCTAGATAGAGTGAAACTTTACCTCCAAAGAGTACAAGGAAGAATAAAAAGTTTAGGCACAGGATCCTTTCTGTCTCTCTAATAAATGGAGGGTATGTGACAGAAAAAGATTTGGAAAAATGCACAAACTTTGTGTCAGTGGGTGTCAACTGTTGCCTTTGAAGGGAAAATTGTGCCTTCATTTCCATATTGCTTGAGATAAAAGAGTTCCTCAGAGTAAGATTTTCATACTTCTCCTTGCAAAGGCCCTGCACAGTTGATTTTTACACAATTTCCCAATTCAAAGAAAAATGATGCAGCCTTTACAGATGAATAACTAAAAGAAAGATTTGTAAAATTTATCCACCTCTCAAACATGATTGAAAGTAACGTTTCTTGAACAACCACTCGGAACATTTAAAAGAGGCATGTTAAAAAGCATCGAAATAGCAGCACCTCTGAGTTCAAGAAAGGTTTTATACTTTCCCCTTCTCCTTCAACATGACCGTTTGAAGAAACCCAAAAGAACTGAATGCAGTCCGAAATCATTTTTCTTTTGGAGGCTATTTTGTGTGGTCTTTTTGTTACATCTTTCTTGCCCACAGTTGATTCGTCAAAATGGACAATCAGAAGGAAGGAAGGAAGGAAGGAAGGAAGGAAGGAAGGAAGGAAGGAAAATTAGAAATAGGGACTTGGGTTGAAAAGCAATAGAAAAAAGTAATGGAAATAGTGTGTTGTGCTGTAGGATCCAATCTGGGTCATTCACAGGGACCAGAGGTTTAGTCTTCAGAGCTTTTAGACTCATGCTGGAGCCCATCCTCAGGGAATTGCTATCTAGCATGGGTATTTTTCCAATTTTTGCCTATTGTCCATGAATTCATGGATGTTTATGGATAAAAAGTCATCTCTTCATTCAATATATACATTTTTTTTTCCAATATACACACAAACACACAAATATGGGCTTTTCCTTATAAGAATGATGCAAACATTTTTCATTATTCATACCATGAATTGCCTCGAGTTTGATTAAATTGAATTCTTGCTTTGCAATGTGGAAGTAGGGCAGCTAATTTCCTTTCTGTAGTCAGGTAGGAAGAAATATCCATCTGGTTCCGTTGCAAGCGGAGAGAAAGACTCTGAAAACATGGAGGCTGATTGGAAAGAGGGTTTAATAATGAACAGAATCACATGTGATTCTGGGCAGCTGACAACATGGAGTTGAGATTGGGTGGGTTTTTATACCTTATTTGGGCTTTGTATTTGAGCTTCCTGTTCCTGTGCAAGAACATGTCCTTTAATATTCTATTGGCTGTTATTAGATTCCTATGGGGGTCATGTAGGGGTCATAGCTGGCTCTATAGGCAAAAGAGGAAATGTAAATCTTAGGTACTTGTCTGAGCTCCCAGGTTTGGTTGAAATTCTAGGAGGGTTAGGTGCTGACTTTCTACAGTCACATTCCAAAATCTAAAAGTCTACAAGAATGAAATTGCAAGATTTGTTTCATGCCCTTATAGAGGGAAGAAGCTGATGGATTTGAATCAGTGGTGAAATGTAATTTTTTTTACTACCGGTTCTGTGGGTGTGGCTTGGTGGGGGGGTAATATGACTGAGTGGGCATGGCCAACTTTTTTTTTTTTTTTTACTTTTAAAACAATTTTTTCTACAACTTCTTCGGCTAAAGAGGTTGTAAAAAAATGCTTTTAAAGCCTCTGACGATCCCAGCTGACTTGCCTGATTGGCAGAGGCTTTTTTTCATTTTAAAAACATTTTTTCTATAACCTCTTCGGCTAAAGAGGTTGCAGAAAAAATGCTTTTAAAAGCCTCTGATGATCCCAGCTGAGCCACGCGATCATCAAAGGCTTTTTCTTTTAGTTTTAAAAGCATCTTTTTCGACCAAAGTGGTTGCAGAAAAAATGCTTTTAATTTTTTTTTTTAAAAAAAGCCTCTTATGATTGAGCGGCTCAGCTGGGCAATGGGGGAGGGGAGACAGGGATTTTTGCTACTGGTTCTCCGAACCACCCGCCTCCATTGCTACAAGATCAGGTGATCCGGTCCAAACCGGAAGCATTTCACCTCTGATTTGAATGTGCATGGAGCACTTTGGGTCAAAACTTCTCCTAATTTATAGATGGTGCTAAGAGTAAACAACAAGTAGTGACAACAAGGCAGGAATACAGACCCAGATTCAAAATATGTATAATATAGAAAAGAATGAGACTGAGGAAATTTGATGATATTGAAAGAAAAGAAGAGGGATGGAGTGTAACTAAGTGTAAGCTGTTCGGAAGTAGAGAAAGTTCTTGACGGGCTTCAGATTCACGTCCTCTCACTGTGTCTCCTGCACAGTAATATACTGCTGTATCTTCTGGTTTCAGATTATTCATTTGCAGATGTAGCTGGCTTTTGGCATTGTCCCTGGAGATGGTGAAGGGTCCCTTCACTTTGTCTGAATAGTAAGTACCTGAACCAGTGCTTATGTGTGCCACCCATTCCAGTACTTTCCCTGGAGCCTGTCTCACCCAGTGCATCCAGTAGCTGCTGAAGGTGAATCCAGAGGCTTGGCAGGAGAGACGGAGGGACTCCCCAGGTCTTCTCACATCCCCTCCAGACTCCACCAACTGAACCTGAGACTTGACATCTAAAAAGAAAGGTGTATCAATAAGCTCTCCTGCATACAAGAATTAAAATGGGAAGAACCTGAAGAGAGAGGAAACAATTACCTCTGAGGAATCCTAGTAGGGACACCAGGTGCAGCCACACGATCATTTTTGTACCCTATAATGAATTGAGGGGAGTTGATAGGACAGAACTTAGGAAAACACACAACTTCGTATTGGTGGTTGTAGCCTAAAAGGAAACCACCTGCTGGCTCTTTTAAAAGGGAAACTGTGACTTGATTTACATATTGGTTGAGATAAAAGAGTTCCTCAGTGCATACACCTTATAGTTTCCTTGCACAAGTCCCTAGAGTTCTTGATATTCATATAACTTTTCAGGTTTAGGAAAAGCAAAGGCAGCCTTTACCAGAGGTGGGTTTCAGCAGGTTCTGACCAGTTCTGGAGAACCAGTAGGGGAAATTTTGAGTAGTTTGGAGAACTGGTAAATGCCACCTCTGATTGGCCCCGCCCCCATCTATTCTCTGCCTCCCAAGTCCCAGCTGATCGGGAGGAAATGGGGATTTTGCAGCATCCTTCCCCTGGAGTGGGGTGGGAATGGAGATTTTACAGTATCCTTCCCCTGCCATGCCCACCAAGCCACGCCCACTAATGCATGCCATGCCATGCCATGCCACACCCACCAAACCACACCTACAGAACTGTAGTAAACTTTTTTGAATCCCACCACTGGCCTTTACCTTATGGGAATTAAAACCATTGCAACATAAAGCAAATTGCACTAGCCTATAAAATCGCCAAGAGTCGTACAAGAGTAAATGGTTAAAACAACAACAATTAAAACAAAGACTTGGAAAATGTCACCACTTCTGAAAAGTGATTCAAAGTTATGGATGATGAACTCATACTAAGAATTTTTGAAAGTAATGTTAGAACATGAAAAAAAGAGCACATCTGAGGTTAGAAAAGATTTTACACTTTAATATGCCCATTTCAAAAAAACCAAAAGAACTGAGCATAAACCAAGACATAAGGCACAACTTAAAAAGTTAGGCCTGAGGCAGAGAAATCACAGGAAAAAGGAATGGTTTTACCCCTAGCCCTAGCCCTAGCCCTAGCCCTAGCCCTAGCCCTAGCCCTAGCCCTAGCCCTAGCCCTAGCCCTAGCCCTAGCCCTAGCACTAGCCCTAGCCCTAGCCCAAGCCCTAGCCCTAGCCCTAGCCCTAACCCTAGCCCTAGCCCTAGCCCAAGCCCTAGCAATAGCACTAGCCCTAACTCTAATCCTAACCCTAGCCTAGCCCTAGCCTTAGCCTTAGCCCTAGCCCTAGCCCTAGCCCTAGCCCTAGCCCTAGCCCTAGCCCTAGCCCTAGCCCTAGCCCTAGCCCTAGCCCTAGCCCTAGCCCTAGCCCTAGCACTAGCCCTAGCCCAAGCCCTAGCCCTAGCCCTAGCCCTAACCCTAGCCCTAGCCCTAGCCCAAGCCCTAGCACTAGCACTAGCCCTAACTCTAATCCTAACCCTAGCCTAGCCCTAGCCCTAGCCCTAGCCCTAGCCCTAGCCCTAGCCCTAGCCCTAGCCCTAGCCCTAGCCCTAACCCTAGCCCTAGCCCTAGCCCAAGCCCTAGCACTAGCACTAGCCCTAACTCTAATCCTAACCCTAGCCTAGCCCTAGCCCTAGCCCTAACCCTAACCCTAACCCTAACCCTAGCCCTAGCCCTAGCCCTAGCCCTAGCCCTAGCCCTAGCCCTAGCCCTAGCCCTAGCCCTAGCATTAGCCCTAGCCCTAGCCCTAGCACTAGGCCTAGCCCTAGCCCTAGCCCTAGCCCTAGCCCTAGCCCTAATTCTAATCCTAATCCTAATCCTAACCCTAGCCCTAGCCCTAGCCCTAGCCCTAGCCCTAGCCCTAGCCCTAGCCCTAGCCCTAGCCCTAGCCCTAATTCTAATCCTAACCCTAGCCCTAGCCCTAGCCCTAGCCCTAGCCCTAGCCCTAGCCCTAGCCCTAGCCCTAGCCCTAGCACTAGCCCTAGCACTAGCCCTAGCCCTAATTCTAATCCTAACCCTAGCCCTAGCCCTAGCCCTAGCCCTAGCCCTAGCCCTGGCCCTGGCCCTGGCCCTGGCCCTAACTCTAATCCTAACCCTAACCCTAACCCTAACTCTAACTCTAACCCTAACCCTAAACCTAGCCCTAGCCCTAGCCCTAGCCCTAGCCCTAGCCCTAGCCCTAGCCCTAACCCTAACCCTATCTCTAACCCTAACCCTAACCCTAGCCCTAGCCCTAGCCCTTGCCCTAGCTGAACCTTTGATTGGACACCTAGAAAAAAAGATGTTTCAGTGAGATCTCCTATATACAGGACCAGTAAATGGAAGGAACCTTAACATAAAATGAAATATGACCTCCAAGGGATGCAAGAAGGAGTACCAAGTTTAACCATAGGGTCATTTTGGCTCCTTCTAACAAATGGAGGGAAATTGCAAGGAGATAATTTGAGAAAATGCACAAACTTTGTGTTGGTGGGTGACACTGGAAAAGGGAAACCAACTGTTGCCTTTAAAGGGGAAACTGTGCCCTCATTTACATAATGATTGACATAAAGGATTTCCTCAGATCAGGGGTTTCATAGTTGTCCTTGCACACTCCTTGCACAGTTGATTTTTATACAAGTTTCCAGTCCAGAGAAAAATGAAGGCTGGTTTTAGAGAAGAATAATTAAAACAAAGTCCTGAAAAATGTCACCATTTCTCTAAAGCGATTCGAAGTAACAAATCAAGCCTTTGAAAGAGACATGTTATAAAAGGAACTGTACATCTGGATTCGGGAAACATTTTTTATACATTTTCCCCTTTAAAAGGACCTTCTGAAGAAACCAAAAAATGAACTGAATGCAGACCAAGATCAATTTTGTTTTATATGTTATTTTGTGTGGTGTTTTATCATGTGTTATTTGCCCAGATTTGATTTGTTAAGATAGGCAGCATAAAAATTAAAATTAGCAGAAGAAGGAAGGAAGGAAGGAAGGAAGGAAGGAAGGAAGGAAGGAAGGAAGGAAGGAAGGAAGGAAGGAAGGAAGGAAGGAAGGAAGGAAGGAGTTTTTCAGAGATTTTCAGGGAACAATGACAGAAATAACAACTACCACACCTCCAAAATTAGACAGTTCAATTAGTGACCATTTAATGTTATAACATCAATGCAAAAAGTGACTTATGACCATTTGTCACACTTATGACTGTTGCAGCATCTCAACTCAAGAAATATACTTCTCACCCTCCCTTTTAAAATGACTATTTGAAGGAACCCAAAAGAACTGAATGCAGACCAAAATTGTTTTTGTTTTGGAGGGTATTTTGTGTGGTGTTTTTGGTACTTATTTGCCCAGTTTTGATTCCTCAAGGTGGGCAACCATAAAAATTAAAATAATAATGGAGGGAGGGAGGGAGGGAGGGAGGGAGGGAGAGAAGCAAGGAAGGAAGGAAGGAAGGAAGGAAGGAAGGAAGGAAGGAAGGAAGGAAGTTGTTCAGAGATTTTCAGGGAACAATTATAGAAATAACAACTACCACACCTCCAAAATTAGACAATATCTGTTTAGAATTGATTTATTCCCTTCCCCACCGTCACCCATAAGCCATGGAGATCTGTGTGTCAACATTGCCCCCTGGTGTCCAAAGTGAGGAGAGGATCCATTTTTCTAATCCTCTGAGGAGATTCTTTAAGTCCAGATGTTTCCTCAATATGAGAAAGGCAGTTTGGATATTTAAAAAGATCATCCTGAAGTTTCATTTTCAGATTTCTGCCATGATAGTAAAGGAAAATACAGATAGACTTCAACTTACAACAGTTCATTTAGTGACCGTTTAAAGTTATAACATCAATGAAAATAGTGACTTATGACCACTTGTCACACTTATGACTGTTGCAGCATCTCCATGGTCACATGCTGAAAATTGAGACGATTGGCAACTGACTCATATTTATGACCTCTGCGGTAATTTGGTATCTTGTGATCACCTTTTACGTCCTTCTGACAAGCAAAGTCAATGTGGAACCCAGATTCACTTAAGAACCCAATTATTAATTTAACCACTCCAATAATTCACTTAGGCATTGTGGCAAGAAATATGTTTGTGTATGACCATAAACTATGGTCTGTTGATTATATCAGCACTCATGTCATCTTCAGTAAACAAGAATGGTTCAGAAAGCACAAATGTTTCAATGTCTACAAGATATACAGTCAAAAGAAATCACTGCTTAACCAACATTCTCACAATGGACACAGAAAGATAAAAGAGTCCCTTTGTATTCAATAATTTGCATTACTGCCACAGATATATATCAAATAAGGAACAATTGCCTATTGTCCCTGAATTTATTGATGTTTTTGGATAAAAATTGTCATCTCCACATTCACATTATATAGATTTTTAACCAATACACACAAACACATCAATAGAGAAATGTCCTTATAAATATCAAGAGAAATATTTTTTTCATACAGTGGGAAACCTTATATTTGATTAAGTAGAATTCTTGCTTTGCAATGTAGAAGCTGTGCAGCTGAAATTCTTTTCACATCAAAATCTAGAAGTCTACAAGTTGAGATCATGGGATTTGTTTGCTTTCTCTGTAGAGGAAAAATCCCGAGGAAAGAGAATGTGTCCCATACCCCAAAGTTAGTATATAGACCACATTATGTCAAAAGACCTCCTGATTTATAAATGGTGGTAAGAATAACCATCATGTAGTAACAACAAGGCAGAAAGACCGTCCAAAATATACAGACCCAGAAAACTTCATGACAGTAAAGATTTGCAATTGCCAATATCTGTCATTCTTGGCACAGCCCAGTTGAGGGGAGAAAGCTTCAAGCATCAAGGGATTTTATACACATTTAAGAAGGATAGAGGTACTAAGCATACTGAGTATAAATTAATGGTGAAGGAATGGAAAATGAATAACATGTAGAAAAGTATGAGACTGAGGAAATTCAGCAATGAAAGAAATAAAAGGACAGAGTGGAAATAAGCATAAGCTATTCAGAAGGAGAGAAAGTTCTTGACAGGCTTCAGATTCACTTCATCTCGCTGTGTGTCTTGAACAGTAATAGACAGCTGAGTCCTCTGGTTTGAGGGTGTTCATTTGCAGATAGAGCTGGCTTTTGGCATTGTCTCTGGAGATGGTGAAGCGTCCCTTCACTTTGTCAGAGTAGTAAGCACCACTACCTGAAGCAGTGGTTATGGTGGCCACCCATTCTAGTCCTTTTCCTGGAGCCTGTTTCACCCAGTTCATCCAGTAGATGTTGAAGTTGAATCCAGAGGCTTGGCAGGAGAGACGGAGAGACTCTCCAGGTCTTCTCACATCTCCTCCAGACTCCACCAACTGCACTTGACATTGGACTCCTAAAAACAAAAAATATTTTAAGTGAGATTTCCTGTATATAAGAACAAAAAATAAAGGAAACTCAATAGAATGGAACATTACCTCCAAGGAGTAGAAGTAAGAATAAAAAGTTTAGGCAAGGGATCATTTCTGCCTCTCTCTAATAAATGGAGGATATGTGACAGAAAAAGATTTGGGAATAAGCACAAACTTTGTGTCGGTGGGTGTCAACTGTTGCCTTTAAAGGGGAAATTGGGCCTTCATTTACATATTGCTGGAGATAAAAGAGTTCCTCAGAGCAGGATTTTCATAGGTTTCCTTGCACACTCCTTGCACAGTTCATTTTTATACAATTTTTACAGTCCAAAAGAAAACGAAGCAGCATTTACAGAAGAGCTACTAAAACATTTGCATTTCAAATCTAAAAACAAAAAACAGACAATCACCCATCAAAACCTAATTAAATATCTACATTAAGACAGGAGGGTTTCCTTTATTTTTTTAAAAAACCATGTGATTTCTAAAAAGGGTATGTGTGTATCTGTGTGGGAAGACATGTGAAGACACTCAAGAACTTGCTGAAGACCAAAAACAAGAGCATAGTAAAATACTTCAACCAAGCAAACAAGATGCTGAAGTACTTATCCAAGACCAAAGAGAAGGTGATCTGAATATTTTCCAAAGCACCAAAAGGTAAGACAAGTAACAGTGGATGGAAGGTAACCAAGGAGATAGACAACTTAAAACTAAGAAGAAATTCCCTAACGGTGAGAGTAATCAACCAATGGAACAGATTGACTTCAGAAGTTGTGGTTGCTCCATCACTGGAGGCTTTCCAAAAGAGACTGGACAACCATTTATCTGAAATGGTATAGGGACTCCTGCTCAAACAGGAGGTTGGACTAGAAGACCTCCAATGCCCCTTCCAACTCTATTATTCTGTGTTCTAAATGTTGAAGATACCTTGCTGCCTCATATTCTACATAGCATGGGAGAATCTATTGCAGATGCTAAAAATTAGTATGTGTGTGTATGAGTGCTTATTCTTAAACTATGGACTGTTGATTATAACAGTGTTCATGTGGTCTTCAGTAAATAAACAAGAATGGTTTAGAAAGCACAAATGTTTCGATGTCTACAAGATATACAGTCAAAAGAAATGACTGCTTAACCAACATTCTCATGATGGACAGAGAAAGATAATTGAGTCACATTGTATTCAATGGTTTGGATTATTGCCACAAATAAATATTAAGTAAGGAACAATTGCCTATTGTCCCTTAATGTATTGATGATCTTGGATAAAAAATGTCATCTCCAAATTCATATTATATATATATATTTACATACATATATATATATATATATGTAAGTTTTCACGGGTATATATGTGTGTACAGTTAATATCTCGGGTTTCTTCCCGTGTAATTGTAAACATATCCTTAAAAGGGTAGTAGCGACATTTTGACGAAATCACATTCGTCATCTTCTGGCTGATGTTCTCGGTTTGGTGCTTAAGGGCAAACTGTGTGATCGTAACTGACGTTTTTCTATGAAAAGAGACAAAGGTGTATTCTGATTGGTTGACAGTGTTGTTGTATTCTGATTGGCTGATGACGTAGCTGTATTTTTTTTTTTATTGAAAAAGTTTTCAAATACAAGTTTTTCCCCCTTTCCCCCCCCCCCTCTTCCCTAACCCACCCTTTCCACCCAACCCCCCCTGTGACTTCTTCACAACAATAGGCTATTTCATAACTAGTTACATACATAATATCTTCCCTTTCCCTTAATCCCTTCTCGGAATACTGACCCTTAACTTGTTAATCTTATAACTCCCATTTTTACGGTAATCTGCCCTTTTTCTCCTCCCCTAAACTTATTGAGTATTATTACAAATTAACCTTTAATCTTTTATATATATTAATATAACATTTTAAATCGGCCTTCTCCCTGCAACCAAATTTGTTCAATTCTGTCCACTTCCTCCACTCCTCTAAATATATGACTTGAAATCAGACAATACAATTCTAAATATAATCCACTACCCACTTTACTAGAATATACACATATCTATATATGCATCCCATTTTATAACAATCAGTAAACTAACCTATTTCAGCCCTTCAATTCCTACAAAATCATGCAATACGATTCTAAATATAATCAACTGCCCACTTTACTAAGATATACACATATCTATATATGCATTTCATTATGTAAAAAGAGAAAAGACAATAACTTTAAGTTTATGATCCATATAATATCTTCTTTGATGTCTTTCCACTAGATTGTTAAATCCATCACCCATAATAGGGTAAAATAACATGCTGGTGCAACAGTTTGTTCAAAATCTTCAGTCATCTTCTGCCCCCATCAGTAGTAGATATCCTCACACCTGTATAAAAGTAAAAACAACCACCCGAGTGACATTATAATTATAAATATATCCGTATGGTTATAGTTGTGGTATTCATCAGGATTGTTAATTCCCGTCATCCTACTGAGTAACATCCAGATCTTCTGCATGCCCCAGCAAAACTCTCCTGCCTTATAACTCAAAGTAGTTATAGTATATTTCCAAGAGAAAAAAAAAGTAAATAAGAAAAAATTAGATGATTCAAATCCAACAAAGTGAGGCTCTTTCCACTTCCCAAAATCATGGCCTTGCAGAGATCTGCCACAATCCTCAGGATAGTATCAGACAATTGTTCGCCACCACTGTCTTTTCTAATATTCATTCATTTTTTAAAGCGCCTGGCTTCACTGTTGCTTAGTTTGGAAATTGCTGTTTCTATAAGATCTGTTTCTTTTCTTTTTCTTTTTCGGGTTAAATTTCCATCCTCTTTTCTTGCTTACCAATTGTATATCTGCTGGTTGATTTTCATTCTGCTTTGTGGATTGTTCTTGGTGGGTTAATTTTATCATCTCATCTTTCTTCTCCATCACTTGTATATCAACTGATTGATTTGCGCACTTGTCTGTGACTTGATAATTCATCACCTTGGGTTCGGATGACACTGCTCTCTTATTTATAAACAGTCCAGCTGGGGTCTCCAAGGAGTCCAAAGACAATTTATCCATCACAGCCTCTGTAATTTGATGTTTTCCTTTTATTTCCAACTCCTTTTGCTTATCCTGTATTATGCCTAAAGGTGTTAAATTCATTTTTAGAATTTTTTGATAAAAATCTTCCGCTTTTTCAACAGTGTGCAATTGATATCTTACGCCTTGATATCTCAATATTAAACCAGCTGGGATGTCCCACCTGAATAGGATATTTCTTTTTTTTAATTCAGTCACTAAAAAGCCAAATTTCTTCCTCTCCATTAACATCTTGGGCGGGAGCTCCTTGAAAATCCAAATCTTTCTTCCATGAAATTGCAAATTGGAATTAAAAGAGTTCTGCACAATATTATTCCTAATTTCTTTATCTGTAAAATAGATCACCACATCTCTAGGCAGTTGCCTTTGCTTTGCCCACCAGGATTTTATTCTATAAATTCTATCAATCCTGCAATACACTTCATCAGGTTGAACCTTTAAGATCCCAGCCAGAATTTCAGAAGATACTTTCCTTAAATCATCTCTATTATTTTCCTGCAGACCTCTCAATCTAATTGCATATTCTGTAAAATTATATTGAATCATTAAAACTTCTCTTTCAATCCTCTGTTGTACATTTTCCTCATTACCAATCTTTTGGTCAATCTCCATTTTAGATTTGTCTTCCAAGCTATTATCCTGAATGTTTATCAAATCCTTTTTAATTTTTTGAGTCATGTCATCCAAATTCTCCTCGACTTCCTTCATTTTAGTCTCTAATAATTCAGTCTTTGCCTCCATCCGAATCAGAAAGCCTGATAAACCATTAGCAACTTTTGAAATCTTATTATTCAAGAAGTCAGACTCTGATTTCACCAATTCACCAATTTCTTTAATTTCCTGCTTAAATTTTTCAAGTTGCTGATTCACAATCTCATCCCTTCTTACAATCTCTTCAAGGATAAATTCTAATATATTAAAATCGGGTTTCTGACGCTGGAGAGTTGAAATTTGTTGGCGCAATTTCTTAAGGGGGGAAATTCCCCCCCCCTGTTTGTCCAGCTGTATAAGTCCTGATGCCATTTCCCACACAGACAAGATTTAGCAAAAATAAGAGAAGAAATAGAAAACAAAAAGACTTTCCCTCATTAAAAAAAACTTCTGAGCAGCACAGGAGCGAGGTTTCTCTAGAGATGTAGCCAATGATATTTATTCCGCTACATTGTAATAATGAAAAACGGAAGGACTTTCCCTTTTAGCCCTTCTCCAGCCACAGCAGACGCCATTTTGGAAGGCTCTTTTTCCCTCTTTTCCTCTGCTCTTTTCTTTTAAATAGTTTTTGAAAGGGTGAGATACTTGCGGTTCAGTATTAAGGGTCCAGTTCTTCATTTCTTTAATTATTCTTTTAGATTCACAGGCTTGCTCTTGACGCCTGGCTCTGCATAGGCAGAGGTCTCCCAAAGCCCGGAGCAGCGGCAGGGGATATGGGGCTTCTCCTCCGCTCCGTCCCAAAAGTTAAAAAAAAAACTTTTGGGACTCTGCGGGGAGTTCTACCCACCCCTGCCGGCTCTCTCTCCGTTTCCTCTTGGAAACGGAGTTTTTTCGAGCCGCCATCTGCTGTAACGGCGGCTCTATACAGGCAGAGGGAGCTGACGATCCCAGAGGAACGTCTGGCGGCGGCCAGCAGCAAACCGGAAGCCAATATATATATGTAAGTTTTCACGGGTATATATGTGTGTACAGTTAATATCTCGGGTTTCTTCCCGTGTAATTGTAAACATATCCTTAAAAGGGTAGTAGCGACATTTTGACGAAATCACATTCGTCATCTTCTGGCTGATGTTCTCGGTTTGGTGCTTAAGGGCAAACTGTGTGATCGTAACTGACGTTTTTCTATGAAAAGAGGCAAAGGTGTATTCTGATTGGTTGACAGTGTTGTTGTATTCTGATTGGCTGATGACGTAGCTGTATTTTGATTGGGTGGAAGCACTGTTGCTTGGTTGTGGGTCAATGGATAAGTTATGCTGGAACTGGTGGCAACACAGACATTTTGATGAATCTTTGATCTATGGTTTATATGTGTGTGTGTGTGTGTACAGTTAATATCTCGGGTTTCTTCCTGTGTAATTATAAACATATTCTTAAAAGGGTAGTAGCGACGTTTCGACAAAATCGCATTTGTCATCTTCTGGCTGAAGTTCTCGGTTTGGTGCTTAAGGGAAACTGTGTGGTCGTAACTGACGTTTTTCTATGAAAAGAGGCAAAAAAAAAAAAAAAAGTCAGTTACGATCACACAGTTTGCCCTTAAGCACCAAACCGAGAACTTCAACACAAGTTCAACACAAACAAACCGAGAACAACAACTTAGCTTACGTAGGTAAAACCTGGCTAGAAAGAATATGCACATAAAAGCCTACAAAAATATCAAGACAAATATATTTTGTTATATAATTCATGGAAAGGGAGCCTTACATTTGATTAAGTAGAATTCTTGCTTTACAATGTGGAAGCTATGCAGCTGAATATCTTTCCTGTAGTCACATCAAAATCTAGAAGTCTACAAGGTGAGACCATGGGATTCCTTTCCTTTTCTTGTAGTGGAAAGAACCTGAGGAAAGGGAATGTGCCCCATACCCCAAAGATAGTATATAGACCACATCATGTCAAAAGTCCTCCTGATTTATAAGTGGTGCTAAGAATAACCATCAAGTAGTGACAACATGGCAGAAAAACAGTTCAAAATATACAGACCCAGAAGGCTCCATGACAGTAGAGATTTGCAATTGTCAATATCTGTCAGACTTGGCATAGACCAGTTGAGGGGAGAAAGCTTGAGGCATCAAGGGATTTTATACAGATTTAAGAAAGAGAGAGACTCGGGTTTAAGCACACTGAGTATAAATTAACAGAGAAGGAATGGAAAATGAATAATATGTAGGAAAGTATGAGACTGAGGAAATTCATCAAAAAAAAAAAGAAATAAAAGGACTGAGTGTAAATAAGCATAAGTTGTTCGGAAGTGGAGAAAGTTCTTGACAGGCAGCAGATTCACTTCCTCTCACTGTGCGTCTGTTACTATGCGTCTTGCACAGTAATAGGCAGCTGTGTCCTCTGGTTTGAGGTTGTTCATTTGAAGATAAAGCTGGCTTTTGGCATCGTCCCTGGAGGTGTTGAAGCGTCCATTGACATTGTCTGAGTAGATAATGTAAGATGAACCTTCATATATGTAGGCCACCCATTCAAGGCCTTTTCCTGGTGCCTGTCTTACCCAGACCATGTAAGACTCGCTGAAGGTGAATCCAGAGGCTTGGCAGGAGAGATGGAGGGACTCTCCAGGTCTCCTCACATCCCCTCCAGACTCCACCAACTGGACCTCAGATTGGACACCTGAAAGGAAAGATGTTTCATTGAGATTCCCTGAATATAAGAACAGCAAATGGGAGGAAACTCTAGATAGAGGGAAACATTACCTCCAAGGAGTACAAGGAAGAATAAAAAGTTTAGGCAAAGGGTCATTTTTGCCTCTCTCTAATAAAGGGAGGATATATGATAGAAAAGCATTTGGGGAAACACACAAACTTTGTGTCGGTGGGTGTCAACTGTTCCCTTTAAAGCGGAGATTGGGCCTTCATTTACATATTGCTTGAGATAAAAGAGTTCCTCAGAGCAGGATTTTCATAGTTCTCCTTGCACAGAGCCTGGACAGTTGATTTTTACACGTTTTTCCAGTCCATAGAAAAACGAAGCAGCCTTTACAGAAGAGGAACTCAAAGAAAGACTTGCAAAATTTCACCACTAGTGATTCAAAATAACAAATCACAAACAACCACTAGGAAAATTTGAAAAAGGCATGTTAGAAAGCATGAAAACATGAAAGCATGAAAATTTGAGTTCAGAACAGGTTTTATACTTTTCCCCTCCCCTTTAACGTGTCTTTTTGAAAAAACCCAAAAGAATGTGGACAAAAAACATTTTTGTTTTGGAGGGTATTTTGTGTGGTGTTTTAGTTAGTTCTTACTTGTCCAGAGTGGATACCTCAAAATCATAAAAATCATAAAAATTAGAATAATAAGGGAGGGAGGGAGGGAGGGAGGGAGGGAGGGAGGGAAGGAAGGAAGGAAGGAAGGAAGGAAGGAAGGAAGGAAGGAAGGAAGGAAGGAAGGAAGGAAGGGACATTAAAAGTACAGAAAAAAACTGAAAAAAACAGAAAAAGGAAGTTTCATATTTCTTCGGCATCAAATATAAGTACATCTGCAATACTAACTGTTATTTTATATTTACAAAAAAGAGCTCATGTTTTTCTACTTTCCATTTTTTTAACCAAACCACAAATCATGACTGCTTCTTTCTTTTTTTCTCTCCTGCAAATGCCTATAAAGTATTTTCTAATCAAAGAGATTAGTTGAGGCTTCCTTTCAGGTTCCTTCGTCTTCACTTCCCATTCCTCCATTGTGGGTTGTGTGGAGTGTCCATTTCCATTTTTGATCATTTAACAATCTCCTTGCAGTTATCACATATAAAAAGAGAGCTTCATGACTTTTTTTCCTAGTTCTTTGTCTAATAGTCCCAAAAGAAAACTCTCTGCTTTCAACTTTAGCTTAATTTTCAAAATATATCTATTGCTGAATCCAATATTTTTTTGATTTTTCCCCCCTGTCCACAAAACCTGATAAAAAATCCATCTATGTTGTTTTGATTTCCACCAAAGATTTAAATTACCTGGACTGATTTTTCTGGTGACAAGAACCAAGGATACTTATAATTTTATGAACATTCTCTGCTTCACAGGGAGGATTGTTGTCTCCTGATATGTGGAATTTTCTTGAGAGATTTTGAGGAAACAAAAACAGAACTGACAACAAACTTTACTTCCTCCAAAATTAGACACTCTCTAATGATGCTGATGTTATCCATTCAGTTGCTCCAACTCTTGGCGATTTTGTGAGCCAGGTCTCTCAATATCTTCTGATCTTGCACTATTCCTTTGAGTTTTTCTACGCTCTGGCTGGTGTCCGCTTTGATACTATCCAGCCAATATGGTCTTTGATGGCCTGGTTTCCTTTTACCGCTAACTCTTCCCACCATAATTACTTTCTGAGTGAATTCCCCCACATGACATGGCCAAAATAAGTGAGACAATATCTAATGAGGCTACTTTTATTCCCTATAAAACCCACTTGGTGCATAAGAAATGGTGTTTTGCACAACAACATTTCCCCCTAGTGTTAAAAATGTGGAAGGCAGACAATTGAGGGAGTCCAGAAATGTTTCACGAGAAATATCCTCCACTGCGCAAAAGAATACCTTATGCCACCAGACTTCAAATTTTGGCCTTAGACAATGTAGAACTATAGTGCCTTCTGTCTGTCCTAAGTGTGGTACATAAAATTATCTGCTACAAGTTCCTACTTGTCAATGACTACTTCAGCTTCAACCACAACAATACATGAGCACACAATAGATACAAACTTAAGGTAAACCATTCCAAATTCAATTGCAGAAAATACAACTTCAGCAACAGAGTGGTGAATGCCTGGAATGTAGTACCTGACTCTGTGGTTTCATCCCTAAACCCCCATAACTTTAAACTGTCTACTGTTGACCTCATCCCTCATCACACTTGGCCAATAAAAAATTATGTTCTGTTCTGTTCTATTCTATTCTATTCTATTCTATTCTATTCTATTCTATTCTATTCTATTCTATTCTATTCTATTGTACTCTACTCTACTCTACTCTACTCTACTCTACTCTACTCTACTCTACTCTACTCTACTCTATTCTATTCCTAAGAGGTCTGTAAGGGGCCTGCATAAATGCACAAGCGTGCCTACCGTACCTGTCCTAATGTCCTTTTTTATTCGTAATCATCTCATTTATTCATAATCATGTTTATACATTTCATGTATCCGCAATCATGTTTCTAATTTATTTGCAATATTATATATGCTTGACTAAATAAATAAATAAATAATATAATAAATAAACAAATAAATAAATAAATAAATAACTAAATAAATAAATTTTGCAAAAAGATTGTGACCCAGAAGTCTTCATGGGAATGAAGATTTGCAATTGACGATATCTGGCAGCCTTGGCCCTACCCAACTGAGGGGAAGGAGCTTCAGGCATCAGGGGATTTTATATAGATTAATGTGGAAAGAGTTAAGAAGAATGAGGGCTCAGGTTTAAGCAGATTGGCTATAAATTAATGGAGAAAGAATGAAAAATGAATAAGGTAGAAAAGAATGAGAATGAGGAAATTTGATCATATTGAAAGAAATAAAGGGACTGAGTGTAAATAATTCAGAGGAGAGAAAGTTCTTGGCGGGCTTCAGATTCACTTCCTCTCACTGTGTTCCTCTCACACAGTAATAAACAGCTGTGTCCTCTGGTTTAAGATTGTTCATTTGCAGATACAGCTGGCTTTTGGCATTGTCCCTGGAGATGGTGAAGCGACCCTTCACTTTGTCTGAGTAGTAACTACTGGAATAAATGTAGGCCACCCATTCCAGGCCTTTCCCTGGAGCCTGTCTCACCCAGCCCATGTAATAGTTGCTGAAGGTGAATCCAGAGGCTTAGCAGGAGAGACGGAGGGACTATCCAGGTCTCCTCACATCCCCTCCAGACTCCACCAACTGGACCTCAGATTGGACACCTGAAAGGAAAGACGTTTCAATGAGATTTCCTGTATATGAGAACAGAAAATGGGAGGAAACTCTAGATAGAGAGAAACATTACCTCCAAGGAGTGCTAGTAAGGATAAAAAGTTTAGGCACAGGATCATTTCTGCCTCTCTCTAAAAAATGGAGGATATGTGATAAAAAAGGTTTTGGGAAAATGAACAAACTTTGTGTCGGTGGGTGTCAACTGTTGCCTTTAAAGGGGAAATTGGGCCTTCATTTACATATTGCCTGAGATAAAAGAGTTCCTCAGAGCAGGATTTTCATAGTTGTCCTTGCACAGGCCCTGCACGGTTGATTTTTACACAATTTCCCAGTCCAAAGAAAAATGAAGCTGCCTTTACAGAAGAGCAACTAAAACAAAGACTTTCAAAATTCCACCACTTCTCAAACGTGATTCATAGTAACAAATATTGTACAACCACTAAGAAGATTTGAAAGAGGCATGTTAGAAAGCATGAGATCAGCAGCACATCTGCGTTGAAGAAAGATTTGATACTACCACCCCTCTGTTTAACATGACCATTTGAAGAGCCCCAAAAGAACTGTAACAGTACCTGAGTTGGAAGGGACCTTGGAGGTCATCTAGTCCAACTGTTAGCTCCCATGGCACTCTGGCTCCTCAGTTTACCTCCTGGCCACCAATTAACTTGAAGATCCCTCTCCCGTCTTGCGCCTGTCACTGCGTTATTTTATTTACCAGCTGAGCTCATCATTTCTGGACTGTCAGACTTTCCGTAGCTTGCCAACTTCTTATCAGTAAGCTACGTGTATTCGCATCCACCCACATTCCTTCACACTCTTTTCCTTTTGTTCTCTTGCCAGAGGTGTCGGCTGCTGAGAAAAGCAGCTGGCACAAACTATTTCAAAATGTAACAATTATTTTCTTAGTTAGTGAGGTGTTTTATTTTCTTTATAACAAATAAATGAGTTTTACTAGAGAATATTTTCTTTGGGTTTTATTTCAGAATTTTGGAACTTGGAAAAGCCACGATCCACCCTCTAATTAAATCAGGGTGATTGTCCCAGAGCCAAAAATGGGATTAATCAATACCCTGACAGCGCCCTCACCACTCATCAGCTGCAGGCATCGCTTGATGATGTGTTTGTCGCCATGGCAGCCTCCTCTGGATGTTTAAGGCACTCGGACTGTCAGCAAGCATTTCTGAATGGACTGGGCAAGTGAGTGCAGCTGGGAGCTGCTGACTGAGCAGCTGTTGTGGGCGGCTGAGAGGCTGAGAGACTGAGAGACACGGAGAAGTTTGGAAGCGACTGTAATGATGACTAATCTGGAGAGGCTTGGAAATGGCTGGAATTCTGGCCAATCTGGAGGAGTGGCCAGTGGGCAGGGAGTGTGTTGGAGTAATGCCTAATTGCGGTACATAAGGGAACAATGATTCATGAATGGGGAGGAGCCGGGTTAAGTGTCACCTGGGCGATAAAACTTTACAAGGTGGTGGGGAGCACAAAGCATTAGCTCCAACAAAATTTTCCTGCATTGCTTTATGGATGTTGGTTCGTGCTGGTAAAGGATTCAAACCATCATTTGTGTGTGTGACGTTTTCTGCACACGCAAGAAACCTGTATGAGGGATTTGAACAGCCGAATGCCGACCTTTCTAACCAACAAGCTCAGTGTCTTAGTCACTAAACCACCTAGTCAGACTGAACCACCTGACCAAAATCATTTTTTCTTTTGTGTGGTGGTTTTCTGACCTCTTATTTGCTCAGAGTTGATTCCTCAAGATGGGCAACCATAAAAATTAGAAGAAGGCAGGAAGGCAGGGAGAGAGGGACGGAAGGAGGGGGGGTTGTTCAGAGATTTTCAGGGAACAATTACACAAACAACTGTCAGACCTCCAAAATTAGACAATATATATTTAGAATTGATTTCTACCCTCACCCATAAACCAATGAGTTTTGTGTGTCAGCATTGCCCCCTGGTGTCCAAAGTGAGGAGAGGACACATCTTTCTAATTCTCTGAGGAGATTCTTTAGGTCCAGATGTTTCCTCAATATGTGAATGGCAGTTTGGATATTTAGAAAGATTATCCTAAAGTTTCATTTTCTGCATCATATTTCAGGTTTCTGCATGGGACTAAAGGAAAATACAGATGGACTTTGACTTGGAACAGTTCATTTAGCAACCGTTTAATGTTATAACATCATTGAAATAAGGGACTTGTGACCATTTGTCACACTTATGACTGTTGCAGCATCTCCATGGTCACATGCTCAACGTTCAGACGCTTGGCAACTGACTCATATTTATGACCTCTGTAGTGACTTGGGATCTTGTGATCACTTTTATGACCTTCTGACAAGCAAAGTCAATGGGGACCCCAGATTCACTTAAGAACCCGATTACTAATTTAACCACTTCAATAATTCACTTAAGCATTGTGGCAAGAAATATGTTTGTGTGTAATGCTTCTTCTTAAACTGTGGTCTGTTGATTCTATCAATGTTCATGTGATTTTCAATAAATAAACAAGAATGCTTTCTTTTTATTTTATTATTTTATTTTATTTTATTTTATTTCATTTCATTTCATTTCATTTCATTTCATTTCATTTCATTTCATTTCATTTTATTTTATTTTATTTTATTTTATTTTATTTTATTTTATTTTATTTTATTTTATTATTTTATTTTATTTTATTTTATTTTATTTTATTTTATTTTATTTTATTTTATTTTATTTTATTATTTTATTTTATTATTTTATTTTATTTTATTTTATTTTATTTTATTTTATTTTATTTTATTTTATTTTATTTTATTTTATTTTATTTTATTTTATTTTATTTTATTTTATTTTATTATTTTATTTTATTTTATTTTATTTTATTTTTATTTGATTTATATGCCGCCCTTCTCCAGAGACTCAGGGCGGCTTACAATGCATTAAGCAATAGCCTTCATACTTTTGTATATATATTTATACAAAGTCAGCTTATTGCCCCCACAAACTGGGTCCTCATTTAACCTACCTTAGAAAGGATGAAAGGCTGAGTCAACCTTGAGCCTGGTAAGATTCGAACCTGCAGAAATTGCAGGCAGCTGGGTTAATTACAGGGTGCATTAAACCACTGTACTACCAAGGCTCCTTTGTGCTTTAGGAAGCACAAACGTTTGGATGTCCACACTATATACAAAAGCTAGAAACGACAAAAGCTAGAAATGACTGCTTAACCAACATTCTCATAATGGACAGAGAAAGATAAATGAGTCACTTATGTGTCCCATACCCCAAAGTTAGTACATAGACTACATCATGTAAAAAGGCCTCCTAATTTATAATGGCGGTAAGAGTAACCATCAAGTAGTGACAACATGACAGAAAGACAGTCCAAAATATACAGACCCAGAAGGCTTCGTGACAGTAAATATTTGCAATTGCCAATATCTGTCATTCTTGGCACAGCCCAATTGAGGGGAGAAAGCTTCAGGTATCAAGGGATTTTATACACATTTAAGAAGGAGAGAGATACTAAGCATACTGAGTATAAATTAATGGTGAAGGAATGGAAAATGAATAACATGTAGGAAGAATGAGACTGAGGAAATTCAGCAAGGAAAGAAATAAAAGGACAGAGTGGAAATAAGCATAAACTATTCAGAAGGAGAGAAAGTTCTTGACAGGTTTCAGATTCACTTCCTCTCAATGTGTCTCTTGCACAATAATAGACTGCCGTGTCTTCAGCTTTGAGGCTGTTCATTTGCAGATACAGCTGGCTTTTGGCATTGTCCCTGGAGATGGTGAAGCGGCCCTTCACTTTGTCTGAGTAGTAAATACTGTTATAAATGTAGGCCACCCATTCCAGGCCTTTCCCAGGAGCCTGTCTCACCCAGTTCATCTCATAGCTGCTGAAGGTGAATCCAGAGGCCTGGCAGGAGATACGGAGGGACTCCCCAGGTCTTCTCACATCCCCTCCAGACTCCACCAACTGAACCTCAGATTGGACACCTAAAAAGAAAGATGTTTTAATGAGATTTCCTGCATATAAGAACAGAAATTGAAAAGAAACTCTAGATAGAGGGAAACATTACCTCCAAGGGATGCAAGAAAGAGTACCAAGTTTACCCACAGGTTCATTTTGGCTCCCTCTAATGAATGGAGGGAAATTGAAAGGAAAGAATTTGAGAAAATGCACAAACTTTGTGTTGGTGGGTGACACTGGAAAAGGGAAACCAACTGTTGCTTTTAAAGGGGAAATTGTGCCCTCATTTACATATTGATTGACATAAAAGATTTCCTCAGATCAGGTGTTTCATAGTTGTCCTTGCACACTCCTTGCACAGTTGATTTTTATACAAGTTTCCAGCTCAAAGAAAAATGAAGGCAGGTTTTACAGAAGAATAATTAAAACAAACTCCTGAAAATTTTCACCATTTCTCTTTTTTTAAAATTGAAAAGTTTTTCAAAAAGTTTACATATTCCCCCCCTTCCCTACCTCCCCCACCCCCTTACCTTACCTTCCCAACCACCACCCCCTCCTCTTCCCAGAACAAGTTACAGGGTATAACCTTCAACAATCATAATCAATTCTAGCCTAGATAATTATAACATTCCACATCTCTTGTTCCTTCAATTCCCTAATTTCCCTACTAACTTAATTACTTAAACAGACACCAAATATCTGTATAATCATTCATAACCTATCTGCAATTTCTTATTCTGGTATTTATTTTGGATATGATCTATCCATCTTCTCCAATCCCTTAAATATCTTTCATTTGAATAGTCCTTCAGGTACGCCGAAATTTTTGCCATTTCCGCTAGGTTTATAACTTTCAATGTCCATTCTTGGATTGTAGGTAAATCTTGCTTCTTCCAATATTGTGCCACCAACAGTCTTGCTGCAGTTATTAAATTCAAAATAAATTCAGTCTCTATAACCGTACAATCCGTAACTATACCCAGAATAATTAAAATAAAATCCTGAAAATTTTCGCCATTTCTCAAAAGCGATTCGAAGTAACAAATCATGCCTTTGAAAGAGGCATATTATAAAACATGAAAACAATTGCACATCTGGATTCAGGAAATGTTTTGTACATTTTTTCCTTTGGGTCTGAAGAAACCAAAAAATTAACTGAATGAAGACCAAGATCATTTTTGTTTTAGATGCTATTTTGTGTGCTGTTTTTATCAACTATTACTTGCCCAGAGTTGATTTGTTAAGATAGGCAACATAAAAAGTAAAATTAGCAGAGGAAGGGAAGGGAAGGGAAGGGAAGGGAAGGGAAGGGAAGGGAAGGGAAGGGAAGGGAAGGGAAGGAAGGAAGGAAGGAAGGAAGGAAGGAAGGAAGGAAGGAAGGAAGGAAGGAAGGAAGGAAGGAGTTGTTCAGAGATTTTCAGGGAACAATGACAGAAATAACAACTGTCACACCTCCAAATTAGACAATATAGATTTAGAATTGATGTATTCCCACCCCCATAAGCCATGGAGTTTTGTGTGTCAACATTTCCCCTTGGTGTCCAAAGTGAGGAGAGGACATATTTTTCTAATTCTCTGAGGAGATTCTTTAGTTCCAGATGTTTCCTCAATATGCGAATGGCAGTTTGGATATTTAGAAAGACAGCCCAGTTGAAGGGGGAAAGCTTCAGTCATCAGGGGATTTTATACAGACTTCAGAAGCAGAGAGATACTAAACATCCAGAGTATAAATTAATGGAGAAGGAATGCAAAATGAATAACATGTATGAAGAATGAGACTGAGGAAATTCAGCAAGGAAAGAAATACAAGGACTGAGTGTATGTAAATATAAACTGATCAGAAGTAGAGAAAGTTCTTGACGGACTTCAGATTCACTTCCTCTCACTGTGCGCCTCCTGCACAGTAATAGATTGCTGAGTCCTCTGGTTTAAGATTGTTCATTTGCAGATACAGCTGGCTTTTGGCATTGTCCCTGGAGATGGTGAAGCGTCCCTTGACTTTGTCTGAGTAGTAAATGTAAAATGAGCTTCCACTTATGTATGCCAACCATTCGAGTCCTTTTCCTGGAACCTGTCTCATCCAGTGGATGTCATAGTTTATGAAGGTGCATTCAGAACCTTGGCAGGAGAGACGGAGGGACTCTCCAGGTCTTCTCACAGCTCCTCCAGACTCCACCAACTGCATTTGAGATTGGACACCTAAAAAGAAAGATGTTTCAATGAGATTTCCTGTATATAAGAACAGAAATTGAAAGGAAACTCTAGATAATGTGAAACATTACCTCCAAGGAGTACAAGGAAGAATAAAAACTTAAGGCACAGAATCATTTCTGCGTCTCTCTAATAAATGCAGGATATATGATAGAAAAGGAATTGGGAAGACCCACAATCTTTGTTTCTCTGTTTGCTAACTGTTGCCTTTGAAGGGGAAACTGTGCCTTCATTTACATATTGCTGGAGATAAAAGAGTTCCTCAGAGCATGAGTTTCATAGTTGTCCTTGGACAGATTCTGCACAGTTGATTTTCATACAATTTTTCGGTCCAAAGAAAAATGAAGCATGATTCAAAGTAACAAATCATGAACAAGCAGTAAGAGGCATGTAAAAAAAACATGAAAAGAACAGCACATCTGAGTTCAGGAAAGGTTTTATTCTTTTCCCTTCCCCCTTTAACATCACAATTTGAAGAAACCCAAAAGGAATGAAAGGAGACCGAAATAACTTTTGTTTTAGAGCAGGAGTAACAAACTCGATTTCATTGAGGGCCACATCTGGGTTGTGTCTGACCTCAGGGGGTCAGGTGGGTGTTGCCAGGATGGGCACGGCCAGCTTGACATCACTTGTGTCGGGGGCACCTGTGGTGGCCTGAATGCTCTGCCAGCAGAAACAGAACTCAGGAGAGCCACACTGGGCCCTTCTGAGCTTCGTTGTTGCTGGCAGACACACGGCAAGTCAGTCCTTCGCTTTTTTCATGGCTGCCCCACGGGCCAGATCTAATCACCCCACCAGCTGGATCTGGCCCATGGGCCTTGAGTTTGACACCCCTGTTTTACAGGCTACTTTTATGGTGTTTTTGTTATTTCTTACTTGCCCAGAGTTGATTCCTAAAGATGTGGAACAGCAAAAATTAAAAAAGGAAGGAAGGAAGGAAGGAAGGAAGGAAGGAAGGAAGGAAGGAAGGAAGGAAGGAAGGAAGGAAGGAAGGAAGGAAGGAAGGTGTTCTGTCCCCGTACCACGCACACACCCAACCAGCCAGCCGAGGGTTAAATAAACTCTTCAAACACTCAACATCAGTGATAAGGAACTTGGCAGCAACTCCGTGGCTGCCTGCCAAAACTTTTATTCCAATAACACAGACAAAAATACACACAGTTTGAATAGTCCAGTTTGTAATTAATTCCACAGCAAATAGGTATTGTGTCCAAAGGTACAAAGTGCCTCGCCAGAGATTAGCTTTGTCCGTCACAGAGTCCGAATGGCCACCACATTCCCTTTTATAGCCTGTGGGGTGTGGTCCAGTGACTCAGCTAATCTCTGGCACGCCTTCCTCTCTGCTGCGCACGCTTCTCCCTGCGCCTCTGGCGAGGGTCCAGCCAGCACTTATTTTCCTCGTCACTGTCCACCTGTGGCTGCAGAGATGTGCTTGGCTCTGAGCCTATCATTTGGCCTTCGTTGTCCTCCGGAGGCATTGCCAGAGAGGAGGGTCCTGGAGAGGGAGGCCTTGCCAACTCCTCCCCCTCACTCTCAGAGTCTGCATCTGTCGATAGCCCAGACTCAGGCAATGGAGCCACAACAGAAGGAAGGAAGGAAGGAAGGAAGGAAGGAAGGAAGGAAGGAAGGAGTTGTTCAGAGATTTTCAGAGAATTACAGAAATAACAACTGCCACACCTCCAAAATTAGACAATATCTATTTTTAATTGATTTATTCCCTCCTCCGTCCTCAACTACTTCGGCTTCAACCACAACAATACATGAACACACAATTGATACAAACATAAGGTAAATCGCTCCAAACTCGATTGCAGAAAATATGACTTCAGTAACAGAGTGGTCAATGCCTGGAATGCACTACCTGACTCTGTGGTCTCATCCCCAAACCCCCATAACTTTAACCTTAAACTGTGTACTGTTGACCTCACCCCATTCTTACGAGGTCTATAAGGGGCTTGCATAAGAGCACCAGCCTGCCTACCGTCCCTGTCCTAATGTTCCCTTTAATTGTATTGATTTTATGTAGTCAATTGATGCTGATACTTATATTTATTTTATTTATTTATTTATTTTATTTTATTGAATTTCAATACCGCCCTACTCCCGAAGGACTCAGGGTGGTGAACAGCCGTGAAATAAAACACATACATATACAAAATTTAAAATCGAATAAAATGAATTAAATAAATTTGGCTGAATTAATACCCGTAATTTAAAATATCCATATTTTAAAGCACATTAAAATTTAAAATTTGCACTTAAAAGGGAGAAGATTTAGGCGAGGCCAGCTTGATGAAATAAAAGAGTCTTCAGCTTGCTGCGGAAGGTGCGCAGATCCGGAATCCTCCGTATCTCCGGGGGGAGCTTGTTCCAGATCATCGGTGCCCCCCACAGAGAAGGCTCTCCCCCTAGGGGCCGACAGCCAACATTGTTTGGCCGACGGCACCTGGAGGAGCCCCTCTCTGTGGGAGCGTACTGGTCGGTGGGAGGCTATTGATGGTAGTAGGCGGTCCTGTAAGTAACCAGGTCCTAAGCCATGGAGCGCTTTAAAGGTGGTAACCAGAACCTTGAAGTGCACCCAGAAGACCACCAGGAGCCAGTGCAGCTCGCGCAGGAGAGGTGTTACATGGGAGCTCCACGCCGCTCCCATAACCACCCGCGCGGCTGCACTCTGGAGCCTCCGGGTGCACCTCAAGGGGAGCCCCATGTAGAGAGCATTACAATAGTCCAGACGAGAGGTGACGAGGGCATGAGTGACTGTGTTTAGCGAGTCCCGATCTAGAAAGGGACGCAACTGGCGAATCAGGTGAACCTGATGAAAAATCCTCCCGGTCACGGCCGTCAAGTGCTCTTCTAAAGACAGCCGTGAATCCAGGAGGACACCCAAGTTACAAGCCCTTTCCGTTGGGGCCAGTGATTTGCCCCCAATAGCCAGCGATGGCGCCAGCTGACTATATCGGGACGTCGGAAGCCACAGCCACTCAGTCTTGGATGGATTGAGCCTGAGCCCGTTTCTCCCCATCCAGATCCGTACGGCCTCCAGGCACTGGGACATCACTTAAAGGGCATCGTTGGGGTGGTCCGGGGTGGAGATGTACAGCTGGGTGTCGTCAGCGTACTGATGGTACTTCACCCCGAAACCACGGATGATCTCGCCCAGCGGCTTTATATAAATGTTGAACAAAAGGGGCGAGAGAACCGATCCCTGTGGCACCCCACATATAAGGGGCCTCGGGGTCGATCTCTGCCCCCCTGTCAACACAGACTGCGACTGGTCAGAGAGAAAGGAGGAGAACCATCGTAAAATGGTGCCTCCCACCCCCAACCCTTCCAGCCGGTGCAGCATGATACCATGGTTGATGGTATCAAAATATATTATCTAATATGTACTCAACAAAAACGAATGAATAAAATAAAAATAAATAAGCCATGGAGTTTCATGTGTCAACATTGCCCCCTGCTATCCAAAGTGAGGAGAGGACACATCTTTCTAATCCTCTGAGGAGATTCTGTAGGTGCAGATGTTTCCTCAATATGTGAATGGCAGTTTGGATATTTAGAAAGATTATTCTGAAGTTTCATTTTCAGATTTCTGCCATGATAGTAAATGAAAATACAGGTAGAGCTCGACTTACAACAATTCATTTATTGACCGTTGAAAGTTACAACATCAATGAAAAAAGTGACTTATGACCATTTGTCACATTTATGACTATTGTAGCATCTCCATGGGCATATACTGAAAATTCAGACGCTTGGCAACTGACTCATATTTATGACCTCTGTGGTGACTTGGGATCTTCTGATCACCTTTTACATCTTTCTGACAAGCAAAGTCAATGGGGAACCGTGATACTTATTTAACCACTGGAGTAATTCACTTAAGCATTGTGGCAAGAAATGCCATAAAATGGGGTATAACTCGCTTAACAAAGGTCTCATTTAACAACAAGAGTTTTGGGCTCATTTGTGGTCCTAAATCGAGGACTACCATTATTCCATTCCAGTTTTATTTTGTCTCAGATCACCTTCTAAACAGGGTTGGTAAAACTGGAATTCTGGAATTCTGAAGCCATTTTCCTCATTTTTCATTGTCGTCCAGCACCCTGTCTTCTTACTGGATACCCAGAACAAAAGAATCCTATAATTCTCACCAGAGAGTGATCAGCTCTCACTGCCTAATCCAGGATCTGGCTCTAACTCAAGTGGCAGAGCTGTTCTGAATAAAGGAAGGTGGGTTTTTTTTAAGTTTTTTTTTTTTTTTTTTACACAAACGAACGAACAAACATACAATATATTTTTTCTGAACAGAGTATTGGCCGGTTCATAAATTTAGACAATTTTTAGTCATTTCAACACACTTTATATATTCCCTTTTTGCCATAGTATTTATTCTCTCTATTTTTTTTATAGACCAATATTACCCTTCATCCTAACCTCTAATCATAACCAAATTCAATTTTTAAATTGGCAGATTTTAAAATCTCACATAATATAATTTCTAGTATTTCCTTATATTCCCTTAATATAATCACTAATATTTTCCATTATCAGTTATTTCAATATCCAACATCTTAATAAAAATCAATTAATTATGTAGTGTTACAATCATTCATTTCTTATAAAAATAATAAACCAAATTGTTTTATGCCATACATTTCCTTAAATCTTATTCCAAATAATACAATCTGACATCTTAATAAAAATCAATTAATTATATAGCAATCTTTTCTCTTTATATAATAGTAATAAACCAAATAACTTTCTACCATATATTTCCTTGAATCTTATCTCTAATTTTCGGTTACTTTGTCAAACATATGTATTTATACCTCTTCAAAGAACATCTTAATCATTTCTAGTTTCACCACAATCTGATTAATTCATAATACATTATCATTTCAACTTTTTTCTTTTTTGATTAGGTTCCAAATATACAATTAAAAATATTCCAATTGTTACAATTTCCCTAATTAAATTTAAAAATATTCCAGCTGTTACCTTCTAATTTATTTAAACTTATTCATATTTCGTTTTTATTTCAGCAAGCTGCCCCGGCCTGAATAAGTTTTAGGGGTTTTTAATTGTATTACTAGGGGTTTTAAATTGGGGTGGCCGTTTAATTTAATTTATTCTTAATTATTTTAACTTTTATATTGCATGTTATTTTAATTCTCGGCTGTTAATTCTCGGCTGAGTCCCTTCGGGGAGAAGGGCGGGATATAAATTTAATAAATAATAATAATAAAAAAACTTATCATTATATAAATTCCAATAGTGCAATTAAAAATATCCCAATTGTTACAATTTCCTTAATTTTAAGTAAAAATATTCCAACTATTACCATCTCATTTGTCAAACTTATTCATATTTCTAAAACTTATTTCAATTAATTCATACATCCATATAGTTTTCCATTATTTTATATTACTTAATTAATATCACAATCTCATCTTATTTCTAACATTCATTACATCTATAAATCTTACTTCAATACATATTTCAATTCTAAACATATACAACATATTCCTCTTTTATTTCTTTCTTCCTTTAGATTTTTAGTTTTTTATTTTTCTTTCCCCTTCTTTTCTTTTGTGCTTTAATGTCCTGAACTTTCCTATTTTGCCCTGTATTTCCCATTATTTTCCATCTGTTTTCCCTTTTTCTTATTTTTCCACTGTTAATCCCAGTGTAATCATTTTGTATTTTAAAATCATGGACTCTTCTATTTTGTCCTGTATTTCCTATTGTTTTCCATCACTTTTCCCTCAGAAAGGAAAGTTTTTGTTTAGGTTCAGATTCACTTCCTCTCACTGTGCTTCCCAAACAGTAATAGGCTGCTGTGTCTTCAGCTTTCAGATTGTTCATTTGCAGATACAGCTGGCTTTTGGCATTGTCCCTGGAGATGGTGAAGCGCCCTTTTACTTTGTCTGAGTAGTAAATGTTAGATGAACTTGGATGTATATGGGAAACCCATTCCAGGCCTTTCCCTGATGCCTGTCTCACCCAGTACATCCAGGAGCTGCTGAAGGTGAATCCAGAGGCTTGGCAGGAGAGATGGAGGGACTCTCCAGGTCTTCTCACATCCCCTCCAGACTCCACCAGCTCTGGTGGAGACTCCACCAGAGCTGGTGGACCCCACCAGACTCCATCAGCCCCCGGCTGATCATCTGGAAAGAAATAGGTTCAATGACATCTTTGTATAGAAGAACCATCAACTAAGGGAAATACTACAGGGGGAATCATTACCTCGAAGGACTGCTAGTAAGAAGACAAAGTTTGGCCACAGAATCATTTTTGCTCCCTCTAATGAATGGAGTGGAATCATTGTTCAAATTTTGTGATGCAGGAAACCACCTGACTGCTTTAAAGGGGAAATTGTGCCCTGATTTACATATTGCTTGAGATAAAAGATCCCCTCAGAGCATTCACCTCTAAATTTCTTTGCACACATATTACAAACATGATTCTTACAGAAATACACAGACATAGAGAGAGACAGAGAGAGACAGAGAGACACAGAGAGACAGAGAGACAGGAAAGTTTTATAATTATGGTTCACTACATAGTCAATCAGGTGTTTATGCTAGATAAAACAAGGTAATTATAAGCAGATATACAACACATGAAATAAACAGATGGAATAAACCAGTGATGGCTAACCTTTTTGCCATTGTGTGCCAGGAGGGGGGGGGGGGAGGTTCACATGTGTGTGTGCTCACACCCATAATTCTATGTGCCCTGCCCTCCGCATGCATGTGCAACCCCCCCCCTCTCTCCCGCTCCTGGCACTCTGTCCAACCGGAAGTTGGGAAATGGGCCGTTTCAGGACTCCAGAGGGCCTCCGAGGGGGTGGGGAAGGCTGTTTTCACCCTCCCCAGATGCATAGAGAGGATCTGGAGCCAGGTGAGAAAAAAAATGGGCCTCCCCACCAGGCCCTCTGGAGGCAGGAAACCGTCTGTTTCCCTACTTATAGTGGGCCCAGAAGGCCGGAAAATCAACTGGCTAGTGCGCACATGCACACCAGAGCTGACTGGCGTGCCCACTGATAAGGCTACACTTGCCACCTGTTCGCCATCCCAGGAATAAACTAAGGAATTGTGCAATTTGTATTTCAAATCTAAAAAAAATAATAATCATCCATCAAGAATTATTTAATATCTACCTTAGAGATAGGAGAGGTTCTTTTATTTTTAAAAAATCAAAAAGTGCATGAGTGTACGTATGTGGGAAGATATTGGAAGATGTTACAGAAGTTGCTGAACACCAGAAACAAAGTCAAAGTACTTCAGCCAAGCAAACAAGATGCTGAAGTGCTTAACAGATTTTTGTTGTTAGTTTCGAAGTCGTGTCCAACCCATCGTGATCCCATGGGCAATGTTCCTCCAGGCTTTCCTGTCCTTTTCCATCCTCTGGAGTCCATTTAAGTCACACCTACTGCTTCAGTGACTCCATCCAGCCACCTCATTCTTCACCCCTTCTTCTTTTGCCTTCAATCGTTCCCAACATTAGGCTCTTCTCCAGTGAGTCCTTCCTTCTCATTAGGTGGCCAAAATATTTGAGTTTCATCTTCAGGATCTGGCCTTCTAAAGAGCAGTCAGGGTTGATCTCCTCTAGGACTTACTGGTTTGATCACCTTGCAGTCCAAGGGACTCACAGGAGTCTTCTCCAGCACCATAGTTCAAAGGCCTCAATTCTTTGGCGCTCAGCCTTCCTTATGGTCCAACTTTCCCAGCCATAAATTGCAACTGGGAAAACCATAGCCTTGACTATACACACTTTTGTTGGCAGGGTGATGTCTCTGCTTTTTAGTATGCTGTCTAGATTTGCCATAGCTTTCCTCCCCAGGAGCAAGCATCTTTTAATTTCCTGGCTGCAGTCCCCATCTGCGGTGATCTTGGAGCCCATGAAAATAAAATCTGTCACTACCTCCATTTCTTCCCCATCTATTTGCCAGAACTTGAGAGGGCCGGATGCCACAATCTTAGTTTTCTTAATGTTGAGTTTCAAGCCAACTTTTGCACTCTCCTTCTTCACCCGTATCAAGAGGCTCTTTAGTTCCTCTTCACTTTCTGCCATTAGAGTGGTATCATCTGCATATCTGAGGTTGTTGATATTTCTCCTGGCAATCTTAATTCCAACTTTTGATTCATCTAGCCCCACCTTTCTCATGATGTGCTCTGAATATAAGTTAAATAGGCAGGGCGACAGTATACAACCTTGCTGGACTCCTTTCCCAATTTTGAACCAATCAGTGGTTCCGTGTCCAGTTCTCACTGTTGCTTCTTAACCCACATATAGGTTTCTCAAGAGACAAATAAGATGGTCTGGTACTCACATCTCTTTAAGAACTTTCCACAATTTGTTGTAATCCACACAGTCAAAGGCTTTAGCATAGTCAATGAAACAGAAGTAGATGTTTTTCTGGAACTCCCTAGCTTTCTCCATGATCCAGTGTATGTTGGCAATTTGATCTCTAGTTCCTCTGCCTCTTTGAAATCCTGCCTGTACTTCTGGTAGTTCTCGATCCACATACTGCTGGAGCCTTGTTTATAGGATTTTAAGCATAACCTTACTAGCATGTGAAATGAGTGCAATGGTGTGATAGTTTGAACATTCTTTGGCGTTGCCTTTCTTTGGAATTGGAATGTAAGAATGCATTCCTATCTCTTCTAGCTATTCTCTGGAATTCTGCATTCAACTGGGTGTATCTTTCTCTGTCTTCCTTGCCTTTCTCTTTCCTTCTTTCCTCAGCTATTTGCAAAGCTTCCTCAGACAACCATTTTGCTTTCTTGCCTTTCTTTTTCTTTGGGATAGTTTTAGTCGCTACCTCTTGTATAATGTTGCAAACTCTGTCTATAGTTCTTCAGGCACTCTGTCTATTAGATCTAATTCCTTAAATCTATTTGTCACCTCTACTGTATGTTCATCAGGGATATGATTTAGTTCATACCTGAGTGGACTAGTACTTCTCCCTATTTCTTCAATTTAAGTCTAAATTTTGCAACAAGAAGCTCATGATCTGAGCCACAGTCAGCTCCTGGTCTTGCTTTTACTGACTGTATAGAGCTTTTACATCTTTGGCTGCAGAGCACATAGTCAATCTGATTTCTGTGTTGACCATCTGGTGATGTCCATGTGTAGAGTCATCTCTTGGGTTGTTGGAAACAATGTTTGTTATGACCATCGTATTCTCTTGACAGAATTCTACCAGTCTGTGCCTTGCTTCATTTTGTACAATAAGATTGGACACCTAAAAAGAAAGATATTTCAATGAGATTCCCTGTATATAAGAACAGAAAAAGAAGGAAACTCTAGATAAAGTGAAACATTACCTCTACAAGTAAGAATAAAAAGTTTAGCCACAGGATCATTTCTGCCTCTCTTTAACAAATGGAGGATATCTGATAGAAAAGGATTTGAGAAAATGCACAAACTTTGTATCGGTGGGTGTCAACTGTTGCCTTTGAAGGGGAAATTGTGCCTTCATTTCCATATTGCTTGAGATAAAAGAGTTCCTCAGAGCAGAAACAGAGCTGAGTATAAATAAGTATAAGCTGTTCAGAAGTAGAGAAAGTTCTTGATGATAGAACAGACAAATCAACAAATAAAACAAGAGGTTAAGAAGGAGAAGGCAATAAAGACGTATGAAACAATTCAGGGAAAATACATATTAAAAGACCCCAAAAACGGTACTGGATAAAAAGAAATATATTCTTGAAAAGAAGATAGAGACTTGGGCAGACCCTCTGAAGGCTTGGCAGCAAAAGGTAGTTGAGATGGAAGAAATACTTAGGTTAAAAATATACTTATTGATAGAGATAAAGGGAGGAGTTTGGGAGGCAAGTCAAAAAATGAATAAGAATAAGAAAAAAATTTTAATAAAAATTATTTTTTTAAAAAAAGAATTGAAATATTAAAACGGGCAAGTGATGATGGATAGAGGAAATGTTTTATAACACAAGATATCCTAGTAGAGATGGCTTTACTAGGAGCTAGAACAGAGGTAGAAACAAGAAATAGGGGGAATATTATTGTAAATATTTTTATATAATATACTAAAAGTAATAACTAGATATAAAGATTAGATGTTGAAAGACGGTGACACTATGTATGTTTTAATGATATAGGCATCTAGTGATTTTATATAGATTAATGTGGAAAGAGTTAAGAAGGATGAAGAGATATGTTTAAGCAGATGGATATCAGTTAATGGAGAAAGAATGAAAAATGGATAACATAGAAAAGAATGAGACTGGGGAAATTCCGTCATATTGAAAGAAATAAAGGGACTGAGTGTCAATAACTCAAAGTAGAGAAAGTTCTTAACAGGCTTCAGATTCACTTCCTCTCACTGTGTATCTTGCACAGTAATAGACAGCCGTATCCTCTAGTTTGAGACTGTTCATTTGCAGATATAACTGCCTTTTGGCATTGTCGATGGAGATGGTGAAGCGTCCCTTCACTTTGTCTGAGTAGAACTTTTCACTGGAATCATAATAGATGTGTGCAACCCATTCCAGGCCTTTCCCTGGCGCTTGTCTCACCCAGCCCATGTAATAGCCGCTAAAGCTGAATCCAGAGCCTTGGCAGGAGAGACGGAGGGACTCCCCAGGTCTTCTCAGGTCGCCTCCAGACTCCACCAACTGTACTTGACATTGGACTCCTAAAAACAAAAGTATTTTGAATGAGATTCCCTGTATATAAGAACAGAAAATGAAGGAAACTCTAGATAAAGTGAAACATTACCTCTGAACAGTACAAGTAAGAATAAAAAGTTTAGGGACAGGATCATTTCTGCCTCTCTCTAATAAATGGAGGATATCTGATAGAAAAGGATTTGAGAAAATGCACAAACTTTGTGTCGGTGGGTGTCCACTGTGGCCTTTAAAGGGGAAATTGTGCCTTCATTTACATATTGCTTGAGATAAAAGAGTTCCTCAGAGCAAGATTTTCATAGTTCTCCTCGCACAGGACCTGCATTTTTACACAATTTTCCAGTCCAGAGAAAAAATGAAGCAGTCTTTATATAAGAGCGACTAAAAGAAAGACTTGCAAAATTTATCCACCTCTCAAACGTGATTCAAAGAAGAATGGGACGGCAGAGAATGGGATGGCTGGATGGAGTCACTGAAGCAGTCGTGTGCTTAAATTGACTCCAGAGGATGATAGAGGACAGGAAGGCCTGGAGGAACGTTGTCCATGGGGTCGTTTTGGGTCAGACACGACTTCACAACTAACAACAATAGAGGAAAGAAGCTGATGGATTTGAATGCGTATGGAGCACATCATGTCAAAACTTGTCCCTTTTTTATAGGTGGTGGTAGAAGTGAACAACAAGTAGTGACAACAAGGCAGGAAGGCAGACTCAGACCCAAAATATGAATAACATAGAAAAGAATGAGACTGAGGAAATTTGATCATATTGAAAGAAAAGAAAAGGGAGTGCGTGTAAATCAGTTTAAACTGCTCAGAGGCAGAGAAAGTTCTTGACGGGCTTCAGATTCACTTCCTCTCACTGTGTATCTCCTGCACAGTAATAGACAGCTGTGTCCTCTGGTTTGAGGCTGTTCATTTGCAGATACAGCTGGCTTTTGGCATCGTCCCTGGAGATGGTGAAGCGTCCCTTGACTTTGTCCGAGTAGGAAATGTATGATGAGCCTGGATTAATGTAGGCCACCCATTCCAGGCCTTTCCCTGGAGCCTGTCTCACCCATTGCATGTAATAGCTGCTGAAGGTGAATCCAGAACCTTGGCAGGAGAGACGGAGGGACTCCCCAGGTCTCCTCACATCTCCTCCAGACTCCACCAGCTGAGCCTCAGATAGGACACCTAGAAAGAAAAACGTTTCAGTGAGATCGCCTATATACAGGAACAGCAAATGGAAGGAACCTTGACATAAAATGAAACATTACCTCCAAGGGATGCAAGAAAGAGTACCAAGTTTATCCACAGGGTCATTTTGGCTCCCTCTAACGAATGGAGGGAAATTGAAAGAAAAGAATTTGAGAAAACGCACAAATTTTGTGTTGGTGGGTGACGCTGGAAAAGGAAAACCAACTGTTGCCTTTAAAGGGGAAATTGTGCTCTCGTTTACATATTGGTTGACATAAAAGAGTTCCTCAGATCAGGGGTTTCATAGTTGTCCTTGCACACTCCTTGCACAGTTGATTTTTATACAAGTCCAAATAAAAATGAAGGCAGGTTTTACAGAAGAATAATTAAAACAAAGTCCTGAAAAATTTCACCACTTCTCAAAAGCGATTCGAAGTAACAAATCAAGTCTTCGAAAGAGGCATATTATAAAACATGAAAACAACTGCACTTCTGAATCCAGGAAACATTTTGTACATTTTTCCCCTTTAAAAAGACCTTCTGAAGAAACCAAAAAATGAACTGAACGCAGAGCAAGATCATTTTTATTTTAGATGCTATTTTGTATGGTGTTTTTATCATGTGTTACTTGCCCAGAGTTGATTTGTTAAGATAGGCAACATAAAAATTAAAATTAGCAGAGGGAGGGAGGGAGGGAGGGAGGGAGGGAGGGAGGGAGGGAGGAAGGAAGGAAGGAAGGAAGGAAGGAAGGAAGGAAGGAAGGAAGGAAGGAAGGGAGGGATAATAATGGCAAGAATAATAGTAAAAGTGTACATTAAAAATAATAATAAATCAGTATGGGGAAGGAAGGAAGGAAGGAAGGAAGGAAGGAAGGAAGGAAGGAAGGAAGGAAGGAAGGAAGATTAAAAAGTAGAGAAAAAGACCAAAAAGAAACAGAAATAGGAAAGTTTGTATTTCTTCTGCAGCAAATATAGTACATTTGCAATATTAACTCTTACTTTATGATTACAAAAAATTGCTCATGTTTTTCTACTACCTTGATCATTTTCAAATGATGTCCAATCCTAAGAAAACTTGATTGCAGAAAATATGACTTCAGCAACAGAGTGGTCAATGCCTGGAATGCACTACCTGACTCTGTAGCTTCTTCTCCAAATCCCCAAAACTTTAACCTAAGACTGTCTACTGTTGACCTCACCCCATTCCTAAGAGGTCTGTAAGGGGCGTCCATAAGTGCACCAGCGTGCCTTCCGTCCCTGTCCTACTTCCCCATTTATTCGTATCCTTATCCTGTATTCATAATCATGTTTATACTTATATCTGTAATCTTACACATGTTTGACAAGTAAATAAATAAATATTTCAGCAACATATGGAATGAGAATGTTGCCTCGTTTATTACTCTCTTCCTTGTCTATAGTAGAGAAGTTCATGTTGGGTCTTTTGGGGGGTATTTGATGGAGGCCCAATTAGGATAGCCACACGTTCCTTGCCCTAAATCCAATATACAATTGAATTAAATCGAAGAGAGTTCTCAATACTGAGAATCAAAGAGGACTGAAGAGCAAAATGTATCAAGGATGAATTGTAGGACATCAATCCTGTGGGGAACAGAACTTATTGTTTTTACAGAAATTGCAGAAGACATGCTAGCCTGTAAAGAAAATACACTGTATATATTTCTAATTTCATGAACTAGGCTGAAGCTTGGAAACTGTATGTAGGAGCCAGGATCAGAGGTCCCTGCTATGCTAAAAAACGGTCTTAATCAGAATTTGCTGATACGATAGTTACTTCAGAGACAACCTCTAGGAACTATAGCCATAAAAGGGTAATTCATAAATAAGGGCAGAGCAGGGGTGAAATGCTCCCGATCCGGAAGCAATAGAGGCGGGTGGTTCGGAGAACTGGTAGCAAAAATCCGTGACCCCCCTCCATGCCCAGCTGAGCTGCACAATCATCAGAGGCTTTTTTTTTTTACTTTTAAAAGCATTTTTTCTACAACCTCTTCAGCCAAAAAATGCTTTTAAAAGTAAAAAAAAAAAAGCCTCTGATGATCGCACAGCTCAGCTGGGATAGTCAAAAGCTTTTAAAAGAAAAAAACCCTTTTGTTCATTTAAATGTATGTTTTATATTTTATATGTATGTTATTTTAACTGTTCACCGCCCTGAGTCCTTCGGGAGACGGGCGGTATAGAAATTGAATAAATAAATAAATAAATAAATAAATAAATAAATAAATAAATAAATGCCTCTGCGATCCCAGCTGAGTTGCCTGATCGGCAGAGGCTTAAAGCTCAGCTTGGATCATCAGAGGCATTTAAAAGAAAAAAAACCCTTTTGTTCGTTTAAATGTATGTTTTATATTTTATATGTATGTTATTTTAACTGTTCACCACCTTGAGTCCTTCGGGAGAAGGGCGGTATAGAAATTGAATAAATAAATAAATGAAAAAGCCTCTGCCGATCAGGCAACTCAGCTGGGATCGTCAGAGTCTTTTGAAAGCATTTTTTTACAACCTCTTTGCCGAAGAGGTTGTAGAAAAAAATGGTTTTAAAAGTAAAAAAAAAAAAAAAAAAAAATTGGCCACGCCCTCCCAGTCACATTACCCACCACCACCAAGCCACGCCCACAGAACTGGTAATAACAAATTGTAGACTTCTATTGCAGAGGGCAATAGAATTAGATGGGAGATGAAATCGGGGCGGAGATAATGTATTCACTTTAGGCGGTTCGGATAGGTTGTGAGGGCCTGAGTCCTAAGCCAATAAGGAAAGGTGGAAGGTAAATTTGCAACGGCAATAGGGAATATAAAGAAAATGATGATTTAAGTCAGTGCTAGTGAAACTTTTACTCACCGAGTGCCGAACAGGTACGTGCTTCACATGCTTCGTGCGCTTGTGTGCCATCCACGCTAACACACAGCTCTTCCCCATGCGCTATGCATGCAATTGCGCCATCAGGTTTCGCATGGCTCCCCCATGCACTGCACACACAATTGCACCATCTGCACATGGTTTTTGCGCATACAATGCCCACGTGCAAACATTATCTGTGCATGTGTGCACTGCGTGAAAATGTGCGCGCATACACAAGAGAGCTCCGAAGACTGTCTGGGTCCCCTGAATTGCGCCCATGCACACCGGAGGCCCGAACACCAGCTGGGGCGCACGCGAAGATGCAGGTGACATCCCATGTTCCTGGAAAGATGGTTCTGCGTGCCACCTCGGGCGCGTGTGCCATAGGTTCACCATCACGGATTTAAGGTGTGTCCAGTTTACCTGTGCGTGCATGGCGCACACTCTTTGCAAAGCTGTAAATAAAATTACCATTGTTTTCTATGGGGAGTTTTAGCTGGTTTATTTCAAAACTAGACAACAAATCCATATTTCTAACTTTAAATAAATTTTAACTTTTTAAAAAAGTACCCAGTTCCATCTCCTAATCATGTATTTCTCTCTCTCCCTCTCCCTCCCTCCCTCCCTCCCTCTCTCTCTCTCTCTCTCTCTCTCTCTCTCTCTCTCTCTCTCTCTCTCCCCCCACCAAAGTGCTCACCGGGTTCCACCCTGCTTATTCCAAGATCAGTTCTGAGCTTCCACTTGGCGTCGTGGAGATTTATTGGCTGCTCCAATACACAAATTTAACTCCATTTGTACAGCTGCTCTGAAGGGAAGGTTCTTGCTTGGCATCAGATTCACTTCCTCTCACTGTGTGTCTAGCGCAGTAATAGACAGCTGTGTCCTCTGATTTGAGGCTGTTCATTTGCAGATACAGCTGGCTACGGGAATCATCCCTGGAGATGGTGAAGCGTCCCTTGACTTTGTCTGAGTAGCGGATTGGAGAGGAGGATCTACCTATCTCTGCCACCCATTCCAAGCCTTTTCCGGGAGCCTGTCTCACCCACTCCATGTAATAGCTGCTGAAGGTGAATCCAGAAGCTTGGCAGGAGAGGCGGAGAGACCCTCCAGGTCTTCTCACGTCCCCTCCGGACTCCACCAACTGGACCTGAGACTTGACATCTAAAAAGAAAGATGTATTAATAAGCTCTCCTGCATACAAGAATTAAAATGGGAAGAACCTGAAGAGAGAGGAAACAATTACCTCTGAGGAATGCTAGTAGGGACAACAGGTATAGCCAGAAAATCATATTTTGCACCCTGTAATGAATTGAGGGGAGTTGATAGGATAGAACTTAGGAAAATGCACAACTTTGTATTGGTGGGTGTAGCCTAAAAGGAAACCACCTGGCTCTTTTAAAAGGGAAATTGTGACTCAATTTACATATTGGTTGAGATAAAAGAGTTCCTCAGTGCATCCACCTTATAGTTATATCTACCTTTATAGAAATGGCTTGTTCATATTATTATGAAAAAGCAAAAAGTTGTGATTTGATGTTAACGCCTTATTTTACTGCAACAAAGGGAAGTCCCTTTTTTTCTTTCTTCTTTCTTATCCTTCCTCACTTCTCTCCCCCCTCTTCCTCCCTTATTTTGTTTTCTTATTTACTTTTGTATTTTGTATCTTATAATATTTTATAACTCAATAAAAATCATAAACCAGGGGAAAACATATTCCCTTCATGCTGTTTCCATTTTCATTTTTTTTTAAAAAATGGAGTTCCTTGACACATTCTAGACCATGAGCCAGCAACCTTAAACACTCAGAGAGCCATTTGGACCAGTTTCCCACAGAAAAGAAAACACCGGGAGCCACAAAACCCTTCCCGTGCCTGACTATTTCTTGAGTGGCCACAAAACTAGCATATATAGTTGAATTAAAGATTCTGTTTTCTTCTGAAACTTTTTTTTTTCTTGGATTTAACCATGGTTGGCCTACCGGGGGTCGAAAAGTTTAATAAATTGTGTATCGGTGGGTGTCACACATTGGCAGTTGTGATGCATATTTTGAGCTACAGAGAGCCACAGCAGAGGGATGAAAGAGCCACAGATGTGGCTCCAGAGCCATGGGTTGCTGACCCCGATTCTAGACTTTTGCTGCTGACAAACACTGAAGATAAATCATTTTTTTTCCACTACTCAATTGCATGTCAGAACTATAACTCTGGGTATGGCCCCCTAAAGACTATGTCGATTGTCCATCCTTGGTTCTGGGGGGTGAGAAAGTGCCCCCCTCATAATGGTCTCGCAATTTGGGTGTCCTTCTAGACTCACAGCTGAGACTGGAACAACATCTGACAGCTGTATCTAGGGGGACCTTTGCACAGGTTCGTCTGGTGCACCAATTGCGACCCTACTTGGATCAGGAGGCTCTCCTCATAGTCACTCATGCCCTTGTCACCTCACGGTTGGATATTGCAATGCGCTCTACATGGGGCTACCCTTGAAAAGTGTTCGGAGACTACAGTTGGTCCAGAATGCAGCTGCACGAGTTATAGTGGGTGTGCCTACATACACCCACATTACACCAATTCTCCACGAGCTGCACTGGCTCCCTATTTGTCTCCAGGTGCAATTCAAGGTGTTGGTCATTACCTTTAAAGCCCTATATGGCTCAGGGCCAGGCTATCTTCGAGACCGCCTTCTACCACATAGCTCCCAGCGACCGGTAAGATCCCACAGAGTCAGTCTCCTCCGGGTCCCATCAGCTAAACAATATCGGCTGGCGGGCCCGCGGAGGAGGGCCTTCTCTGTGGCTGCCCTGGCTGTCTGGAACCAATTACCTCCTGAGGTCTGGACCGCCCCCACCCTATTGGCCTTCCACAAAGCGGTGAAGACCTGGTTCTTCTGGCAGGCCTGTGGCCATTGATCTCATTATAATGATCTTGTGAGACCCAGCCACGCATTGGAGTGCATGTGTTTTAATGTTTTTAAAGTTTTAATGTTTTAAAACATTAACATCTTTTAACATTTTTTATTGTTCGCATTGTTTTATTCTTTGTTGTAAGCTGCCCAGAGTCCCTTGGGAATTGGGTGGCATAGAAATGCAACTAACTAACTAACTAACTAACTAACTAACTAACTAACTAAATAAATAAATAAATAAATAAAACCTTGGTCATGTGAAATTTTCCAGTAAATTATTATGGAAATAATATATACCGTGTTTTCCCAAAATAAGACCATGTCTTATATTTTTTTGAACCCCGAAATAAGCACTTGGCCTTATTTTCAGGGAGGTCTTATTATTTTGGGGTGGGTGGAGCAAGACAGGGCTCCGCTTCCCGTTTTATGTGATTTCCAGCTCTGTCTCCCTAACCCTAACTACAGGAAATGGCAGGGACCAGCTGTGCATGTGGTTAAATATTTTTTGGGGAGGGCTTATTATTGGGGAGGGTTTATTTTTGAGGAAACACGGTATATAATAAGCCATGGGTTTTCCTGTGACAACATTAACCTCCAGTGTCAAAAGTGAGGAGGGGGAAACATTAGTCCCAAAATAGAATTCCCTGGTTTCAATTTATTTTATTTTATATTTTATTTTATTTTATATTTTATATTTTATATTTTATATTTTATATTTTATATTTTATATTATTTTATATTTTATATTTTATATTTTATATTTTATATTTTATATTTTATATTTTATTTTATTTTATTTTATTTTATTTTATTTTATTTTATTTTATTTTATTTTATTTTATTTTATTTTATTTTATTTTATTTTATTTTATTTTATTTTATTTTATTTTATTTTATTTTATTTTATTTTATTTCTATATCACCCTTCTCCCGAAGGACTCAGGGCAGTGTACAGCCTGATTAAAAGCACAAAGACAGACAAAATTTAAAAATAATTAAAATTATTAAATGATAGGTCAATATAAAACTCCAAATTTAAAATCCCATTTCTAAAAACCCAATTAAAATCTTTACCTTGATAGCCCAGCCTGGCAGAACAACAAGGTTTTGAGGGCAAGCGAAATACGCGAAATAAAATTGAATTTTAACCTTTAGAATCATGTGGATAAATGCATGTATTTGTATACAACATTTTTTTTTTGCACGTATATCAAACTTTATAAAAATTCCCTTCCCTTCATTTCAATTTTTATTAAAAAAAAAAAAAATACAGCCTCTTGATACATTCTAGAGCTTTGCTGGTGACAAACACCAGATAAATAATTTTCCAAGATTCAATTTCATGGTCAGGACTGAAGCCTAAAGTAACATAAATATATATATATATATATATCACGAGTCCAAAATGAGAAAATATCTAAAATGACTTGTTTTATTCCCTCCCCCATCCTTATTGGTTGCATGGGCAATGGAGTTTCATGTGACAACATTGCCACCAAGTGTCAAAAGTGATTATTAGGACACATCTTCCTCATCCTGTAAATGGAGATTCTTCTGGTCCAGATGTTTCCTCAATATGTGAATGGCAGTTTAGATGTTTCAAAAGATTATCCTGAAGTTTCCCTTTCAGACTTCTTCCAGGATACTAAAGGACTGTATTCCATTCCAGTTGTTATTGTTGTTTGAAACTTGATTGCCTTGCAGAAAGAAAGGTGAACCTTGAATTGTGAAGTCATATTCATAATTTTTCATTTTCTTCCAACGTATTTTCCAATTGGATACCTAGAAATTCCTAAAGTTCTCATTGGAAAGTAATTAATCTTTATTGATTAATCCAGGATCTGGAGCTAAATGAAGTTGCGGAGCTGCTCTGAAGAAAGGAAGGTTCTTGTTTGGCTTCAGATTCACTTCCTCTCACTGTGTCTCCAGCACAGTAATAAATTGCCGTGTCTTCAGCTTTGAGACTGTTCATTTGCAGATACAGCTGGCTTTTGGCATTGTCCCTGGAGATGGTGAAGCGTCCTTTGACAGACTCTGCATAGAGTTGCTTACTGCCATCGTACCAAATAACTGCAATCCATTCCAGTCCTTTTCCAGGAGCCTGTCTCATCCAATCCATACCATAGCTTCCAAAGTTAAAACCAGAACCTTTGCAGGTGAGAGAGAGTGATTCTCCAGGTCTTTTCACATATACTCCAGATTGTTCCATCTGAACGCTGCATTTAATACCTGAGAAACAATAAGTATTGTTACATTCATTTATCTTTAGACTGTATGTGAATTTATTTAATAGTTGTAGTTCATAGTTAACAATTACAGTATACTTAGTTATAGTTAAGTTAATTATAGGTATGGAGAGAAAAATAGAGAGAGAAGAAAAATGAACCTCACCTCTTAAGAGAGATGAACTCAAAATTAAGTGCAATAGAAGAATAATACTCATTTTTTTTTTTTTTTTTTTGCGGGAAGCAATATCTTTGTTGTCTGGAAAATGGTCCAAATGACACAGTATGTAACTTTTTCTGGACATTTTTCAGAGGAGATTTTTAAACAGGAAGTATTTGCTGAATTTGCATACTGATTAGAATAAAGAAGGCAACCCTTCTATATACTCATGCGCTAGTCACCTCCCGGATCGACTACTGCAATGCTCTCTACCTGGGGCTGCCCGTGAAGACCATCCGGAGTCTTCAGCTGGTGCAGAATGTGGCCACGCGGGTTGTTGCAGGAGGGACCCGACACTCTCATATTACACCATTCCTGCGTGGCTTGCATTGGTTGCCGGTTGCCCTCCGGGTGAGATTCAAGGTGCTGGTGTTAACCTATAAAGCCCTTTACGGCTTAGGTCCAGGCTATTTGTTGGTCCACCTGCAACCAGCGTCAACTTCCCATCGCCCGGTACGCTCTCACAGAGTGGGCCTACTCAGGGTGCCATTGGCTAGACAATATCGGCTGGTGACCCCCAGGGGTAGAGCCTTCTCTGTGAGCGCCCCCCACCCTTTGGAATCAACTTCCCTTGGGGCTCCGGTTGGCCCCTGACCTTCATACCTTCCACCGTGAACTGAAAACCTGGCTATTTATGTCCCCCGGTCTGGACTGATGGGGTAGTATATTTTAATTTTTTAAACCACTTTTTTGATATTTTTATCTATATTGTTATTTTTAACAGTCGCTCGGTCGATCGTCGTTGTGAGCCACCCTGAGTCCTTGGAGATAGGGCGGCATACAAATTTTATAAAATAAATAAATAAATAAATATCATGGTGGAAGCTCTTTGCTCAGGGACTGGAGATGCGGCTTCATCTAACATTCAAAGGGAAGATCTGGGGAAGAATTTCTATGGAGATTCTCAGTCATCCAGGTCATGGTTGTCCCAAAGGTTCTTTTTTCAACAGGCAATTGGACTTTCTGGGTGTTGTTGTTTAAAGACATTTTGCTTCTCATCCAAGACGCTTCTTCAGCTTTTCATCCAACAAGAGCTGAAGAAGTTTCTTGGATGAGAAGTGAAATGTCTTCAAAGAAAAACCAGAAAGTCCAATTGCCAAAGGTGCTTTTTCACACCTTTGGGACATCAGGTGAAGAAACAACTCAGGATGTCTTCAAGGTCCAAAACCGTTTTCATTTCATTTCATTTATTGGATTTGGATTTGTATACCACCCTACTCCCGAAGGACTCAGGGCGGTGAACGGCCACAGAATAAAACACATAAATACAAAATTTAAAAACAGAATAAAACCGAATTAAACAATTTGGTCGAGACAAATTTAAAACACCCAATAATTTAAAAAACAAATTAAAATTTACATTTTAAAGGGGAAAGATTTAGGCCAGGCCGGCTTGATGGAATAAAAAAGTCTTGAGAGAGTTTTCAGATGGAGAGTGAAGGTTTGTTTTTTTTTTATCATAGTTTTGGGAAAAGTGTTCTCCATTCATCCTTGACTCAGCTGAAAATTTTCCTAGCCCCTGGAAGTTGAGTCATTGGCTACTTGGATAAGTAGCAAAATGTTTTAAACCAAAAAAGAAAAGAAGCCCAGGTGCCATGACTCAAAATCCTGACAAATCTATCTGGATGACTGAGAATCTTCATTGAGATACCTCCTGGAGCTAATTTCTTGCATCTGTTTTCCCTGGCACTTCTCTCTCCATGATCTTTTTCTTCGGTGATTCTCAGTTGCCAGATTTTTCTTCAAAGTAATCTGTGGCCAAGCCTGAGTGAACCCCCTTCGGATTTTCCTTTGGAAAATTCAAAATAAAGAAGGAAATGTTATTCTAACACCGGCATTGCTGAGGACAATTTATATCCATCTCATTCAAAGGAATGGATGAGAATGGATGAGAAGCCAGGCAAGGATTACAGAAAGCAAAAAAAAAAAAAAAAAAAAAAAAAGGGGGGGGGGAGAAGTGTTGCCAGAAGTGTTTCTGTATCAAAAATAGCACTCAACAATGGTAATCAGATTTATATACCGCTTCACAATGCTTTACAGCACTCTCTAAGCAGTTTACAGAGTCAGCATATTTCCCCCAACAATCTGGGTCATAATTTTGCTGACCTCAGAGGGATGGAAGGATGAGTCAACATTGAGCCAGTCTGGATCTCGGGAATCGAACTCCTGGAAGTTTGAGCAGAGTTAGCCTGCCATACTGCATTCCAAGCACTGCAACACCACGGCTCTTCAATCTAACAGTCATTCCCTCCATTGAGATGATAGATTTCTTTGCATCAGTTTTGAGATTATGGGTAAGTTTCATGTGAGTCAAGAGAGGCGTATTTAGCAATTAGCACATAGGAAAAAGAAAGGATTAACTATTAGCACATCGGCAATAGAAAGGATTATATTTGAATAAATATATATTTTGCTTTGCAATGTGGATGTTCTGGGGCTGATTTTACTTGGTCACATCTCCAAAGCTACAAGACGATACTGTCAGATTTTTTTTTCCCTCACTTTAATTTCCCGGTTAAGCAAGGTGATTGAGAGATTCCAGTTGTTCTTACTTCCAATTGTTAGTGAGAGGCAGGCCAAGTCAAAACACCAATTCTATATGGTGTAAAGTTGTATCAGGAGCTATCAAGGCAGAAAGACACTCCAATATATTCAGTCTCAGAGAACTTTTGGAAGGGAAAGTTTGCCATGACTGTTTCCCTCCCTTGGCTCAGCCAGAGCTTTAGGATTAAGGGAATTGAATACATACTAATGTAGAAAACATGAAGAAGGAGCAACATATACAATGGAATTTGATTGAGGAGAATTGTCAATACTGTGAATCAAAGTGGACAAAACTGCAAAATATATCAAGGATGAATTGTGGGACATCAGTCCATATTTATGCCTTGAAACACATTTTAACTTTTCAAAAAGTAGCCATTTTCAACTACTGGCCATAGATTGTTTGTTTTCTGCCTACCAAAGTGCTAACCAGGTTCCACACTATTTAGGTCAGGGTCGGTCTTGAGGTTTCAAGAAGATTTATTGGCTGTTCCAGTTAAACAAATTAAAATTTCTGTCATCAACTGAATTTCTACAGCTGCTCTGAGGAGAAGGTTTTGGTATGGCGTCAGATTCACTTCCTCTCACTGTGTCTCTTGCACAGTAATAAACTGCCGTGTCCTCTGTTTTTAGATTGTTCATTTGCAAATGCAGCTGGCTGCGGGAATCATCCCTTGAGATGGTGAAACGACCTTTGACTTTATCCGAGTAGTGAATTGGGGAAGAAGATGTACCTATCTCTGCCACCCATTCCAGGCCTTTCCCTGGAGCCTGTCTCACCCAGTGCATATAATAGTTGCTGAAGGTAAATCCAGAGGCTTGGCAGGAGAGACGGAGAGACTCTCCAGGTCTTTTCACATCCCCTCCAGACTCCACCAACTGGACTTGAGACTTGACACCTAAAAAGAAAGATTTATCAATAATCTCTTCTGTATACAAGAATTAAAATGGAAAGAAGCTGAATAGGGAGGAAACAATTACCATGGAGGACTGCCAGTAAGGACACCAAGTTCAGCCACAGGAACATTTTTGTCCTGTGCAATGAATGGTGGGGAGTTGATCAGAAAGAATTCGGGAAAGTGCACAAACTTTGTTTTGGTGGGTGTAGCCTGAAAAGGAAAACCGACTGGCTCTTTAAGGGGGAAATTATGACTTGATTTGCATATTGGTTGAGATAAAAGAACTCACCAATTCATTCGCCTTATAGTTTTCTTATACCCATTACAGTGTTGATTTAACTTTAGAACTTTTCAGTTTTAAGAAAAGTGAAAGCACCCTTTAAGTTAGAGTAATAAAAACAAAGAAAAATTGATTCAAAGAAAACAAATGAAGTACAAGCTCTAGGAACATTTGAAACAGGCATGTTAAAAAACATGGAAACAGCATCACGTCTAAGTTTAGGAAAGGTTTTTATTCATTTTCCTCTTTAATATGACCTTTTGAAGAAACCCCAAAAGAACTGAATGCAGACCAAGTTCATTTTTGTTTTAGATGCTATTTTGTGTGGTGTTTTTATCAGTTGTTACTTCTCCAGAGTTGATTCGCCAAAATGGACAACCATAAAAATTGAAATAAGAATAAGAATAATAATGACAAAAGTAATCATAATAACAATTGTGATTTTAAAGAGTCACCAAAAACAGTATAGTATATACTGTTATCTATATTATGTATAATAAAGTACTTTGTGAAAGGAAGGATGGAAGGGAGGGAGGGAGGCAGGGAGGCAGGGAAGGAAGGAAGGAAGGAAGGAAGGAAGGAAGGAAGGAAGGAAGGAAGGGATAATGATGGCAAGAATAATAGTAAAAGTGTACATTGAAAAATAATAATAAATCAGTGTGGGGAAGGAAGGAAGAGGAAGGAAGGAAGGAAGGAAGGAAGGAAGGAAGGAAGGAAGGAAGGAAGGAAGATTAAAAAGCACAGAAAAAGACCAAAAATAAACAGAATTAGGAAGATTTGTATTTCTTCTGGAGCAAATATAGTGCATTTGTAATATTAACTCTTATTTTATGATTTAAAAAATAGCTCATGTTTTTCTACTACCTTGATCATTTTCAAATGATGTCCCAATCCTCAGAAAACTTGATTGCAGAAAATACGACTTCAGCAACAGAGTGGTCAATGCCTGGAATGTACTACCTGACTCTATGATTACGTCCTCAAACCCCCATCATTTTAACCTAAGACTGTCTACTCTTGACCTCACCCCATTCCCAAGAGGTCTGTAAGGGACGTGCATAAGCGCACCAATGTGCCTACCATCCCTTTCCTACTGTCCCCATTTTATTTGTATCCTTATCCTGTATTCATAATCATGTTTATACTTATATCTGTAATCTTATACATGTTTGACAACTAAATAAATAAATATTTCAGCAATTTATGGAATGAGAATGTTGCCTTGTTTTTTTACTCTCTTCCTTGTCTATAGTAGAGGAGTTCATGTTGGGTCTTTTTGGGGGGATTTGATGGAGGCCCAATTAGGATAGCCACATGTTCCTTGTCCTAAACCCAATATATAATGGAATTAAATTGAAGAGAGTTCTCAATACCGAGAATCAAAGAGGACTGAAGAGCATATCAAGGATGAATTGTAGGATATCAATCCTGTGGGAAAAATAACTTATTGTTTTTACAGAAATTTCAGAAGACATGCTAGCCTATAAAGAAAATACACTGTATATATTTCTAATTTCATGAACTAGGCTGAAGCTTGGGAATTGTATGTAGCAGTGGTGGGTTGCTCCCGGTTCGCACCGGTTCACAAGAATGTAAAAATGTTTAGTAGTTCAGAGAACCGGTAATAACATTGGCTGGCCAAGTCCCCAAATGGGTCCCTGGCCCAGTCGCCACTCACCCACCTCATCAGAGGCAGGGTTTTTTTACTTTTAAAAGCATTTTTTCTACAACCTTTTCAGCTGAAAAAATGCTTTTAAAAGTTAAAAAAAAAGCCTCTGATGATCGCACGGCTCAGCTGGGATTGTCAGAAGCTTCTGAAAGCATTTTTTCTGCAACCTCTTCAGCCGAAGAGGTTGTAGGAAAAAAATACCTTTAAAAGCCTCTGGCGATCTCAGCAGATTTGTCTGATCATCAGAAGCTTCTAAAAGCATTATTTTCTGCAACCTCTTAAGGTTGTAGAAAAAATGCTTTTAAAAGTTAAAAAAAAAAAGTTGGCCATGCCCACCCAGTCACATTACCCCCCAAGCCACGCCCACAAAATAAGCCACACCCACAGAACTGGTAGTAAAAAAATTTTACTGGTATGTAGGAGCCAGGATCAGAGGCCCCTGCTAGGGTAAAAAACGGTCTTAACCAGAATTTGCTGATATGTTAGTTATTTCAGAGAAAATCCCTAGGAACGATAGGCATAAAAGGGTAATTTATAAATAAGGGCAGAGGGCAATAGAATTAGATGGGAGATGTAATCGGGGCAGAGATAATGTATTCACTTTAGGTGATTCGGATAGGTTGTGAGGGCCTGAGTCCTAAGCCAATACGGAAAGGTGGAAGGTAAATTTGCAACGGCAATAGGGAATATAAAGAAAATGATGATTTAAGGCAATGGTGGTGAACCTTTTACTCACCGAGTGCCGAACAGGTACGTGCTTCACGCATTTCATGCGCTCGTGTGACATCCACGCTAACACGCAGCTCCTCCCCCATGCACTACGCACGCAATTGCAGCATTTGCACATGCGTGTGGTTTTCGCGCATACAATGCCCACGTGCAAACATTTGTCTGTACATGTTTGCACTGCGTGAAAATACTCTTGCGTGCATGCGCAAATGTACACGCATACGCAAGAGAGTTCTGAAGACCGTCTGGGTCCCCTGAATTGTGCCCATGCACACCGGAGTCCAGAACACAGCTGGGGCACACGCGAAGATGCGGGTGAGTTGGGTGACAGCCCATGTGCCTGGAAAGATGGCTCTGCATGCCACGTTGGGCACGCGTGCCATAGGTTCACCATCACGGATTTAAGGTGTGTCCAGTTTACCTGTGTATGCATGGCGCACACTCTTTGCAAAGCTGTAAATAAAATTACCATTGTTTTCTATTGGGAGTTTTAGCTGGTTTATTTCAAAACTAGACAACAAATCCATATTTCTACCGTTAAATAAATGTAAACTTTTTAAAAAGTACCCAGTTTCATTTCCTAACCATGTGTTTCTTTCTCTCTCTCTCTCTCTCTCTCTCCCTCCCCCCCCCCCCTCTCTCTCTCTCTCTCTCCCCACCAAAGTGCTCACCGGATTCCACCCTGCTTATTCCAAGATCAGTTCTGAGCTTCCACTTGGCATCGTGGAGATTTATTGGCTGCTCCGATACACAAATTTAACTCCATTTGTACAGCTGCTCTGAAGGGAAGGTTCTTGCTTGGCATCAGATTCACTTCCTCTCACTGTGTGTCTAGCGCAGTAATAGACAGCTGTGTCCTCTGATTTGAGGCTGTTCATTTGCAGATACTGCTGGCTACGGGAATCATCCCTGGAGATGGTGAAACGTCCCTTGACTTTGTCTGAGTAGCGGATTGGAGACGAGGATGTACCTATCTCTGCCACCCATTCCAGGCCTTTTCCGGGAGCCTGTCTCACCCACTCCATGTAATAGCTGTTGAAGGTGAATCCAGAAGCTTGGCAGGAGAGACGGAGGGACCCTCCAGGTGTTCTTACATCCCCTCCGGACTCCACCAACTGGACCTGAGACTTGACATCTAAAAAGAAAGGTGTATCAATAAGCTCTCCTGCGTACAAGAATTAAAATGGGAAGAACCTGAAGAGAGAGGAAACAATTACCTCTGAGGAATGCTAGTAGGGGCACCAGGTTTAGCCACAAAATCATTTTTTGCAGCCTGTAATGAATTGAGGGGAGTTGATAGGATAGAATTTAGGAAAATGCACAACTTTGTATTGGTGGGTGTAGCCTAAAAGGAAACCACCAGGCTCTTTTAAAAGGGAAATTGTGACTTGATTTACATATTGGTTGAGATAAAAGAGTTCCTCAGTGCATCCACCTTATAGTTATATCCACCTTTATAGAAATGGCTTGTTCATATTATTATGAAAAAGCAAAAAGTTGTGATTTGATGTTAACGCCTTATTTTACTGCAACAAAGGGAATTGATTTCCAGGGAATTCAATGTCCCTTCTTTTTCTTTCTTCTTTCTTATCCTTCCTCACTTCTCTCCCCCCTCTTCCTCCCTTATTTTGTTTTCCTATTTACTTTTGTATTTTTTTTATTGAAAAGTTTTATAGAAAGTACAAACATTTTCTCCCCCCCACCCTTCCCCCCTAACCCCTCCCTCCTCCCCTCCCTCCCACCTCCCCTTCCCCTCCATCCCCCCACCCCCTCCCTAGACTTCCCAGAACAAGCACAGGGTATAGCATTCACAAACATAAAACTAAAATATGCTAACAAATTATTGACTTCATATTCTCCTTAGGTCTTTAACTCCTTATAACTCAAAAGCTATAAACATAAAATAAACTTAAAATATTTCATTCATAAGCTATATTTATTATTTATTTATTTATTAAATTTTTATACCACCCCCTCTCCTGAAGGACTCGGGGCGGAGAGCAGCCAGAATTAAAAACACACAATACAAATATTAAAATACATTAAAACAAAATTAAATTATCTTAGGCTTCTCCAATTTAAAACCCCTTACCCATAAAATTCACCCAATTAAAATTTTTTAACCCAGCCCGGCTTGCTGAAATAAAAAAGTCTTCAGGGCCCGGCGGAAGGTACGGAGGTCCAGGATTAGTCGTATCCCTAGGGGTAGCTCATTCCAGAGGGCGGGTGCCCCCACAGAGAAGGCTCTTCCCCGGGGGGTCACCAGCCGACACTGCCTGACAGACGGCACCCTGAGGAGACCCTCTCTGTGGGAGCGTGTTGGCCAGTGGGAGGTTATCGGAGGCAGAAGGTGGTCTCGTAAATAACCGGGTCCTAAGCCAGGGAGCACTTTGAAGATGAGAACCAACACCTTGAAGCGCACTCGGAAGACCACCGGAAGCCAATGCAGCTCGCGCAGGAGAGGTGTCACGTGGGAGCGCCATGTCGCCCCCATAAGTACCCGCGCAGCCGCATTCTGCACCAGTTGGAGCCTCTGAGTGCTCCTCAAGGGGAGCCCCATGTAGAGAGTGTTGCAGTAGTCGAGGCGGGAAGTAACGAGGGCATGATTATTGGGGGCTCAACTGGCATATCAGGCGAACCTGATAGAAAGCCCGCCTGGCCACGGCCGTCATATGCTCTTCTAAAGACAGCCGTGGGTCCAGGAGGACACCCAAGTTATGCGCCCTCTCCGTGGGGGCCAATGTCTCGCCCCCAATAGTCAGCGATGGCAGCAGCTGACTATATCGGGACGCCGGCAGCCACAGCCACTCAGTCTGGGGGGGATTGAGTCGGAGCCTGTTCCTCCCCATCCAGACCCGCATGGCCTCCAGGGACCGGGATATCACTTCAAGGGCATCGTTATGAATCTTCTTATTCGGATACTTTTTTTGTATATAGTCGATCCATCTTCTCCATTCCAATATGTATCTTTCATTTGAATGGTCTTTAAGATATGATGAGATTTTTGCCATCTCTGCCAAATGCACAACTTTTAGTGTCCATTCCTCAATAGTTCCTCAAAATAGCATATTTTGAGCTACAGGGAGCCGCAGCAGAGGGTTGAAAGAGCCACATGAGGCTCCAGAGCTGTGGGCTTCTGACCCCAGTTCTAGACCATTGTTGCTGACAAACACTGAAGATAAATTATTTTTTTTCCAATACTCAATTGCCTGGTCAGAACTGTAACCTCGGTCATGTGAAATTTTCCAGTAAATTATTATGGAAATAATATATATTGTGTTTTCCCGAAAATAAGACCCTGTCTTATATTTTTTTGAACCTCAAAATAAGCGCTTGGCTTTATTTTCAGGGAGGTCTTATTATTTTGGGGCGAATGGAGCAAGACAGGGCTCCTCTTGCGGTCTTACCTGATTTCCAGCTCTGTCTCCCTAACCCTAACCAGAGGAAAAGGCAGGGACCAGCTGCACATGCGATTAAATATTTTCAGACTTCTTCCAGGATACTAAAGGACTGTATCCCATTCCAGTTGTTATTGTTGTTTTGAAACCTGATTGCCTTGCAGAAAGAAAGGTGAACCTCGAAATGTGAAGTCATATTCAGAATTTTTCATTTTCTTCTAATGTATTTTCCAATTGGATAACTAGAAAAAGATTCCTAAAGTTCTCATTGGATAAAAAAATCATCCTCATTGATTAATCCAGGATCTGGAGCTGAGTGAAGTTGCGGAGCTGCTCTGAAGAACGGAAGATTCTTGTTTGGCTTCAGATTCACTTCCTCTCACTGTGTCTCTCACACAATAATAGATTGCCGTGTCTTCAGCTTTGAGGCTGTTCATTTGCAGATACAGCTGGCTTTTGGCATTGTCCCTGGAGGTGGTGAAGCGACCCTTGACTTTGTCTGAGTAGTAAATGCTAGATGAACTTGGATTTATCTCTGAAACCCATTCCAGGCCTTTCCCTGGAGCCTGTCTCACCCAGTCCATGTGATAGCTGCTGAAGGTGAATCCAGAGGCCTGGCAGGAGAGACGGAGGGATTCTCCAGGTCGTCTCACATCCCCTCCAGACTCCACCAACTGGGCTTGAGACTTGACACCTAAAAAGAAAGATGTATCAATAATCTCTTCTGTATACAAGAATTAAAATGGAAAGAAGCTGAAAAGGGAGGACTATTACCACGGAGGACTGCCAGTAAGGATACCAAGTTCAGCCACAGAAGCATTTTTGCCCTGTGCAATGAATGGTGGGGAGTTGATCAGAAAGGATTTGGGAAAATGCACAAACTTTGTTTTGGTGGATGTAGCCTGAAAAGGAAAACCGACTGGCTCTTTTAAGGGGGAAATTGTGACTTGATTTGCATATTGGTTGAGATAAAAGAGCTCACCAATGCATTCACCTTATAGTTTTCTTGCATACCCCCTACAGTGTTGATTTAACTTTAAAACTTTTCAGTTTTAAGAAAAGTGAAAGCACCCTTTAGGTTAGAGTAATAAAAACAGAGAAAAATGATTCAAAGAAAACAAATGATGAACAAGCACTAGGAACATTTGAAACAGGTATGTTAAAAACATGGAAACAGCATCACGTCTAAGTTCAGGAAATGTTTTATATACATTTTCCTCTTTAATATGACCTTTTGTAGAAATCTCAAAAGAACTGAATGCAGACCAAGGTCATTTTTGTTTTAGATGGTATTTTGTGTGGTGTTTTTATCAGTTGTTACTTCTGCAGAGTTGATTCGCCAAAATGGACAACCTTAAAAATTGAAATAATAATAATAATAATAATGACAAAAGTAATAATAATATTTGTGATTTTAAAGAGTCACCAAAAACAGTATAGAATATACTGTTATCTATATTATATATAATAAAGTACTTTGTGAAATGAAGGATGGAAGGGAGGGAGAGAGGGAGGGAGGGAAGGAAGGAAGGAAGGAAGGAAGGAGGAAAGAAAGAAACAAAGAAAGAAAGAAAGAAAGAAAGGAAGGAAGGAAAGAAGAAAGAAAGAAAGAAGGAAAGTTCAGAATGAGAATGAAAAGAAACAGGAAAAGGGATGATGGTATCGGTATTTCTTCTGCAACAAATATAAGTACATTTATAATATATAATTTATTATTACATTTATAATAATAAAAGAGCTCATGTTTTCCTATTATCCGTTTTTTTCTAATCATCAAAACCACAAATCATGACTGTGTGTTTTCCTGTTTCATGCAAAATTTATAAATAATTTTCTAACCAAAAATGTTAGTTAACCTTCTCTGCTGATCCATCATCTTCCTCTCCTATCGCTCCATTGTGAGTGGCCATGAGTCATTCAATTTTCAAGGATATAATATCCTCTCTGCAGTTATATTATTGTTTTATTATTATTTTTCTAGCTGCTTGTCAATTAGTCCAAAGAGAAAACCTTCAATGCTTCCAATTTCAGCATTATCCTCAAAATCTTCTGGATTAGTGTAGATACCTAATGTCCATTTTTTAAAAGCTTTTTTTCAATGTTGTCCAAACCTGGAAAAACTTCCCTTTCCTTTCTCTCTCTCTCCCCCCACCCCTTCATTTCATCAAAGATTTGAACTGATGACAAGGCCAGAAATGATACACATCCTATTTTTTAAAAAACTTTTCTGCTTCAAAGGGAAGATTGTAGCCTTCTGAAATGTGGAATTTTTTTGTAATATTTTCAGGGAACAAATAGAGAAATAACAACTATCACAAAGATTATCCTGAAGTTTCATTTTCAGATTTCTGCCATGATAGCAAAGGAAAAAAATTCCATTTGTTTGTTTGTTTGTTTTTTCCTCAGAAGTCAGATCACTTCACAAACAGGGAAGGAAACTGGAATTTTGAAGCCTTTTTCCTCAATCTTATGGTCTTCCAGCATGCTATTTTACGGGATACCCAAGACAAAAGAATCTCAAAAATCTAACTATATGGTGGTGAATCCTAATTAGCCAATCCAGGATCTGGAGCTGAATCATGTTGAAGAGCTGCTCTGGAGGTTTTTGTTTAGCTTCAGATTCACTTCCTCTCACTGTGTCTCTCACACAGTAATAAACTGCTGTGTCCTCCACTTTCAGATTGTTCATTTGCAAATGCAGCTGGCTGCGGGAATCATCCCTTGAGATGGTGAAACGTCCCTTCACTTTATCCGAGTAGCGAATCGGAGATGAGGATGTACCTATCTGTGCCACCCATTCCAGTCCTTTCCCTGGAGCCTGTCTCACCCAGTGCATGTAATAGCTGCTGAAGGTGAATCCAGAGGCTTGGCAGGAGATACGGAGGGACTCTCCAGGTCTTCTCACATCCCCTCCGGACTCCACCAACTGAACCTCAGATCGGACACCTAAAAAGAAAGGTGTATCAATAATCTCTTCTGTATACAAGAATTAAAATGGAAAGAAGCTGAATAGGGAGGAAACAATTACCATGGAGGACTGCCAGTAAGGACACCAAGTTTAGCCACAGAAGCATTTTTGCCCTGTGCAATGAATGGTGGGGAGTTGATCAGAAAGGATTTGGGAAAGTGCACAAGCTTTGTTTTGGTGGGTGTAGCCTGAAAAGGAAAACCGACTGGCTCTTTTAAGGGGGAAATTGTGACTTGATTTGCATATTGGTTGAGATAAAAGAACTCACCAGTGCATTCGCCTTACAGTTTTCCTGAATGCTCCTTACAGTGTTGATTTATGTTTACAACTTTTCAGTTTTAAGAAAATTGAAAGCAACCTTTAAGTTAGAGTAATAAAAATGAAGAAAAAGTGATTCCAGTGAACAAATGATGAACAAGTACTAGGAACATTTGAAACAGGCATGTTAAAAAACATGGAAATAGCAGCACACCTAAGTTTAGGAAAGGTTTTTATTCATTTTCCTCTTTAATATGACCTTTTGAAGAAACCCCAAAAGGACTGAACACAGACGAAGATCATTTTTGTTTTAGTTGCTATTTTGTGTGATGCTTTTATTAGTTGTTACTTCTCCAGAGTTGATTCGCCAAGATAGACAAAAATAAAAATTGAAATAATAATAATAATAATAATAATAATAATAATAATAATGACAATAGTAATACTAATACTAACAATTGCAATTTTAAAAAATCACCAAAAACAGTGTAGAATATACTGTTATCTATAATATGTATAATAATGTACTTTGTGAAAGGAAAGATGGAAGGGAGGGAGGGAGGGAGGAAGGAAAGAAATAAAGGAAGGAAGGAAGGAAGGAAGGAAGGAAGGAAGGAAGGAAGGAAGGAAGGAAAGTTGAGAATGAGAATGAAAAAACAGAAAAAGGGATGTTGGTATCAGTATTTCTTCTGCAGCAAATATAAGTACATTTATAATATTAACGTAAAAAGAACTCATGTTTTTCTATTATCCGGTTTTTCTAATCATCAAAACCACAAATCATGACTGTGTGTTTTCCTGTTTCATGCAAAGTTTATAAATAATTTTCTAACCAAAAATGTTAGTTAACCTTCCCTGCTGATCCATCATCTTCCTCTCCTATCGCTCCATTGGGAGTGGCAATGAGTCATTCAATTTTTAAGGATACAATATCCTCTCTGCAGTTATATTACTGTTTTATTATTATTTTTCTAGCTGCTTGTCAATTAGTCCAAAGAGAAAACCTTCAATGCTTTCAATTTCAGCATTATCCTCAAAATCTTCTGGATTAGTGTACATATCTAACGTCCATTTTTTAAAGCTTTTTTTCAATGTTGTCCAAACCTGGAAAAACATCCCTTTCCTTTTTTTTTCTCTCCCCCCCGCCCACCACCCCCCGCCCTTAATTTCATCAAAGATTTGAACTATCTGGACAGTTTTTCTGGTGACAAAGCCAGAAATGATACACATCCTTTTTTATAAAAAACTTTTCTGCTTCAACCAGTTCGCTTCCACAGAGAGGGACTCCTCAGGGTGCCGTCAGCCAAGTTATGCCGGCTGGCGACATCCAGGAGGAGAGCCTTCTCTGTCGGAGCCCTGCCCTTTGGAATGAATTGCCCCCGGATATTCGTAACATCTCTGATCTCCGGGTCTTTCGCTGTGCCCTCAAGACCTACTGTTCCAACAGGCAGGGCTGTCTAATTGAATGATTTTAAATTGGGTTTTAACTTTGGGTTTTAAAATTCGGCCAAAACTATTTAATGATTTTAATTAATTTTAACTATGATATTGTATATTTATGTTTTTAATTTTGGTTGTTCACCACCCCGAGTCCTTCGGGAGGAGGACGGTATATAAATAAAATTATTATTATTATTATTATTATTATTATTATTATTATTATTATTATTATTATTATTATTATTATTTAATCTTTAGTGAGATTCACAGCCTTTGAGGCTGGTTAATAGCTCAGCAGCTTGAGTCCTAACCAAGGACCTAGGAACTGTTAAGGTATCGTCGGAGGGTGTAAGCTGTTCCAAGTAAGGTGGTTTTTTGTAGAGTCAAAATGTTCAAGTCCAGCAAATTTAGAATTTCTAAATAGCGGGGTAGCCCTTTGGGTATTGCTCCAAGGGCTCCAATTACAATCGGGACAACACACGATTTCTTTTTTCACAGTCGCTCAACTTCAATTTGCAAGTCCCGGTACTTTGTGATTTTTTCTTGCTGCTTATCTTCAATCCGTGCATCACCAGTTATTGCAATTTCAATGAACCATCCTTTTTTCTTTTCAACTATTGTTATGTCAGGTGTGTTGTGGACCAAGTGCCTGTCAGTCTGAATCCTAAAGTCCCACAAGATCTTGAGTTTCTCATTCTCTAAAACTTTCTCAACCTGATGTTCCCAGTGGTTTTTTCTGTACTCAAATCCAAACTTCTGGCACAATTTCCAGTGAATGATCTTAGCAACCCGGTCATGGCGTTGTAGATAGTCAGTTTGTGAAATTTTGCTGCACCCACTGATCAGGTGGTCGACTGTCTCATCTTTCTCATTGCAGAGGCGGCATTTGCTGTTGGTGGTGACATGTTGAATTTTTGCCTTCATGCAGATGATGATGATGATGATGATGATGATGATGATGATGATGATTACAAGAACAACAAACTGAAGGAAATGCTACAGGGGGAAGTATTACCTCCAACAACTGCTAGTAAGACCAACTTTGGACACAGAGTCATTCTTCCTCCGTCTAACAAATGGAGGGGAATCAACAGCAAAAGATTCAGGAAAGGGCTCAAACTTTGTATTAGGGGAAACCCCCTGGCTGCCCTTAAAGGGGAAATTGTGCCCTGATTTACATATTGCTTCAGATCAAAGAGGCCATCAGGGCATTCACCTATAAATTTCTTTGCACAGACATTACAAACATGATTTTCACGGCACATTAGAGAAACACACTCTCACAAACACTAGCATGTGCACAGTCAAGAGAGGAATGCTTTATCATTATGTCCTAAAGCTGCTTTTCAAATGGCAACTTGATTTTTCCCTTGAGAACTTTTTGCTTCCAAGAAGCTTCCTGTGTCTCGTGGTGGAGTGAGCTCCTTTCCTTCACTCAGCTCCTGCCCACCTGGCAGTTCAAAAGCACGAAAATGGGAGTAGATGAATAGGTTCCACTTTGGTGGGAAGGCAACGTTGTTCCATGTGCCTCGGCATATAGTCATGCTGGCCACATGACCACAAAAAGTTTTCCCACAATGGTGGCTCCTTTGGCTAAGAAACGGACTTGGGCCTCACCGTCTAGAATTGGACAGGACTGGACAGTGGAAAGCTTTGACTTTATCTTTACATTAGAGATAGGAGGGGGTGGGTTATGATGATGATGATGATGATGATTTTTAAAAAATATGATTTAAAAAACAAGCATTTGAAGAGTGTTTGTGTGAGTTCTTTTTCTTAAACTACTTCCCCTGATGAAATCACTGTTTGCAAAGTGTTTGGAAAGCACAATTGGTTCAGTGTTTCATAAGATACACTGTCAAAAATCAAGAAATCATTGTGCAACCAGCTTTTTCACAGAGAAAGATACATGAATCACTTTGTATTCACCAGTTTGGAATGCCATAGAGCCATGGTGGTGAACCTTTGGCATAACTCTGCAGGCACGCCAGCCATCGCCCCGGTCAGCTCCACCGCGCATCCATGTGCCTCTCCCACCGGCCAGCTGGTCTTTTGGTCTCTGTTGCATATGCATGGGAGGTGGGGCACATATGGGGGACTTGCGAGCATGCGTGGTGGGTGGGGGAGGGCACATGCACATAGGGACACACATACATGCACGGGGGCAGGGTAGATGCACTGCGGTATGCTCACATTGCATTTTGGAGGTTCACGCATCCACTTTGGGCACTCGATGCCAAAACGGTTAGCCATCACTGCCATAAATGAGAGACAGACAGACAATGATAGATAGATAGATAGATAGATAGATAGATAGATAGATAGATAGATAGACAGATGCATAGATAGATAGATAGATAGATAGATAGATAGATAGATAGATAGATTATAGATAGATAGATAGATAGATAGATAGATAATGGATGGATGAATGGATGGATGGGTAGATGATAGATAGACAGACAGACAGACAGATAGATAGATAGATAGATAGATAGATAATGGATGGATGGATGGATGGATAGATGATAGATAGATAGATAGATAGATAGATAGATAGATAGATAGATATATGATGGATGGATAGATGATAGATAGATAGATAGATAGATAGATAGATAGATAGATAGATAGATAATGGATGGATGGATGGATAGATGATAGATAGATAGATAGATAGATAGATAGATAGATAGATAATGGATGGATAGATAGATAGATGATAGATAGATAGATAAATAGATAGATAGATAGATAGATAGATAGATAGATAGATAATGGATGGATGGATAGATGATAGATAGATAGATAGATAGATAGATAGATAGATAGATAGATAGATAATGGATGGATAGATAGATGAATGATAGATAGATAGATAGATAGATAGATAATGGATGGATAGATGATAGATAGATAGATAGATAGATAGATAGATAGATAATGGATGGATGGATAGAGGATAGATAGATAGATAGATAGATAGATAGATAGATAGATAGATAGATAATGGTTGGATGGCTGGATAGATGATAGATAGATAGATAGATAGATAGATAGATAGATAGATAGATAATGGTTGGATGGCTGGATAGATGATAGATAGATAGATAGATAGATAGATAGATAGATAGATAGATAGATAGATAATAGATAGATGATGGATGATGGATAGATAGATGACAGATAGATGATAGATAATTAGACAGACAGATAGATAGATGATAGATGATAAATGGATGGATAGATAGATGATAGATAGATAGATAGATAGATAGATAGATAGATAGATAGATAATGGATGGATGGATAGATAGATGGATGATAGATGGTTGGATGGATGAATAGATTGATAGATGATAGATAGATAGATAGATAGATAGATGATAGATAGATAGATAGATAGATAGATAGATAGATAGTAGATAGATGATGGATGATGGATAGATAGATAGACAGACAGACAGACAGATAGATGATAGATGATAGATAGATAATGGATGGATGGATGGATAGATGATAGATAGATAGATAGATAGATAGATAGATAGATAGATAGATAGATAGATACAGTAGATAGATAGAGACAGACAATTAATATAGATCAAGTGAGGAACCATTATTGTGTTTTAATGTTTTAATATTTAAATGTTTTAAATGTTTTTATAATGATTTTTTTTTAAATGCATTGTAAGCCGCTCTGAGTCTCCGGAGAAAGGCGGCATATAAATTGAACTAATAAATAAATTAATTGTCTATTGCTCCTTAATTTCCAAATACCTTTGGATAAAGGAGTCATTTCTCTACACACATAATAATTTTTTTTAACATACGCTAAAGACACACTCCCTTCTGGGCGAAGGGGCTTGCAATGACCAATGCCTAGAGGTGGAGATCTTGCTTCACAATCGGGAGGCTGGGAGTTCGAACCTAGGTAGAGGCAGATGTAGGGTCTCCTGCTTGGGCAGGGGGTTGGACTAGATGACCTGCAAGGTCCCTTCTAACTCTCTTAATCTGTATCTGTTTCCCTCCCTTAGCTCAGCCAGAGCTTCAGGATTAAGGGGATTGAGTACATACTGTATTAATGTAGAAGAAATGAAAAAAGAGCAATATATACAATGGGATATATTACAATATACAATATATACATTGAGGAGTACCGTCAATGCTGAGAACTGAACTGCAAAATATATCAAGGATGAATTGTGGGACATCAATCCATATTTGTGCCTTGAAATACATTTTAACTTTTTTAAAAGTACCCAGTTTCATCTACTGACCATAGATTGTTGTTGTTTGTTGTCTCCCTACAAAACCGCTAAGTAGGTTCCACACGATTTAGACCCTGATTGGTCTTGAGCTTGCAAGGAGATTTCTTGGCTGTTCCAGTTACCCAGATTCAGCTTTCTGTCATCAACTGAATTTCTACAGCTGCTCTGAGGTGAAGGTTTTTGTTTGGCGTCAGATTCACTTCCTCTCACTGTGTCTCTCGCAGTAATAAGTTGCCGTGTCTTCAGCTTTGAGGCTGCTCATTTGCAAATGCATCTGGCTGAGGGAATCATCCCGTGAGATGGTGAAACGACCCTTGACTTTATCCAAGTAGCGAATTGGAGATGAGGATGTTCCTATATATGCCACCCATTCCAGTCCTTTCCCTGGAGCCTGTCTCATCCAGCCCATGTAGTAGCTGCTGAAGGTGAATCCAGAGGCTTGACAGGAGAGACGGAGGGACTCTCCAGGTCTTCTCACATCCCCTCCAGACTCCACCAACTGAACCTCAGATTGGACACCTAAAATGAAAGGTGTATCAATAATCTCTTATGTATACAAGAATTAAAATGGAAAGAAGCTGAATAGGGAGGAAACTATTACCATGGAGGACTGCCAGTAAGGACACCAAGTTTAGCCACAGAAGCATATTTGCTCTGTGCAATGAATGGAGTTGATCAGAAAGGATTCAGGAAAGTGCACAAACTTTGTTTTGGTGGGTGTAGCCTGAAAAGGAAAACTGACTGGCTCTTTAAAGGGGAAATTGTGACTTGATTTACATATTGGTTGAGATAAAAGAACTCACTTGTGCATTTGCTTTCCAGTTTTCCTGCATACTCCCTACAGTGTTGATTTAACTTTTAAACTTTTTGGTTTTAAGAAAAGTGAAAGCAACCTTTAAATTAAAAGACTTGCACAAAAGTGATTCAAGGGAACAAATGATAAATAAGCACTAAGGACATTTGAACGAGGCATGTTAAAAAACATGAAAACAACAACACATTCAGGAAAAGTTTTATACATTTTCCTCTTTAATATGACATTTTGAAAAAACCCCAAAAGAACTGAAAGCAGACCAAGATCATTTTTTGTTCTAAACGCTATTTTGTGTGGTGTTTTTATTAGTTATTACTTCTCCAGAGTTGATTCGCCAAGATGGAAAGCGATAAAAATTGAAATAATAATAATAATGACAAAAGTAATACTTATACTAACAATTGCAATTTTAAAAAATCACCAAAAACAGTGGAGAATATACTGTTATCTATAATGTATATAATAAAGTACTTTGTGAAAGGAAGGATGGACGGGAGAGAGGGAGGGGGAGGGAGGGAGGGAAGGAAGGAGGGAAGGAGGAAGAAAGGGAGGGAGGGAGGGAGGGAGGGAGGGAGGGAGGAAGGAAGGAAGGAAGGAAGGAAGGAAAGTTGAGAATGAGAATAAAAAAAACCAGAAAAAGATATCTCAGTATCGGTATTTGTTCTGCAGCAAATATAAGTACATTTATAATATTAACGTAAAAAGAACTCATGTTTTTCTATTATCCGGTTTTTCTAATGATCAAAACCACAAATCATGACTGTGTGTTTTCCTGTTTCATGCAAAGCTTATAAATAATTTTCTGACTAAAGTGTTAGCTAACTTTCTCTGCTGATCCATCATCATCATCTCCTATCGCCCCATTGTGAGTGGCAATGAGTCATTCAATTTTTAAGGATATAATATCCTCTCTGCAGTTATATTATTGTTTTATTATTATTTTTCTAGCTGCTTGTCAATTAGTCCAAAGAGAAAACCTTCAATGCTTTCAATTTCAGCATTATCCTCAAAATCTTCTGGATTAGTGTACATATCTAAAGTCCATTTTTTTAAAAGCTTTTTTACGAAGTTGACCAAACTTGGTAAAACTTCCCTTTCTTTCTTTTTTTTCCCCCTTCATTTCATCAAAGATTTGAACTATCTGGACAGTTTTTCTGGTGACAAAGCCAGAAATGATACACATCCTTTTTAATAAAAAAACTTTTCTGCTTCAAAGGGAGGACTGTAGCCTTCGGAAATGTGGAAATTTTTTGTTATATTTTCAGGGAAGAATTATAGTAATAACAACTATCACACTTCCAAAATTAGACAATATCTATATAGAATTGATTTATTCCCTAACCCACCCTCACCCGTAAGCCCCCTGTCAACATTGCCCCCTGGTGTCCAAAGTGAGGAGAGGACCCATTTTTGTAATTCTCTGAGGAGATTCTTTACGTCCAGATGTTTCCTCAATATGTGAATGGCAGTTTGGATGTTTAGAAAGATTATCCTGAAGTTTCATTTTCAGATTTCTGCCATGATAGCAAAGGAGAAAATTCCATTTGTTTGTTTTTTTGCTTTTTCCTCAGAAGTCAGATCACTTTGCAAACAGGGAAGGAAACTGCAATTTTGAAGCCTTTTTCCTCAATCTTCATGGTCTTCCAGCATACTATCTTATGGGATACCCAAGAGAAAACAATCTCAAAAATCTAACTATATGGTGGTGAATCCTAACTAGCCAATCCAGGATCTGGGGCTGAATCAAGTTGAAGAGCTGCTCTGGAGGTTTTTGTTTAGCTTCAGATTCACTTCCTCTCACTGTGTCTGTCACACAGTAATAGATAGCCGTGTCTTCTGGTTTGAGATTGTTCATTTGCAGATACAGCTGGCTTTTGGCATTGTCCCTGGAGGTGGTGAAGCGACCCTTGACTTTGTCTGAGTAGTAAATGCTAGATGAAGTTGGATATATCCATGAAACCCATTCCAGTCCTTTCCCTGGAGCCTGTCTCACCCAGTGCATGTTGTAGCTGCTGAAGGTGAACCCAGAGGCTTGGCAGGAGAGACGGAGGGACTCTCCAGGTCTTTTCACATCCCCTCCGGACTCCACCAACTGCACTTGTGATTGGACACCTAAAAAGAAAGATGTATCAATAATCTTTTCTGTATACAAGAATTAAAATGGAAAGAAGATGAAAAGGGAGGAAACAACTACCATGGAGGACTGCCAGTAAGGACACCAAGTTTAGCCACAGAAGCATTTTTGCCCTGTGCAATGAATGGTGGGGAGTTGATCAGAAAGGATTTGGGAAAGTGCACAAGCTTTGTTTTGGTGGGTGTAGCCTGAAAAGGAAAACCGACTGGCTCTTTTAAGGGGGAAATTGTGACTTGATTTGCATATTGGTTGAGATAAAAGAACTCACCAGTACATTTGCCTTACAGTTTTCCTGAATGCTCCTTACAGTGTTGATTTATGTTTACAACTTTTCAGTTTTAAGAAAATTGAAAGCAACCTTTAAGTTAGAGTAATAAAAATGAAGAAAAAGTGATTCCAGTGAACAAATGATGAACAAGTACTAGGAACATTTGAAACAGGCATGTTAAAAAACATGGAAATAGCAGCACACCTAAGTTTAGGAAAGGTTTTTATTCATTTTCCTCTTTAATATGACCTTTTGAAGAAACCCCAAAAGGACTGAACACAGACGAAGATCATTTTTGTTTTAGTTGCTATTTTGTGTGATGCTTTTATTAGTTGTTACTTCTCCAGAGTTGATTCGCCAAGATAGACAAAAATAAAAATTGAAATAATAATAATAATAATAATAATAATAATAATGACAATAGTAATACTAATACTAACAATTGCAATTTTAAAAAATCACCAAAAACAGTGTAGAATATACTGTTATCTATAATATGTATAATAATGTACTTTGTGAAAGGAAAGATAGAAGGGAGGGAGGGAGGGAGGAAGGAAAGAAATAAAGGAAGGAAGGAAGGAATGAAGGAAGGAAGGAAGGAAGGAAGGAAGGAAGAAAAGTTGAGAATGAGAATGAAAAAACAGAAAAAGGGATGTTGGTATCAGTATTTCTTCTGCAGCAAATATAAGTACATTTATAATATTAACGTAAAAAGAACTCATGTTTTTCTATTATCCGGTTTTTCTAATGATCAAAACCACAAATCATGACTGTGTGTTTTCCTGTTTCATGCAAAGCTTATAAATAATTTTCTGACTAAAGTGTTAGCTAACTTTCTCTGCTGATCCATCATCTTCATCTCCTATCGCCCCATTGTGAGTGGCAATGAGTCATTCAATTTTTAAGGATATAATATCCTCTCTGCAGTTATATTATTGTTTTATTATTATTTTTCTAGCTGCTTGTCAATTAGTCCAAAGAGAAAACCTTCAATGCTTTCAATTTCAGCATTATCCTCAAAATCTTCTGGATTAGTGTACATATCTAAAGTCCATTTTTTTAAAAGCTTTTTTACGAAGTTGACCAAACTTGGTAAAACTTCCCTTTCTTTCTTTTTTTTCCCCCTTCATTTCATCAAAGATTTGAACTATCTGGACAGTTTTTCTGGTGACAAAGCCAGAAATGATACACATCCTTTTTAATAAAAAAACTTTTCTGCTTCAAAGGGAGGACTGTAGCCTTCGGAAATGTGGAAATTTTTTGTTATATTTTCAGGGAAGAATTATAGTAATAACAACTATCACACTTCCAAAATTAGACAATATCTATATAGAATTGATTTATTCCCTAACCCACCCTCACCCGTAAGCCCCCTGTCAACATTGCCCCCTGGTGTCCAAAGTGAGGAGAGGACCCATTTTTGTAATTCTCTGAGGAGATTCTTTACGTCCAGATGTTTCCTCAATATGTGAATGGCAGTTTGGATGTTTAGAAAGATTATCCTGAAGTTTCATTTTCAGATTTCTGCCATGATAGCAAAGGAGAAAATTCCATTTGTTTGTTTTTTTGCTTTTTCCTCAGAAGTCAGATCACTTTGCAAACAGGGAAGGAAACTGCAATTTTGAAGCCTTTTTCCTCAATCTTCATGGTCTTCCAGCATACTATCTTATGGGATACCCAAGAGAAAACAATCTCAAAAATCTAACTATATGGTGGTGAATCCTAACTAGCCAATCCAGGATCTGGGGCTGAATCAAGTTGAAGAGCTGCTCTGGAGGTTTTTGTTTAGCTTCAGATTCACTTCCTCTCACTGTGTCTCTCACACAGTAATAGATAGCCGTGTCTTCTGGTTTGAGATTGTTCATTTGCAGATACAGCTGGCTTTTGGCATTGTCCCTGGAGGTGGTGAAGCGACCCTTGACTTTGTCTGAGTAGTAAATGCTAGATGAAGTTGGATATATCCATGAAACCCATTCCAGTCCTTTCCCTGGAGCCTGTCTCACCCAGTGCATGTAATAGCTGCTGAAGGTGAACCCAGAGGCTTGGCAGGAGAGACGGAGGGACTCTCCAGGTCTTTTCACATCCCCTCCGGACTCCACCAACTGCACTTGTGATTGGACACCTAAAAAGAAAGATGTATCAATAATCTTTTCTGTATACAAGAATTAAAATGGAAAGAAGATGAAAAGGGAGGAAACAACTACCATGGAGGACTGCCAGTAAGGACACCAAGTTTAGCCACAGAAGCATTTTTGCCCTGTGCAATGAATGGTGGGGAGTTGATCAGAAAGGATTTGGGAAAGTGCACAAGCTTTGTTTTGGTGGGTGTAGCCTGAAAAGGAAAACCGACTGGCTCTTTTAAGGGGGAAATTGTGACTTGATTTGCATATTGGTTGAGATAAAAGAACTCACCAGTACATTTGCCTTACAGTTTTCCTGAATGCTCCTTACAGTGTTGATTTATGTTTACAACTTTTCAGTTTTAAGAAAATTGAAAGCAACCTTTAAGTTAGAGTAATAAAAATGAAGAAAAAGTGATTCCAGTGAACAAATGATGAACAAGTACTAGGAACATTTGAAACAGGCATGTTAAAAAACATGGAAATAGCAGCACACCTAAGTTTAGGAAAGGTTTTTATTCATTTTCCTCTTTAATATGACCTTTTGAAGAAACCCCAAAAGGACTGAACACAGACGAAGATCATTTTTGTTTTAGTTGCTATTTTGTGTGATGCTTTTATTAGTTGTTACTTCTCCAGAGTTGATTCGCCAAGATAGACAAAAATAAAAATTGAAATAATAATAATAATAATAATAATAATAATAATAATAATGACAATAGTAATACTAATACTAACAATTGCAATTTTAAAAAATCACCAAAAACAGTGTAGAATATACTGTTATCTATAATATGTATAATAATGTACTTTGTGAAAGGAAAGATAGAAGGGAGGGAGGGAGGGAGGAAGGAAAGAAATAAAGGAAGGAAGGAAGGAAGGAAGGAAGGAAGGAAGGAAGGAAGGAAGGAAGGAAGAAAAGTTGAGAATGAGAATGAAAAAAACAGAAAAAGGGATGTTGGTATCAGTATTTCTTCTGCAGCAAATATAAGTACATTTATAATATTAACGTAAAAAGAACTCATGTTTTTCTATTATCCGGTTTTTCTAATGATCAAAACCACAAATCATGACTGTGTGTTTTCCTGTTTCATGCAAAGCTTATAAATAATTTTCTGACTAAAGTGTTAGCTAACTTTCTCTGCTGATCCATCATCTTCATCTCCTATCGCCCCATTGTGAGTGGCAATGAGTCATTCAATTTTTAAGGATATAATATCCTCTCTGCAGTTATATTATTGTTTTATTATTATTTTTCTAGCTGCTTGTCAATTAGTCCAAAGAGAAAACCTTCAATGCTTTCAATTTCAGCATTATCCTCAAAATCTTCTGGATTAGTGTACATATCTAAAGTCCATTTTTTTAAAAGCTTTTTTACGAAGTTGACCAAACTTGGTAAAACTTCCCTTTCTTTCTTTTTTTTCCCCCTTCATTTCATCAAAGATTTGAACTATCTGGACAGTTTTTCTGGTGACAAAGCCAGAAATGATACACATCCTTTTTAATAAAAAAACTTTTCTGCTTCAAAGGGAGGACTGTAGCCTTCGGAAATGTGGAAATTTTTTGTTATATTTTCAGGGAAGAATTATAGTAATAACAACTATCACACTTCCAAAATTAGACAATATCTATATAGAATTGATTTATTCCCTAACCCACCCTCACCCGTAAGCCCCCTGTCAACATTGCCCCCTGGTGTCCAAAGTGAGGAGAGGACCCATTTTTGTAATTCTCTGAGGAGATTCTTTACGTCCAGATGTTTCCTCAATATGTGAATGGCAGTTTGGATGTTTAGAAAGATTATCCTGAAGTTTCATTTTCAGATTTCTGCCATGATAGCAAAGGAGAAAATTCCATTTGTTTGTTTTTTTGCTTTTTCCTCAGAAGTCAGATCACTTTGCAAACAGGGAAGGAAACTGCAATTTTGAAGCCTTTTTCCTCAATCTTCATGGTCTTCCAGCATACTATCTTATGGGATACCCAAGAGAAAACAATCTCAAAAATCTAACTATATGGTGGTGAATCCTAACTAGCCAATCCAGGATCTGGGGCTGAATCAAGTTGAAGAGCTGCTCTGGAGGTTTTTGTTTAGCTTCAGATTCACTTCCTCTCACTGTGTCTGTCACACAGTAATAGATAGCCGTGTCTTCTGGTTTGAGATTGTTCATTTGCAGATACAGCTGGCTTTTGGCATTGTCCCTGGAGGTGGTGAAGCGACCCTTGACTTTGTCTGAGTAGTAAATGCTAGATGAAGTTGGATATATCCATGAAACCCATTCCAGTCCTTTCCCTGGAGCCTGTCTCACCCAGTGCATGTAATAGCTGCTGAAGGTGAACCCAGAGGCTTGGCAGGAGAGACGGAGGGACTCTCCAGGTCTTTTCACATCCCCTCCGGACTCCACCAACTGCACTTGTGATTGGACACCTAAAAAGAAAGATGTATCAATAATCTTTTCTGTATACAAGAATTAAAATGGAAAGAAGATGAAAAGGGAGGAAACAACTACCATGGAGGACTGCCAGTAAGGACACCAAGTTTAGCCACAGAAGCATTTTTGCCCTGTGCAATGAATGGTGGGGAGTTGATCAGAAAGGATTTGGGAAAGTGCACAAGCTTTGTTTTGGTGGGTGTAGCCTGAAAAGGAAAACCGACTGGCTCTTTTAAGGGGGAAATTGTGACTTGATTTGCATATTGGTTGAGATAAAAGAACTCACCAGTACATTTGCCTTACAGTTTTCCTGAATGCTCCTTACAGTGTTGATTTATGTTTACAACTTTTCAGTTTTAAGAAAATTGAAAGCAACCTTTAAGTTAGAGTAATAAAAATGAAGAAAAAGTGATTCCAGTGAACAAATGATGAACAAGTACTAGGAACATTTGAAACAGGCATGTTAAAAAACATGGAAATAGCAGCACACCTAAGTTTAGGAAAGGTTTTTATTCATTTTCCTCTTTAATATGACCTTTTGAAGAAACCCCAAAAGGACTGAACACAGACGAAGATCATTTTTGTTTTAGTTGCTATTTTGTGTGATGCTTTTATTAGTTGTTACTTCTCCAGAGTTGATTCGCCAAGATAGACAAAAATAAAAATTGAAATAATAATAATAATAATAATAATAATAATAATAATGACAATAGTAATACTAATACTAACAATTGCAATTTTAAAAAATCACCAAAAACAGTGTAGAATATACTGTTATCTATAATATGTATAATAATGTACTTTGTGAAAGGAAAGATAGAAGGGAGGGAGGGAGGGAGGAAGGAAAGAAATAAAGGAAGGAAGGAAGGAAGGAAGGAAGGAAGGAAGGAAGGAAGGAAGGAAGGAAGGAAGAAAAGTTGAGAATGAGAATGAAAAAACAGAAAAAGGGATGTTGGTATCAGTATTTCTTCTGCAGCAAATATAAGTACATTTATAATATTAACGTAAAAAGAACTCATGTTTTTCTATTATCCGGTTTTTCTAATGATCAAAACCACAAATCATGACTGTGTGTTTTCCTGTTTCATGCAAAGTTTATAAATAATTTTCTAACCAAAAATGTTAGTTAACCTTCTCTGCTGATCCATCATCTTCCTCTCCTATCGCTCCATTGGGAGTGGCAATGAGTCATTCAATTTTTAAGGATACAATATCCTCTCTGCAGTTATATTACTGTTTTATTATTATTTTTCTAGCTGCTTGTCAATTAGTCCAAAGAGAAAACCTTCAATGCTTTCAATTTCAGCATTATCCTCAAAATCTTCTGGATTAGTGTACATATCTAAAGTCCATTTTTTTAAAAGCTTTTTTACGAAGTTGACCAAACTTGGTAAAACTTCCCTTTCTTTCTTTTTTTTCCCCCTTCATTTCATCAAAGATTTGAACTATCTGGACAGTTTTTCTGGTGACAAAGCCAGAAATGATACACATCCTTTTTAATAAAAAAACTTTTCTGCTTCAAAGGGAGGACTGTAGCCTTCGGAAATGTGGAAATTTTTTGTTATATTTTCAGGGAAGAATTATAGTAATAACAACTATCACAATTCCAAAATTAGACAATATCTATATAGAATTGATTTATTCCCTAACCCACCCTCACTCATAAGCCATAGAGTTTTGTGTGTCAACATTGCCCCCTGGTGTCCAAAGT